>CM077647.1:36680109-37260109 GCA_039707465.1 Rhabdophis nuchalis
GTACTCATTTCAATGTCTCCTGCACAGATGCATCTTAAAAAAAAAACTTTCACTTGTTGGGTACACTGAAATGAGTACTTTTGGGTATCATTCTCACACTGCAAAACACATTCCTTTGGAAATTGTTTTTGAACCCATTCTCTCTTTTTAGAAAGACATGCCACTGGAAAATCTCTTTAAACTGAGAAAACTAAGGGAAAATACTATTCTGATTATTGAAATACGAACAGATATTTGCCACGTAACTACTATTAAGAAATTTTGACAAAGTACCAAGGTTTTTTCATGACAAGATCAGATTTGTTACCATTAAAATATAGGGTAGCTGGACATAAATACAGGGATATCTGAGAAGGAAACAGTGCTGCCAGTGCCAATGTGCCAGTAGATACATACAGTAACCACTACGTTTCTTCCTATTTGAGATTTTCATTTTTAAAAATGCTGATGATGTTAAAAGGAAGATGTCATACTGTGAAGCAGCAGCAGCAGTAACTCTTTCCCAATAATGTCTTTGATTGCCAAATGCATCCAATCAGTTTTCATAGAAAATAAAAATGAATGGTTGATTAGAGAACAGCATTTTGTTTAGAATGATATCTACCTGTCTGGAAAAAGACAAAGATAAGCAAGATAAGCATTATGAAGTAAGGGGAGCAAGAGAAAACAGCCCCTAAATTGATTATTCCTCCCATGGCTATTATGGTACTTTTTAAATGGGGGTGGGGGTGGGGGGGAGAAGCCCCATAGTAGCTATTCTTTTAAAACAGCCTCAATGGGTTGTTAATTGGGTGGGATTAAAACATTTTTATTACCAGTTCTATGGCTTGGTGGGTGTGGCATGGCTTGGTGGGCCTGACAGGGGAAGGATACTGCAAAATCCCCATTCCCTCCCAATCAGCTGGGACTCGGGGGGGGGGGGCAGAGAATAGTTGGGGGCAGGGCCAGTCGGAGGTGGTATTTACCGGTTCTCCAGAACTGGTCAGAACCTGCTGAATGCCTCCTCTGCCTCAATGTTTTATCAGATTTTTCAAATGTGCCTGTTAGACTGAAAAGGTTCGGGACCCCAGGATTGCAATTTTTTAAAGCTGAAAAGAAGAAAAAATCTTGATGGTGAAAGCACGTGTACTACTTCTTAAACTAATAAAATTAAAAGTTTGGTTAACATTCCCTTTTGTAAAAATAAAAGATTGCTATGAAAAACAGTCACAAAGATTAGTCCTTTGTTGGTAGCTGAACAGCAAAACTCAAATTCCCATTTTATATATTGTTCTGGACACCTGTCAGCATGAAATGTGAAATAGATGGAAAATTCTTCTTGTGGCAGACCTTGTTTTACAAAAAATTTTCTGGGATGATTTCTCTGCCCTTTGGTTATTAAATTTGGGGAAATAAATTGAAATGGATCAGCCTTTTTCTCTTTTTAACCTTTATCAGAGTTCACATCAAAATTAATTTGGAATACATATTTATACATATTTCTACAAATATCAGTACTTTTATACAAAGAACATATTCTGTGGTTTTCATAATATTGAACAACAGTTTGTGCAGAACCTATGACTTCAGATATGTGCATAAACTCTTTAGTTTATACCATTTGATTAAACTTTGTAGAATTCATCACATTTTTCTATTTTCCTCATTCATCCATATCCATTTATTTCGCAGAAACTGTGGTATTGTTGAATCCATATATTTTTTGATAATACTAGTAGCCTAAGAGTTGGATAAGTTTACAGAACATAGTAAAATTCAAGAGAAATATATCTTGATTTTCATTATGTGTTCCTTATTTATTTATTTTATTTAAATAATTTAGATGCATTTATTTATTTATAACATTTTTGAACTACCCATTCATTGTAATTCCTGCCTGGTATACAAATGGGCTTAAAAGATAAATTGCAATCTATCAATTTAACCATATTAAAAATACCGGAGTGAGTTCTGCAAAGTTCTCATCTTCAAAAGGTGCTTTATGTGGTTCCTGTGTACATTTTCTTTAGAATTGTACAGTGGAAGTAGCAACAATCTAGTTCTAGGGAACATGCATGTGGTTTAGGGTATTTAGACGGATATTGTGCTTGTGGCCTAAAGTGTGTTCACACTCAACCTTGGAGTACTGCATAGCCTTAGAAACTAATAAAAATAATAAAGCAGTACAAAGATCCAAAGCATCCTGAAGAACATTTAGCCCTTTGATCATTCCTGAAGAACATCTTCCACATATCAGGAGCTACCAATTGTAATGCATTGAGTGCTGCCTTCCACAAAGTCCTGATATCATCCTTAAGCTCTAGATCAGTGATGGCGAACCTTTTCGGCACTGAGTACAGAAAAGGTCACATGGAAACTTTGCATGTGTGCACACGTGCTCATTGGGGCTGCACTCCAGAAAAGCTGAATGTCTAGCATGCATGCGCGCCTGACGATCAGCTAGCCAGCGCACATGTGCAGGCCAGTTTTCAGCACTGCCGCACTTGCGAAGGGATTGTGCTCCGGGAAAAGCTGACCTGGTTTCTGGTGCACATGTGCACCCAACAATCAGCTTGCCGATGTGCATGTGCACACTGGTTTGCCGCACTACCACATGCATGAAGGACAGCTGATCATCTCTGGCACATGCGAACCTTAAACCCGCAAGACAAACAGGCAAGGTTGTGTGAGCCGGGCGACATGGCTTTGCATGCCACTAGGGGCACATGTGCCATAGGTTTGCCCTCACAGCTCTAAATGGTTATATGTGGAAGGAGATTCTCATTTAGATAGTCTGCAAATCTATAGGACATTAAATATAAAATCCCCAGGAAATAATTCTGGATGTGAGCCTATGGCAATTGCACCAGATGGGAATCATCTTCCGTATACAAGACATAAATCTGTAGCACACCATTTCAGTGAAAGACCATAATTTAAAATAGTAGCTCATAAAATCTCAAAAAGTTCAGCCATGCAATCTCTGCAATTAATTAAACCACAGAGAACATTCAGTAATCTAAGTCTTAGCCCACACACCAAAAATAACACAGTCCAGCTAAAAACAAATTTGGAACAAGTGGCTCTCCAGAGTCATTTTGAAAAGCCAGAATGCTTAGGTCAGTTGTACTTCTCTGGGGGCGGCAGGGGGGGGGAGGGGGGAGAGTTCCATTTTGTGATCTCAAGAAATTGATCTTATGAGCTCTCAAAGCAGTATGCAACTCAAGCAATGGTGAAACATACAGAAAAGCAGTTGACAACATAATATAAAGAACAAATAGGAGACTTTGAAGAGGTGGCAAAGATGGCACAGAGAGAGGGTGGAGCCCACCAATACAGTTGAATATAGATGGTGGGAGTGGTGGGTGTTGCCTTTGGGGGGGGTGTCAGGAGTTTTTGTTGTGGGTGGTTGTTTTTTTTAACTTATGTTTTTAATTTTTTTTTTCTGTGAGCCACCCAGGATTATAAACACAACATGAGCAGCTGCACAAATCTTATACATATATAAAGAAATAGATTTTAAATAGTAGCTAAAAGCCTGGGCAAAAAGAAATTATAAATCTGAGCTTACCCCTTATCTGAGTATACCAAAGAGGGGTACCCCAAAGACTTTATTAGCGGGGAGACCTGATCTCAGATTTCAAGAGTCCTTTGGTCTCTTATGAGTCCTTAATGCCTGAGATACTTGCAAAGACCTTAGCTGAAGGCAAGAAATATATTTCGTACACAGAAAGTGTCCATTTTTATAATCAGAAGATTCCAGGCATGTTGTTATACAGCAGTAAAAGTATGTATGAAGAAATTGAATTTCGATTCCGGGCTTGAGTATGTTAAGTGAAAGCAGCTTTCCTTGATTTCATCTTTAGGAACATTGGCCTGATCTTGTGAATAAATCATGTCCCCCAAGAAAGATTAGAGACTAAGGATTGCTTTTGAGCTTTTGGTTCAAAATGCTAAGAAATTATTCTTGAAAGGAGAATTGTGACATATTGGACACCAATAAAATTTGCCAAGAAAACCTCATGGGTGTATTCATTAAGTCTCCAGCAGTCAAACATGAGAGAGACTTTACTATAAGGATTCAAAGCAACATATCTAAAGTCACTCCTCATTTTTTATTCTCCTGATTTCCTGAGATAGGTTAACCTGAAAGAAAATAAGTTGTCAACTGTTTTATAAACTTCATGGTCAAAACAGGGATACTCAATCTCAATCCAGTCCAGCTGCATTGTTCAGAACACACAAGGTTTCTTTTACTTCGGGCCTTCAGGCCTGCCACGTTTTCTACTGTGGGAAAATGGGAGGGGGGATTATATGGAGAATGGGAGATATATAGTCTAAACAACATTTCTTTCTCAGACAGTCAAGGACACCTTGCCCTGCAGCTGTGATGGTGTGATTGGGAGGCATCTCCACTTTTGGACTGTGCTTGAGTCGACCATGTGATGGACATGTGGGTGCTGGGCAGGGACTTGAACTTGGAATCCTGACAGTTGCTTTATGTCTTCAAGTATAATTTAGTTGGCTGATAGAAGTTCAAAAATAATAGCGTCAATAATTGTAACCACAGTTATTCCAAGCTACTTCTGTACTTGGAATGGGAAAAGCAGTCCAGCTTTCTTTATCTTCTGGCTGTCTCTGTCCAGCTCTGATGAAGACCACCTACATGAAGAGAACAGAATGACCTACTATCCAGATAATTTGCTGTAGCAGTTCCAAATTGACAATAACCTTCTGATTAGTTTTGGTTTCTCTCTCATCCTGCCAAAAGGGAACTGTGTCAAAAGAAGAAGAAAAAACCTAAAAGTAGACACTTGGATGAAGCAGTAATTTCTGCCTGTCCCCAGATACCTCTTCAACCTTTCAGATATTTAAAAAAGAAAGAAAATCCAAATACAACTAGCAACAGCTTTGATGTGCGTTTTAAGGCAGCTAACGGCTAGTAGGCTGAAAGGACTTACATCCAGCAGTGTAGATTAGACAAAACGGGATATTGTCAATTTGGAAATATAATTACATAACTGTGTCTTTTTAAAGCAACTTGAAGTATGCATGTATGTGTGTAATACAGTAGTTGTTCATATTGACCATCCAATTGTGTCTGGCTGGGATGGCAAGTAAAGTTTCTTGTGCTTGCATTATCTTCTCAATTATTTTTTCAAAACTGAAGGAAAAGAAATGGCAACATTTTAAGATAGTTGTTCAAACATACATAAATTTTTCCTTTGCTTTTTCTTGGTAAAGCAAAAAAAAATAAAGCCCTCCAAGAAAATAAAAATAGATGCAAAATGCCTGCAGGCAAGGATGACCCAACCCTGCCACTTGCTTGGCCAGCCAGGGATAGAATTATGCAGCCTGGTGCTGAGGAGATAGCACACATATACTTTGAACTAAATTACTCTCATGGTTGGCTAATTATCATGAGATATTTGCGGCTTTCAAAAACCCCAGACCAAAATGTCTTGTTTTTGTTCCTTAAATATGTTTGATTTAGTTTCAATGCAGCTGAACCCAGAAGGGCATTGGGGCTTCCTATACCACAAGCAGAATTTCTTTAACATGCCAAAGAAACTGTTTTCACTGAAAACAAGTTTTCTTCATGATAAAGCAGAGGAATGAAAAAAAAAAGGGAGAGATGGGGTGGAAGGAGGAACGGAAGATCAGCAAAGATCAGTAGGCAAATATGACACACACAGACACTCGCAAATTGATAGCAGAAGTAAAAGGGGGAAGAAATGTTCCAGAGTGAGACAGAGGTGAGGTAAAATGTTTGCTGCACTTGAGAATCAAGGGGACAAAAGACAGCAAGGAGAGAAAGGTTCCTCTTTCAAGCACAAGGTTTTGAAGATGAGCTGTGTCATGAGATTATTGTTATTCTCGTCTACTGATGTACATACCTGACATCAACAGTCAACTAGAAGTAACAGGTTACAAAGTCCCAATACAATTTTTCTCATTTCTTTGGTTTTAATAACTGATGCTCAGCTTTATTTTAATGGGGTGTTGTTGTCATTGTCACTGTCTCCAGGGCATTTGAAAGAAATGCAAATATGAAAAGGTATTTCAAATTGTATTGTGTTTATGATGGTGTGGAGTCCATGAGACTAGAACAGGGGTGTCAAACTCATTTTCTTTGAGGGCTGCATCAGGGTTGTGTTTGACTTTGGGGGGGACAGGTGTGTGTGGCCAGTATGGACATGGCTGGGGTAGGGATGGCCAGCTCAATATCACTCATGTGGATGGGGCTGGGTGTGTGTATGTTCCATTGTTTCCAGCAAAGGAAGGCAAGACCAGGAAGAATGCCAAACCCTTGTCCTTCGGAAGAGTCTTGCTGTCCCTCTCAGGCTACGCGTAGGATCCTGGGATGGTGGTGCAGGCTGTCCAGAGCCCTAGGCAATGGAGGGCAAGTACCCAGCCAGGCCCTTGAACTCCCAGGGTACCAGGACCCCAGAACTCAGCACAGTCCCATTTCACTGAAGGGGTGCCTGGCTGCACTCCTCCTTGAGGCTGCTGCTGCTGTGCTCACTCTCCTTGGCCAGGTTGTTCATGGTGTGTGCAGGAGGACAAAGTGTGAGAGTCAGAGGAAGGCCCACTCCCTCTCAACATAAGGAGACCCAGCTTTGTAACACAACATTCTCAGCAATAGGATGGGAGATCACCAGGAGAAGTCAGGAGGAGTAGAAAAGGGGATGGCAAAGGGGCAGCAGGGCTGCTAGTGGCCAAGGGTTAAGACAAGACTGGAGGGTCCCATTTTTGGTCACAGTGGCCTCCTGCAGTCCTCTGTCAGCAAAAACAGAACCAGGGGGGCCAGATGCGTCCCCCTGACTCTGTGTTTGGCCACGACAGCATCCTGCACCTCTCTGCCAGTGAAAACCGAGGCCATGCTCCCCCCCAAACTCCATTTTAGCTAGCAGATACACTGCAGGCTGGTCTTTCACTGTTTCCAGGGTAGCCCCGCGGGCCAGATATAAGTACCCTGTGGGCAGGATACGCCCCGCAGCCCTTGAGTTTGACATCCCTGGACTAGAATTTTAGTAGGAGAGTACATTTTGGCTTTCATACATTTTGGCTTACATATATTTTGGCTTACAAATTGCCAACATGTTTTTGGAAATGCAAATTAAGAATGTTTAGAAATGCATGTCTTTAGAAAGTAGGTGTACTGTGCACTGAATTGTACATTCTTTATCTCTAAGCTCCAGATTCTTTAGGGAGAACATGGAGAATTTTTCCCTTTATCTTTACTCCAGCATTCCTTTTTGACTAGAAGAAGCTCCAATTTTGCATGACCTGCATTGGTCATGAGGCATAGAAAAATGGGCAAAACAGCTCTTTCCCCCCTTTTTAATTCATTGGATGCACAACAGTGTCAGAAAAGTTGAATTTAAAAATTCAACTTAAAAACATTTGAGGTTTTCCACTTAATAATCAGTGCCTGATTAGCAGTTTCACATGAATTTAGCCACAAGTGCATGTAGAACATCTGTTTCAACATTCCCAGTTGGGAGAAATTCATGTTGCATCCACATGTGCTACACAGATGTCCCGTCCCCCCCCTCAGCACTGAGGTTGAACATTTAAGTATACCATTGCTCTCTATTAAGCTTTTTTTAGGCACACAATAATTTCCATCAATCCCCATAAGCAATCCCAGTGGGATATGTCAAGTTTTGTTATGCTTTTTTTAGTCATTTGTAAACGTAAACATTAAAACTTCAATTATTGTACAACATGGAGAGTTTAACTGCACATTTGCACCCTGTGGGTGGTTTTGTTACAGCTCCTCCTCCTCTTTTCCTGCATCTTAATTTGCCACAGAAAATATTCACAGAGCAATATATTTCTGGGTTGGCTGGCTGGGTCTTTAAACGTTTAGTAACTTCTTCCCAATTATTAGTTATGTTAATAGTGCAGATGCTATTGCAGTACAGGTGTCTTTAGATTTTTCAGAACCTGAATTACTTTTAATTCCAGTAATTTTCCATCAGATCCTATTTGACTTTTTGCTATATTTGCCCATTTTCTTCTGTTGTTTGTTGCTATTAGGAGCTATTAGGAATTATTGAAGATATAATCATTTCTCTGATAATTACATATATGGCCAAAAAAAACCCCCACCATCTAACAGATAGTTTTGTTGTTTCTTGACATTGTCTTATTCCCTATCACACTTTCTTTTCTCTTGTTAAGGAAAGTTAAAGTAAACAAAGTATACCATGGTAGGAGGACATGTTGATGTTCTAACATATTTTAAATACATGTTAAGTTGTATTTAGAATTTAACGGTGCTCAATAGCTGAACCTTTGGGGTAGAAAACAGGTTAGAAACCAGAAACTGGACTCTAAGTCCACGTTTTGCTTTAGAATAGTGGCTGAATGGTTACCACCTATTCCCAGAGGATATTTGACTTTGGGTTCTCCACCCAGGTCCAGTGGGTGAGATATTTACCCTGTTCTGTTGCTTAAAAGGACAGAGAGAAGGAAGAAATTTTGTAGTTCCATTTCATAACAATAAAATAAGGAGGCATGAGACTAGAGCAGTGACGGCTAATCTTTTTGTACCGAAACGAGCGCACGTGTGCACACATGCCTGCTGAAACACCGGAACCCGGAAGAGAGCAGCTGGCCGGTGCGCATGCACATGGTGACCAGCTGCTCTTCCGTGTTTTGTCACGCATGTGCGTGGTGGACAGGTGCTCTCCTGACCAGTGCACATGCACGCATCAACCCAGAAGAGCAGCTAGTGACGGTGCGCATGCCCACAAAGAGGGCTCTGCATGCCATAGGTTCACCATCACAGGGCTAGAGAATTCAACTATTCCTCTTTCCTCTTGGGAAATAAACTAGTGACATAAATAAAATGCATGTACATGTTGCTGCCACTACCCCGAAAGGCACACAGACGAGCACCACCAATTCTCAGCACTCCAGAACTTTCCCTGAGGACTTTTGTACTCTTTTGTGCTCTATAAGATATGCAGATATTCATGGCTTATTTATGCATGTAACAATTGATGTGTTTACAAAATTCCATATTGGAATTGTTTTTTCTCTCATGGGGCCAAAGAAAAGGCCTTGAAAGTAGTGGCATTAGGAACAAGAGAAGAAGAGAAGAAAGTTGACTTGTGGTTGTAGTTGCGCGTTCTGTTGTGGTTTTCTGTGGAAGTGTAACTTCCACCCTTTCCGGAAATAACACCTATCTGAATATGACTACAATGATTCAGGAATGCTTGATTCCCTGTGAATGCAATCACCTGGATTTAACTAAGAATAAAATCACCATAAGCCATCTTTTGGGTGATGTAAACAATGCTCAGACTGGAGTGCATTTAAGATCTTTTTGAAATGTTCTCGTTCAGTAAATTTATGCACTCTTATGCACACTTAATTAATGGCCACTGAATCCTTACTTGTCTGATTAGTTAAATTCTTCTCTCATTATACAGATACAGACATTTTTTACTTCAGAACATTTTCCACATTCTTTGTTTTGAATTATTAGCATATACAGACGTTAAATCAGAAAGTGGCATTGGAAAGCAGATTGACACCAAGATTTGTTGGCTTTCTTTTGTTTCACTTTTTATTCCTTCTTGGTTTTTTTTTACTGTAGCTAGTATATAAACCACAGATACTGTCTAAGATTTTATGAATTGTTGTTTTGCACTTAATCCCTAAGTTTTTCATTTGAAAACCACATTAAATGTGAGGCGTGACGCATATGATTGGATGAAAGCAGCTCAGTCAGCATCTACTTTAATGGCTTGGGGGTAGTATGGGGTATAAACCCACTTTCTCCTGTTTTTCTCCTTCAAAATAAATCTTTCCCAGTGCATAAGTTACTGCAGTACCCAGGACAGAAAATTGAGGCAAAACAAATTCACTTTTATTTCCTTAAACCAGAAAGATGCTACAATAAATAGATTTGTTCCCTTTTATTGATCCTTCACTAAAAATGCTTGCTTTAAAGTAAAACACAATTAAAAATATATTTTACTTTACCCAGACAGTTCTTTCTTTATTCTTGACTCATAAAACTTTTAACACTATCTCAGAAGCTTTCAGACCCTGCAAACTCTTCTCTTCTTCTTCTTCCTAGCGTATTCCCACACGTGCAGGGTCTATTTTTCGTATGATTGAGCACCACTTTGCATGGTCAGCTGCGTCTCTAGGGTGCAAGCCCATGGTTTGAATATCTTTGGGGGGGGGTTCTCCCTGTCCCAGCGCTTGAGGATAGAACCAGTGGGTGGTAAAACCTCTGGCACTGAAGACATGACATTAGGCAATATTTTTTACCTCCGCACATTACAGAAACAGGTACAGAAAACCTGATCCTGCCAAGAAAGGGAGGCTACATATCTTTGTTGATGATGCCTTGCCACTTCTGTATTGGATGCCCACAAGGTCTCTGGCCATTGACTTCTAGGCGGTAGGCAGTCTTGGCCACGATGGAAGGTGCGTCTCTCTGAACATGTATATACCAGCGGAGTTGCCCTTCTCTCATCTCCAGGAACTGCACTGATTAATTATAATTGCTACATAAAGTTTTGTCTTTGTATTTTGATCAGTTATAATTTAATAACCTTCCCCTGATCCTGTTAGCTTAGAAACCTGGATAGGACAGGACATTAGTAGAGCCTGGTTTGGATTTCTGCACTGTGTATATTGTGAAGTTTATTTTTAGCTGACAGCCATATAAATTTGTAAATGAAGATAAGTAAGTAAATCAATAAAATGTCACAGTCTCCAGAATATAATAGCATTCAGGCAAATTAACCTTAAGTTGCTTAAAGAACACTAAGCTCGCGTTAGGCTAAATTTGGGATGAATAGTTTGATGAAATTCCTATTTGAGTTCATGATGCTGAGGATTAGTTAGGAGCACACCTACACAGTAGTGGCTATCTCCATACTCTGGTTGAAATTTGAATATAGTTTCATTAATTGCTTTTTTCTTAAGCTGCTTTTCTTCATTCCATCGTCTCTTTTCAGGCTTTCTATCACCATAACTTTCTGATTAGAGGCAACTTGTGCTTCATTTTAGCTTTTCCCAGCTAATGACTTTTCTTTAGTTAGCTAAGATTTTGCTATGATTTTGATTTCAGAAATCGAGCTCATTTGATCAGTATAAGTTTTATTAAGCAGGTCATGTTTGGAATGGTTCACTATTAATTCATGCACAGCTTACAGTTCAGTAGCACACAAATTTCTCTTCTCCCTGGGTCAAGTACTACATTAATAGCATCACACTTCTAAACTAAATGTATCATGTGATTTGGCTTTACTTCATGGAATGACATCCAGTGCCTAGTCACTATCCTGGCATAGGTAATTCACTCTTTATCTAGTGCAGTGCTTCTCAATTATTTTCTGTCATGCCCCCCTAGGAAGAAGAAAACATTTCGCGCCCCCCGCGCGACTGTAAATAGTATCATTTGTCTATAAAATTGTTATAAGTACACCTCTGCCGAGGTCAAACGCGCCCCCCTTTACGGAGCCTCGCGCCCCCCCTGGGGGGCCCGCCCCACTATTTGAGAAGCACTGATCTAGTGGGAGGTACCCTCAAATGCATAGTGGATACAACTCCCTAATGGCCACAGGTTCAAGAGGCACAGGCTAGGTAACATTACTGTATTCAGAATCCAAAAGAATGAAGCAAAGATAGGAAAAAGAACCCTGATCTTCTATCATCAATAGAATCACCGTCAACCTCTTCCAAACACGCGTTGAAAAACACTGGCATAGAGTTTTGTTGCCAGATCAGATAGATCTACAGATCTACTGTGCACTCTACTAAACAAAAACCTTGCAGGACATATCTGGATGCTTTAGCAACTTATAGAATTTTTAATCCCTCTACTTACCTAACATTGAGTGGAATGCCAGGTTCATGTCTATATCGATTTTTATTATTTCATTTCCCTGCTGAACATTAAGGGGATTCTTCTTTCAAAGAGTCATGAATAACAATGGCATCTACCGCAGTGCTGCTTCTTTTTAAGAGAAGGTGGTAATTCATGATCCACTATTGCTGCTTTTATTTTGTTCTTCTTTCCAAAGTGCTCAGAACAAAGCAACACTCAACACTTCATCTAATTCTGAAACCATTCAGTAAGCTAGTTTTGTATCATAAATGACTGCCTCAATGGGGGATTTTTCACCAGACTCCTCTTTTCCTCCTACAATCAGAGAAAAGAAAGGGATGACAGTATTTCACCCTACAGAGAGAATTTTTCATTGAGCAAATCGCTACTGACTTGCTTCATAAAGATGGAAAGCAAAAGGGAAAATGTTATTTAAATGTGTTTCAACAATTTTTATTTATTTACTTTAGTTTCTGTGTTGCTAAATTCCTATAAACTCTAAGCAACTTACAGAGCGTCAAAATATAGAAGGAAAAACATCTAACATCAAGCAATATATCATGCTGTGCTGCTCTCTAGAGTAAGCTAAATCTCCATATCTCTAGATGCATGAGCCTCTTTGGCTGGATTTTCTTCAAGAAATGGATCTTTAGCAAACCATTTTTTTATATATTCATATTTGGTCAACAAATTCAGTATAGAGAATTTTCCTAGGTACCCAGATCCTGAGCCATGAAAGGCTTTAAAGGTGACTACTAGCACCTTGGATGCTTATGGTCTTATCTGAAGCAGACAGAGAAGATCTAACAGATTGAGAGTCTGCAGAATTAGCAGTCAAACACCTGCTACCATTCCAAAAGAGACAGACTGGGGGCAGTTGAAACTTGATTCGGATCATGAGGGGTCAAAGCTTTGCAAGGCGCCTCACCAAAGAACACCCATCAGCTACGAAGCAGTGAGCAAAGGAAATCTGTGTGACTGTGAAATGAGAGAGCAATAATCAATTCACATCAACATTGAAGCTATATAAAAGCAGTCTACAGGGCCTTGCCCTTTTGTTAGAAACAACCTAGCAATTCTAGACTTGCATTCCTGTCCCTCTTGCTCCTTATCCTATATTTGGACTCTTAGCCCGTGGAATTTTGTGGCTCCAATCCTGGGCAGTAAAGCATAACTCCTATAGCTGTTGATCTGAATCGGCTTGCTTTCAGTTGCTCCCAAATGAACTTAAAAACAAATGCTCTCTATTTAATGGCTTATCCAGTTCCTGCAATGACTGTGTCTACGAATGAATGTTGATGTCAGATTTACATTAATAATGATTATTACTTAATTATTCTTGGCTATAATATTCAAGCTTTTAAAATTTTATAGAAAGAGTTAGGTTTATTATCAAATTATTATGTGGAATATTCACTTCCTGTTTTTAAATTTACTATCTATAAAATTTTTATCCAAGTATGCTAGTTCTAATAGTGTACAATGTTGTTTCATGTATTTGCTTTGTTTACTTGGAACACATATGTATATTTAATCTTATTATATCCGTCCTTCTCTTTTTGATAAAATCTAAGTAAAATCTTATTCCCGGCTTGTGATAGGAAGTTTGTAACACAACAGAAAAGTCTTTAAATCCTGTAAATAACCAGCTTTCTGTTTTGTGTTGGTTGATGTAAGATATTGAATGGTACTATAAAGTTAATTAACAGGTGATGACGCAACTCCCAAAGAATCAGCAAATTTTGATGTGTGTATAGTTGCATGGGCAACTGAAGCTTCCAAAAAGTTTTCAAAGGGCAGCCCCATATAAAGTACATTGCAGTAGACTAGCTTCAAGGTGTTTAGGGCATATTTTAATCCTCACATATTTTGATATGTAGTCTTTAATGTAATATGTTTAAGTTCAAAATCAGAACAGTGATTCCGTCTCTAGTTTTTCCTCCTTGTTCCTCTTGTAAGACTAAAGAAGGGTAAAGTGTAAAAAAGAGGAAATTGTATGTAAGGTAAAAAAAAAATCAGCAAAGGGGTAAAATATCCATTTGGAATGAATTCAGACACAACAGGATGGTGTAATCAAGGTTATGAAGAGAATTGTTACAAATACAGTCCCTCTTGTATCTTTGCCTGAAAATTTATGATGATGTATGATTGCACATGGAACTAATTAATTCAGATTTCATATTACTTGAAAATTGTCTTCCTCTATGATTAATGAAACAGAAACAACAGGAACAATATAACTCATAGATGAAGAAACAAAAGGCAAAATTGCCACTACTTAACACCAGTGGGAGTTTGGAAAGCAATACAAAATGAAGCCAAGGAAATTATTTTCTATTATTTGGTTGTGTTTTTAGACATTGATTTGAGCAGAATGGGTGAAGGACATGATACCAATGAACTCTGATTGGTTAACAGTTCCCAATGCTTAGATATCGGCCAGAAAGAGCATGTGCTGGTTGATTGCAGTTCTCTGCAAACTCTGGATTTCTAAATCTAGCCATGCTTATAGTCTTGATTTCTAAATATAGATCTGAAAATAATTTAAAGACCCTGGATTAACACTAAGTGCATTTTACTCTGGATTCAGAAGAGTTGAGAGGTGGGAAGGCTGGTGGATAACACCATGGCCTGCATTAGATATCTGACTACTGAAGATGTTTGTGAAATTGAGTTAATGCTCCTTGGGTCCAAAGACCAAAAATGCTTTGAAATAGACAGAGAGGCATAATGCCATACCTCTTGCCACCTTCTGAAAAAGGGTATGTCTTCTGGTAGCCCAGGGCAAATAGGTGTTTGGGTTAAAGAACCCCAATAGTGTGTTACAATAGGGTTTCACAATGTGTGTTGTCAATGCCTCTTTATCACAAATCAAAAATTTGTTCTAGAGATTTAATGAAGTTTCTGACAGACACAATGTATGTACCTACTACAAAGTTCATCTGTACGTCCAAAATATAGCACAGCCCTATCGTGAGAATAGAGAATTAGTACAGGCAACCGTATGAAGTTTTGTTCAAGTTTAAATCCCATTTGTATTGAAGTTTTCCTATTCTCTGATTAGAGGGTCTGTTCTTCTGAATAGTCCCTTTTACTTCTATTCTGAAAATGTGTCTCAAGCTGGGGGGAGGGGACTTTTAGTGTATACAAAACTAGTTAATAGCAATTAATTATGCTTTAGATGTTTCAGGGCATGATAGTCAGAGCTTGAGGGCTCCTGATGAAGTAATTAAAAAGGGAAATGATGCTTGAGCAGTTTATATATATTATTGGAATTGTGAGATTAAATTGCAGCTATGACAGTGATCAACTCATGCATTATGTATATAGCTGTTATCCAAACAGAAGCTTGAAGCAGATGAATGCAACATGATTTCATTCTAGAAATTGCATGAATATAGTTCTGAATGGCAGGGTTGAATTTCCATTCTCATTGGCCTTAAGGCACCTAAGGCCAGTTAAAGTGTGCTTCACATTGAGTTAACAGCCTTTGTTCAACCTGGCAGTGATTGGCCCCAAATGGAGACCCTTCAGGCTCTTACCATTTTCAGCAATCATGGTATTTGATTGAATACTGTGCTTGCATTGATTCTGAATAACTCCCTCCCCCAGGAGAAAATAGTCTTTCTGAGTTGCCTAGTACTTTCATCAAAGCCATTACATATTCAACTAGTGAATCTTTTAGGAAATGTTTTCATGATGTTGCAATGCTTATTTTTATATTTGTGTGCAATTCATACTTTTACATTCTAATAGACACCCAATTATTCTTGAAGATATTGGGTGCATTGGGCTAGCTATGATCTGTCTGCAGTGAGAAAAGAATGAATAAGTTTCAGGAACAAAGCCAATTTATATAGGTATTTATTCGGAAGAGAGGAGATGAATTATGTATATTCAAAACTAATATTATAAATCTGTTCTATATTTTCCAGTTTTCTGAATTGAGTAGCTTATCAGCTCCACCCCCCTACCCCCCAAAATAACATTTCAAGAGGTAGAGGTAAAGATTCACCTCACACAATAGTCATTCCCGACTCTTGGGGGTGATGTTCATCTCTGTTTCAAAGCCGAAGAGCCAGCGCTGTCTGAAGCGCTGTCCGTGGGCATCTGACCGGCATGACTAAGCACCGAAGGCACTCAGAACACTGTTACCTTCCGCCAAAAGTGGTTCCTATTTTTCTGCTTGTATTTTTACATGCTTTCTAGGCTGGCAGAAGCTGGACAAGTAATGGGAGCTCACTCCATCATGCAGCACTAGGGATTCGATCTGCCAAACTGCCAGTCTTTCTGATAGACAAGCTCAGCACTTAGCCACTGAGCCACTGCATCCCCTTGGGTCTAAATTGAATTATGGCCAAATTGTAATTTTTGTATGAAGAATTCTATTAACTCCTGGAAGCATTTTGCATTTTACTTGCGAAGATGATTGAGTTTGGCTTATAGGACAGACAGCATTTCTCAACCACAATTTGAAGATGGAGAAAGTGGATTATTAGACCTTTTTCTGCAGAATTCAAGTCAGTTTGTAGTTCCAAGCCAGCATTAGTTGCAATTTTAAATGATCTTTGGAGGGCTTGAGATTATGATGGTATCTCCCTCCTTGCCCTTCTCCAGTGGTTTTTGATACTAGTAGTATATCATTCTGGGCCTGTTTAGTGAGTGTAGAGTAGTTGGTTCCAGTTAGCGTCAGTAGAGGGGATGCATGAAGCCCTACGGCCTGTTCTATGTGGCGGGTCCAAGGACTCACCTCTTCTTTTCCTATTTAATTTCCACATGAACCTCTAGGTGAGGTCATTTATAAGCCGTGTTGTACCACTAACATGTGGATGATGCTCAATTACACATTTCTATCTCAGGCTGGTAAAGAAGAATGCTATATGAGCTCAACACAGATAGGGCACATACAGTTCAGTTTTCTGTGCCTAGGTTGTTGTATTATGATTATTTTTGTTAGCCATTCAGAGTTCACCTATATATGGGCCATATTCATTTTCTAAATAAATGCTTACACCTTTATGAAGAATAGTGACATTCTCATGAACATTAAGAGAACTGCTCATACTCAAGTATTTTAAGAATTGTGCTGCTGACATTTAAACAAAGATAGTTCTTCCTCAGAAGGGCTAAATACAAAGGACCACAGTCAACACATTACACACAAGTACATATGGTGTTTGTTTGGGGTTGGCAAAATACTAACTGAGCAAGCAGAGAAATAGTCTGGATATCCTTGCCAAGGGATAGAAAGAAGCCAATGTTCTGATGGTGCAGAATAGTTTATTATAACTGCAGTTGTTCAAATCATGCCCCTACGCAACATGGCACACACACAGACACGTCTGCATAGTTGGTATTGGGGGGAAAGCCTTTGGAGCAACCATAGAAGTCAGAGAAAAATCTCTTAGTGACTCAAACCAATAATCAAGTCTGACATATTTACGCAGAGGTCAGATTTGGAGACACTCATCTGGCACATGTTCGCTCAAAGGTTACCCCTTCATGACCCAAAGAGACCATGAGGGCTGTAAAGGGACCTTTTTAAGGACTCTCAATCAAAATATATATTTATATTGAATATGTACGCATGTATGCAGGAACACACACACACACACACACACACAATTGTGGAAGAGCACCAATACCAAATGACATATCTAGTTGAGATTCTAGAGACTCTTGAGTCTCAACAATGTCCTGCAGTTTGGGGAGAGTGAAAAGGTAATTACACACTTGGGTGGAAGTTACATTATTTTAAGAAATGCAAGACATTATTGGCCTCTTCCTCTGCATTACAGCAGTTGAAATGTGTTGCTGGTCTCCCTGGTGTTCCTTTTGCCTGTAAAAATTGAAGTTCGACATATTGACTGAATCTGCTCCGCAGTTCCTCTTGTTAAGAGACTAAATGAATCCTAATCAATGCTACAAGCATGAGTGGCAAAAAATACTTAGCGGACTTATTTCAGAGTTGGACTGATTCCTGGGAGACCCAGTTTATTAATTCCTACAATGACATTCACCCTGAGATTTTTGGAACAGGACCTCTCTCACAGGGTTTTGGTAAGAACAAAAAATGGGTGCCTTCCCCAAATAAAGGAAGACAAAAGATGTAAATCTGTCTGTTGAAAATTTACAGAAAGGTTTTATATTTGCCTCCAAATATTGGATGGCTTCCTTGCCAGCCTAGTTAAAGTTTTACCTTTGCCCCCAGGCATAAATACACAATAGTTTGATGCTACAAGTGAAACTAACAGAGCCACCAATGGGTTCTTAGTTGAGCCATTTAATCTCCCATTCTCCCCTATGGGGAGATAAATTCTTGTCACTTTATAGATTGAAGCCAAGATTTCTCTTTTCCTAGAGCATAATTTTAGGGTTGTGTTGTGACCTCATCTGAAGAAAAGCACTGGTTTCCCTGTTGTGACCTACATGTGCCTGTTGAAGTCTAGAGATGTTTTTGTGTGAACAAGGAATTATTCTCCTGATTACTGGTAAACCAATTAATGTTTTTCAGCCCTGTTTGGATTAATGTCCTGTAGTGATTAAAGGAAAGCTATACGAATAAGACAGGAAAATTAAGGGTATCGATGGAAAAAAATGCAGAAGTCAGCAAGGTGTAACGGTTAAGGTGTTAGAATAGGACCGAGCGTAATTCTCAGCCAGATCCTATTTTACTGTTATTGTTACAGGGGGCAGTGTGGGAAGGAATGCTATGCCCCTAGTACAATGTTTCCAAACTTGGCATCTTTAAGATGGGTGGAGTTCAACTTCCAGAATTTCCCAGCCAGCATGCATGCATGTAGGCACACTCATATACATACAGAGAGAGACTACAGGTAGTCCTCAATTTACAACCATGATTGAGCCCAAAATTTATGTTGCTAAGCGAGACAAGTAAGTGAGTTTTGCCTATTTTACAATCTCTCTTGCCACAGTTGTATAAGTGAATCACTGCGGTAGTTATGTTAGTGACATGGATGTTAAGTGAATCTGACTTCCCCATTGACTTTACTTGTTGGGTCAGAAAAAAGTGGACGCTTGACCAAGGGACACTGCAACTGCCATAAATGTGAGCCAGTTTCCAAGCATCTGAATTTTGATCAGATGACCATGTGGATGCCACAATGGTCATAAGTGTGAAAAACATTCATGTCCCTTTTTTCAGTATTGTAACTAAATGAACTGTTATAAGTCGAGGGCTAAAATTAATTACTTAATTACACTAAATAGCCATAGTGTGTGACCGACTGACATCCAAATGTGCTTGCTAGTGGGTGTGTCTCCCATTACAGCAATTTTCCCCTATGGGATTATAATTGCCATAGCTCCCAACTCATAACCCAAGCCACCACAGGCTGGGAAGGACGAAATCTGCTGATCTGGAGGGCTCTAGGATAAGAAAGTGGACCTAAAGCAAGTATCTTTGTCTTCATTAGTATCATAGATCAGGGGTCTGCAAAGTCGGCTCTTTTAAGACTGGTGGACTGCAACTCCCAGAGTTCCCCAGCCAGCATAGCTGGCTGGGGAACTCTGGGAGTTGAAGTCCACCAGTCTTAAAAGAGCCGACTTTGCAGACCCCTGTCATAGATAATCAAGAAGGTGACACCATTCGTGTTTTCATTGTTTTCTACCTCTGCTTTAGCCACCCAACCCAATTGCATGTGTAACATTCTGCACATAGGAGTCGTATTGATTTACGGTGACTCCCAAAGTTCATCCAGGCAAAGCAGTTAAGGTGACAAGTTAATTAGTAGACAGATCTCTGATTTCTCCTGGTGCAGTTAAAAGGGCAGGTTCTTCCCCCCCCCTCTCCTCCCCCCCCCCCCCCGCTCATCTGTTTGGGTTTCTTTTTTGAAATAAACTGAATTTTGTTAGCTGTTTGAGTTTATTGAAATGTAAACATTTGGAAACATTTTTGTTGTGCAATTATTGTAAGGACACTTCTTATGGAGAGAGAGAGAGAGAGAGAGAGATGAAACTGTCTGGTGGTTGTTTATTTCCTCTTTCTTTGGAAGACTGTATTCTTTACAAATTGCCATGTTCTGTGCTTTTCATGTGCGTGCTTTACTCAGAGAGCCAATGTGCAGTCTGGAATGTTGCAGGGCTTCTGACTGGATGACATGCCAAAGGGTGTTATTTAGTGACTAATTTGCAAGAGGAGGAGAAACTGAGATGTTTATTGTGGGAGAAAAGTACTTTGGGCTACTGGTGCAGTGCCATTTGAAGGACTGAGTGAAGCGAGCAGGGCACTCTTCAGACCAACAGGACAAGCCTTTTTTTGATAGCAACCATTCTCAAGAAGATGAATGTAGGAACATTTGTCTTTCTAGATGGAGACTTTATAGACTGAAAAGCAAATCATTGCATCATGTGGGGCACAGTTTAGTGATTATCTGGTCTACCGGAAAGACTTGCTTAGTTTAAAGTAAGTGGATTTCTTTTCTTTTCTTTTTCTTTCTTTCTTTTTGGCAAAGAAGAAAAGCTTGGTTTACATTGGCAGTTTAGATATGCTGCTTTTTCAATACTAAACAAAATTTAGTAACAGAAGGAGCTAATAAAAGGGATTGAGAAAAGTTGATCTAAAAAGTGTGTGCTTCAAAAGAACATAAGTTTGCATATGTATAGACCTATAATCGACAGAAGACTACTCACAACAATAATATATATTATTGCCTTTTTAAAGACAATTGAGAGGAGAGATTGTACATTTGTTTAGTTTCCAGTATATAATTAAGTTGTTGCACTATGAAGGCAAATTGATACGATTGTCTTTCCTTCTGAAATAATAGGTAGAGTTGCTAAATACATATGTATTAAACAAATGTAAAAACTGATGTGAAATACAGGTATATCTTTTGAAAATAAATCTCTGAGGTGATAAAGGATACAGCAATGGAATAATCGAAATATGTAAACTGCAGTAAATGAAATATTTTATAGATGTATTATAGAATGCATGTATAACACAAAACACCAATTGGAAGGTGTTTGAACTTTGCGCATGCTTACGTATGCAAAGGCTCTGGCCAATTATGCCACGACAAATATTCATCTAGGTAGAATTGGGATCTATTGGTCATCAGGAGACTACAAGATGAACAATCTTCTGCCTGGCCAGTAGTTGATACCTCACCTTATATTGGGTATAGCTGTGTATTATATTAAAAGAACATCCAAACTGACCTCAGCTTCCTAGCAGATGTGTTTTAGATAACACGCAATACACTTTGGCAAGGCTGGTGCACTGCAGTTAGGTGTCATAACTGACAATCGAAAAGTCCTTCTTTTGCTGGAAATTTATGTGAATCAAAGCAATATTTTAGTTCAATTAGTAAAACGCAGAGTGTCATTCAATGCAAAGAGAATTTAACAGATCAGAAACTGAACATAAGAGGGAATTCTATATAGGTAGGCTATCCCTGATATGCTCTCATTTTCTGTGCTCACTAATCTAATTAATTTGGAAGTATTGGTTTTTGTTGATTTTTTTTAATGTATTGCTTTTAGTAATGTAGACCTAAGAAGAAATAAATAAACAGTTGAAAGCCAGTGAAGATAATAACATGACCTTACATTGGCATTTTTGAACGAGTTAGGTTTAGCCATGGATCCTTTATGACAGGAGTCTCCAACCTTGGCAACTTTAAGACTTGCTGGCTGAGGAACTCTAGGAGTTGAAGTACAGACATCTTAAGACCCCTGCTTTATGAAGTGTACTTGCAGTAGACAGATAGGGTCTGCATAATGCAATTTATGGGAAAGCCTGAAATGCTTATGTACACACCACAATTGACTTGAGAAGTTTGATTGTACTGCTTGATGTTTGTTTGACATAGTACTTCATATCCTGCTATCACACCTTATTTCTTACTTATTTTGTAGTTGCTGCAGTATTAACCTACCAGTGCTCAAGGCTACAAAACTTAACTTTGACCTTTGGCCAGAAGAGTCCTTTATAGGCTCTGGCTGTGGAAAGGAGTTTAATAGGAATTGTAATTGTATATTCTGGCCTGGGAATTGACATCAGGATAAAAGCAAACTTGCAACTCTGTGTTTGGGTAGCAGTGCAAAGAATCTTGTAGTTGCTTCCCAGTGGGGAACATCCTCTCTGCATGTTAAAATTGTGGAAAGTTATTTGGTTAAGTAAGATCACCATGCAGCATGCATCATACTCCAATGGGATGGATATTGTGGGTGTTTAACACCAGAGCACTGTGCTTAATTTGCGGCTAAGATGAATCTAATACTATTCTCATTAAATAAAACATGTCAATAATATTTGTAAACCACACATACAAATATCCAGAAATAATAGAAGGCACAGAACTTCTTCTCAAAGAAGTGTGAGATTTTGCCACTCAGAATGCTACTGGACTATCACATGAGTGCATGATAGCTGGAAGAGGTTAGTGGGCTAAACTGACCTGGTATGAACCCACATCTTCAGTACATTCCTAGATGTAAATCATCCGGTATTGAATTGACTTATTCTTCTGAAAACTTACTCCAAAAGGGGATTCTTATTTTGTCAGCTGATATTTCCTAAATGGTTTTGCTTTTCAAATCCAATTTAAACATGAAAAGATTTTTTCCCACCTTTCTTTCGTATCTCTTGTCTCTTAAAGTACGCACAAAGTAACAGTTGGCTTATTCTTGGGGAAGTTACCTAAAATGTGCATTTTTGATCTCTGAACGGCAACAAATGGCTATTTGAAATCCAAGTAATGTGGCTGTATTAATGCATTTCTTTGTAGATGTAAAAATAAACTAAATCTCTTTGGGAAAGAGTCTTCGGTACTGTTGATATTTGGCATCAGTTTTCTTGCATGATCTTACTATTCTGCAGCTAATAAAAGTTTGATAATGATTATGATAATGATCTTGTTGTATCATCACTGTCTATTGACCAAACAAGAACAAAAGCCTTTCTAAGTCAATTTCTTTATCTTGCAGATGCAGAGAGAAATCTTCCCAAATACTTCTCGGCCAGGATCTATTTCACATCCTCCTCATGCACTTCCAACCTCCCCTCCTCCTATGGCAGTGCCACATTCAATGCCCCCTTCTCCATCCCGGATCCCATATAGTGTTAGGCCAGTCAGCGGCCCTGGCAATGCAACCATTCCCCGAGATAGGCTTTCTAACATCCCTGGACCACGGTCCATCTCACCGAGCCCAAGTGCCATCTTGGAAAGGAGGGATGTGAAACCAGATGAAGACATGGGCAACAAGAGTCTGGCCCTTTTCCGAAATGAGGGGCTGTATGCTGATCCCTATTTGTTCCATGAGGGCAGGATGAGCATTGCGAGTTCACATACAGGACATTCCCTCGATGTACCCGATCACATCATTGCTTACCATCGTAGCACAATGAGGTCTTCAGGCAATTACTGCACTCCTCCCGTGCAAGCAGAACTTGTGGAGCAATCGCTCTATCGACAGAAATCAAGGAAGTATCCTGAGAGCCTTTTGCCAACTCTGAGTTCCAAAACACCTCCTGCCTCTCCTCACCGAGTGGCTGACATTCGAATGATAGACATTCATACACACCAAGTGTCACCGCACAACATTCACCTTGATAGGTCATCCCCCGGTCGGCAGTCTCTCAAGAAAGATCCAGGGACTCCTGTCTTTGTGGAAGGGAAAGCTCGAAATGCCCCAGGTTTATCTGGCATGGCTGAGGTGGCCCCTGCCATTCCTGACAAGAAGGTTTTTGGCTATGGAACAGCAGTAATACCAAAAGAGAATGAAACCAGGTAAGATGAACTAAGGTGCTCTGGATTTAAGCCTGACATGTATCTAGAATGTGACCAATCAAGTGAGTGAGTTGCATCAGGCATTTGAAGAATCATCATTATGTCTGGCCTTTGACCCAGAGCGTAGGTTTCAAAAGATCAGTATAGAAACTATGCCTTTCCTTTGGGTGCTGGAATGTATCTAATATACCTTCCAATACCTAAAATGTGTCTTTCAGCAAACACAAACACATTGCTAATCATAGTTTAGAAATCACAATGCTGGGCCAAAGTACATATGACACTGAAGGTGGCATTTGCAGTTATGTCAAGATTTATTTATTTAATAGGGGATATGGAAGAAGGATTACATTTTATCTCCATAGCCAGGACTGCAGTTCCGATCCACAGTACACATATTGGGGGTGGGTGGGAAGAGAGCTAAATTTACAGTTGCATGAGAAGGGGAACTCTCATTGGGATTGTAGGTAGGAAAGGAATATTAAACTCTCCCTGAACCCCCCTCCCCTCCAAAAAAAAATGGTTTCCCCAGTGTGATTTGTGTGATTATGATTTTGTTATACTGGTGTAGTTGCAAGTGATGCATTTAGTGATAAAGTTATTTGCTAATGTTTACAAAAGATATGGTGGAGGCATATTTATAAACATCGTGAATTGTTTTACACAGTAGATGGCATTTAATGTATATTACACCAAATTAAGACTTCCCAACATAATATAAAGCTGAATCCTCAAAGAAAAAAGAAAAGCTCTATTTATAAAAATGTACTATGTCTTGATAGTATAATTTATAGGATTTCCTTCAATGTATATTTTAATTGTTTGTTAAGAAGATGACTAACTGGGCTATTTTTTATAATCTAAAAGTAATAACAAGACAATAAGCAGTTTTATCTAATATTTACTTGTTGGATTCAGTATTGCATTTTCTTCATTATAGAGTCAAGATGGGATTTTCCTTTCTTGACTATACCAGTTGCCTATTCCAGCTACTAAAAAGTTCAAGTTTATGTATAATAATCTAGCTTTTTGCTGCTTGCTCATTTTGAATGGAAGTTGAAATTGGAGAAAGAGAATACTTTTTTCCTTTTTCCTTTAATTCCTTGATTTGGGGTGGAGTTGGGGCGACTGGATGGAGCTGTGCACTTACTGGCCAGATGCCCTTCCTGACGCCTACGCAGAGTTCACTGCAGATATTTTCTCTTTGCGGCTGATAAACATCTGCCATTGCCTAGGATTAAACTCTCAACCTTCTGAGTGGGAGGCTAGCATCTTCACCACTAGGCCACCAGTGGTGAAAACACTCACCTCCCATTCAGAAGGTCAAGATGAGAAAGAGAATACATTACCATAAACAATTTGATATAATATTTATCTTATGAGAAAAAAATAAAAACTACCTCAGAAATTACAAAGAAAAGCTTATGATTATTGCTTAAAATACTCATTTACATTATTTTCAAATCCAATCCCCATAAGACACAAAACTCCTTTTTATTCAGCCTTGCTTTGTGTTTTCAGAAGCATATTTATACTGTTCAGTCCTGTTTGTTCTTGTTAGCAAAAGAGAAAAAAATGTATTTCTAATTCATTTACTAAAGCAAAGTTTTCAGGAAGGGGGTAAAAAACACTCAATATGGAGATCTTGTTGAGAATCACAATTTATGGTGAAATGATAGAAGAGTTTTTCCAGTGAAAACAAAGTGTTGGAGAAAATTGAAAAGTAAATTTTATCGAAATATTCCCATTTCTCTTCCATTACCTGCAAAGGGGGATCCAAAACTCCAATTTTTAGCGATGGCAATAGCCTAGCCATGGGCAAATGTACCTTTTAGAACAGGGTTTTCCAACCGTGGCAACTTTAAGACTTGTGGACTTCAACTTCCAGAAGCTGGCTGAGGAATTCTGGGAGTTGAAATCCACAAGTGGTAAAGTTGCCAAGGTTGGAGACCCCTGTTTTAGAAACAAGAAAAATCAAACTGAATTTTAAAATATTTAATATAGTTGATAGGTCAACAAGCTCTGTGGACATAACTGGCAGGTCTGCTGGCCAAGAAGCTTGGCAGCCATTAGACTGAGCCAGCCAAGACAGCAAGGAAGCTGCTGGTTGAGATGTTCCAGTTAACCCTATCTATAATATGCTTATTTAAATAACTTCTATGAAGGATGTGAAGTAATTTGCTAGGATCACAGAAGTTTCTAAAAAGGTTTTTTTTTAAAAGAAACATAACACATCTGTTCCTGCTGTCGACTTTGGCTGAACATAAAATAACCAAAATATACTCTATGGAGCGAAAGAATTATTAAAATGTGAGGTAGAATATTTGAGGTATGTCACTAAAAAAGAAATAATCCACAATGCATGTTAATAATCTATCATGTTTCAGATGTTTCACTTCAATTTCATCCCTCCCCATCTTTGTTCGGTCATTTCCTTGTGGTTATTCCAGTTCAAAGATATTCCTAACTTATGAACTGCAGTATTTTACAAACGTCAACCTGAAGATTATGGGAATCAGAAGGTGGGGAAAAGAGAAGAGATTAAATTTCCAAAGCAGGAGATTTGATGGGAGGGAAGTGCCTTGGTTCTCAGACTGCAGAATCAATTAGTCATAAGATCTGGGGTTCGTCTCCCTGCTGCTCTCATAATCACCAAAGTTACTAAATTCACACACACAATGCTAAACCATTATGTTGTTTATAATTGTGTTTGAACAAGCTTTTCTGCTTTGCTTTTTATGTGCAAAAACACCCCTATTACCTGATGTCAGAGGCTCCCAATTCAAACTCTGGGTGATTGACATTTTCTATACTTAGTATGGATTCTAGATTTCTAATGTCATTATTAGGACATTATTGTGTCTTTGGCTATATTATAGAATAGAAAGGACTGTCTAGGACAATAAATTGTTTGGCTTCCTTTAGAAATTGTCTGTGTAATTGCTTGTAGAGCAATTTTGTGTCCATTGAATGCCATCTCTAGCTAATTCTGGCTTTTGGAGACAATTGCCTCAGATCCCAGAAGTTGATCTGCTATTACAGATGGTCCTTAACTTACAATGGTTCACTTAGGGACAGTTCAAAATTACAACCTCACTGAAAAAAAGTGAGTTATGCCCATTTTTCACACTTATGACCATTGCAGCATCCCCATGGTCATATGATTTACATCCAGATCCTTGACAACTGACTCACATTTATGATGGTTGCAGTGTCCAGAGGTCATGCAATCACCTTTTGCAATCTTCTGACAAGCAAAACTAATGGGGACATTAGATTCACTTAACAATTCTGTTACTAATTTAATAACTTCAGTGGTTCACTTAACAAAAGTGACAAGAAAAATTGTGAAATAGAGCAAAACTCACTTAACCAATTTATCACTTAGCAACATAAATTTTGGGCTCAATTGTGGTCATAGGTTGAAGACTACCTGTACATTTAACATTGCCTAGGAAGCTTTAACCAAATCTTATAAAATTATAAAACGATCAGGTAGTTTACTTACATTCTTATCAAATTGGCAGTGGCAAATAGAGCTCCTCAACATAAAGACTTGTGGGCCAAATGCAGCACAGGGTAAACCTCTACAGTCCCCTTTTACTGTGAGCAATGTTTTTCCAAAAAGAGCTTTTGTAGTTGTGGTGCCTTTTAGGAAGATTCTTTGGAACACAAACAATTTATGTGAATTCATATGGAAATCAACCTAAAAAACACAATGTTTTCAAGATTTTAATGTGATCATATAATATGGGAAAGCAGTTTGATTAGCAGTGGTATGACATGGCAAATGCAAAACAGATCCAAATTCTAGTGTTTTCACAGACTGTCAATCCCTTCAAAACCAGGAAGGCTTGAAACTGACAGTTGTGATACTCTACAGATATGTTAAACACCAAGTCCCAGAACTCCTGGCTAAATTGGGAAGAGACTTTAGGGCATCAGGTTCAACTCTTAATTTAAAAAAACCCTACAAACTAAATATCTATAGACGTCTATTGCCAACCATGAGCTGAGGTTAACATCAGAGGAAACTGTATTTGGTCCAATTATTCTAACTGGTGGTGGATGGATGGAATAAGTATTGTCCTGACCAAACTCTCAATTCATGGAAAAACATAACCTTTGTTCCTAAGTCAACATTGCTTCATCTCCCTGTTATTCTCTGAGAAGCTCTCCAATTAGACCATGGAGGGACCTAATAATTAATTTTATTAGGATAAAAAAATAAAAATTGAAAGGTTCATAAATACTGCAAACAGCCTTCTGCAAATTTTATGTTATCTTTGAGAAAATGTCACCCATCTTGGTTTAATCAGAGCTCAATCACTCCAAAACTAATGAACAGGCAAACTTGAATAGAAGATTGTACAATTGACATTCAAGTTTATGTCTCTATCACCATGATTTTATTGCTGTCAATGTAAATATAAAAACAAAGGAAAAGAAAGGCCTAAAAAGTTTCCAGAAATGGGGAATCACCTTAAATCATTGCTTAGATAATTGTAAGGTTCAGTGTGGAGATCAGTTTAATGAATTATAATGACCTTAAGTTAAATTATTTTCAATTAAGTAAGACAGGAAAATAATTATGCTATACTAAATATTACTGCATTTAAAAAAAATTGCCATTATGGTTAAATCTTCAAACCAGGTTCTTGGGAATATGCAGGTAGTCCTTGATTTATAACAGTTCGTTTAGTGACCATTCAAAGTTACCATTGCCCTGAAAAAAAGATCATTTTTCTCATTTATGACCATTGCAGCATCCCTGTGGTCATGTGATCAAAATTTAGACACTTGGCAACTGACTTATATTTGTGGCAGATGCAGTGTCTCAAGGTTATATGATCACATTTCTGCAACTTCTGACAAGCAAAGTCAATGAAAAAGCCAGATTCACTTAACAATCATGTTACTAACTTAACAACTGCAATGATTCACTAAATAAAGTCATAAAATGAAGCAAATTTTACTTAACAAGTGGATTATGCATTGAGGATTACCTGCATAGAAGTCTAAGTCATGTTCAGGTTAGGGGCCTTGTACCATAATAGCCTTCTAACTGATTGATTGATTGATTGATAGATGATATGTTACCATTTTAGTGTCACCTCTTAGGGTCCCCATGGGTAGATTTCTCCATGTTTACATTAGATTTCCCAATAGTACCCCCATAACTGCAGCAATTTAATCTATTCACCTTGCTGATGGTTGTCCATTTCTTCTGTCTTCTCAAGAAAGCTAAGTCTTCATATCATGTATCCAATTGAATAATATATAGAGTATAATGAATAATTTTGATAGTTTTTAATTAAAAAAGCAGAGGTGTAAAAGTTCTAAATTTGAGTCCTTTGAATTTAAGGCTTAATCAATCTAGCCCATTATTGAAGCTTCAGAAATGGTCTTCTTTTCCAAATTGAAGGGAACATTTTTACATGCCATCAGCAAAAAAGTGAAGGCAGGGAGGAATGAGGGAAACAGTGAAAGTGGGGCAGAGTATATCTGCTTCAGATGTAGGAAAAATATTCAAAATTTGCTCCATCATCTAGAACGAAATGTGTTGCTTTGGTTCTTCCCTACCACTTGGGATTGACCATCTTCAACCTTCAATGGAAAGACAACAGACTTAAGGAACACTCATTCATATTGCTCTTCAAAATTATTTCAGATTCTGCATAATCTAAAACAAGAATGACAATGTTCTGTCCTTTCTTAATATACTACTTAATCTTAGCTGATAGAGGCTACTTCTACTATGGTGCTTCATTCCTTGATCTCATAAATTTTCATTTCTCAGCCTGAAGGAATTTTCATACCAACCTAAAAGGTGCTTCATGAAAGGGGAAGGTTCTTTTGAAGGTATGCTACTGCAGCCAAGAAAAATGTATTTGGATTCTGATCAGCAACATGTTTGACTTGGTGTCAAAACAGTTGACAGCTCCTGTTTATCAGTGGTAGCCTTCGGGCATTTAAGCCATTGGCTGTGTGATAAGAGGCAAGGCACCTGCAGGGTCAAACCAACTACTCTGTCTGAAGCCCTTTGGTTCTGATGAAACACTTACCTTGGGATGAGTGGCAATTGGAAAACTAGATCCCTTTCTTGTTGCATAGACAAACATGGTTATAAATCCATTTCTCCCTTTCCCACCAACCCCCTGGGAAACCAACTATGAATTGAAGGGGAAATCCTTGCCCTATCTCAGGTCTGGCTAAATTATAAGAAGCAGCAGAATCTGTAATTCAACCAAGTTGAGAGAGGGATTAGAAGGCCACAAGTCAATTCCAGGATTAAAACTTTATGAAAGATATCAAGAGAAGAGAGAGAGACTACCTATAACACAGTTTTTTTTAAAAAAATCCTAACATAATTATAACCATAGCTAAAACACCACTATTTCCAGCCTTACCTGAGGCAGCCTCCTCATTGAGAAGGTTAAGCAATTCCCTCTAGGCATATACTTGTGATTTAAAGGGCCAGTTACAGGACAGTTCACTACGACCCCTGATCTGGATAGTAAGAGTTGGATTAACAGGTTTTTCAATATTTCATTTTTCCAGACAGTGAGAGCTAGGTTTGATGGAACTCAGGAGTCCAAGTTGGAAATGGAACTTTTTTGGAGAGCATTTGGGACTTAATGCTTAATTTCAAATTGTTTTGTTTTTGGATGTTTCAGGGATTTTTTCATTATTTTGTTTGGTCTACAGTTCTTTTAATTATTCCTGTAGAACTGCCAGAAATCCTGTGGGTTTGCAGTGGAGTATAAGCATAAATAACTGTTGATGTTATCTGGTTTGATAATGAAACATCTGCAAGAAAATAACCAAATGCAGAGATTACCAAGAATCCAAATATCAATAAATAACTGCCATCTAGTTAGCATCTGGATTTTTGCAGCCTAGTTCTGGTAGCCATATGTGAATTGTAGTGCAAATGCTGGAGACCATCAGGTTTAATTTAGAAAGTTCCAAGTGCACCTCTGTTTATGAGGAAAGATCAAAACAATTCTGAGCTATGATCCTGGAAAGCCACCATCAGCCAAACTAAATAAAAATGGTTAGGGATGTATGTCAGGCCCACCTTGTGCTAAACTGGATCAGAACATTTTGTTCATCAGTTACATTTGTGCCACTATTTCTTCAGGGAGCTCATATTTTGAAGGTTCATGTCTGCCTGAACAACAACTTTTGACTGATTAAGTATTTGAATGATGATTTCCATACTCCACATGCAACATTTTGAGAAAGGCAATATTTGATTTCCAAAATTCAAATGATTCTGAACTATAACTCTCAGTATCCCCATCTAACATAGCTGACAACATAGCTGACAATGAGGAATTCTGGGAATAATAAGACTTGGGGGGGGGGTGCAAAACAGGAGGAACTCAGTCACGGTGTTTATGACATGAGTTTAAGGTAGGGAGTGCAAGAACATGAAAAGATGTTAGTGATTTTTCGCTTTGAAGAAAGAAATTCTAACTCAATCATAAAGAGGAAGCAGCAGAAGCAACCGGACATAGAAAATGGACCAAAAAAAGCTAAAATAGCATAGACCTGTGTTTCTCAGTCTTGGTAATTTTAAGATGTATAGATTTCAATTCCAAGAATTCCGCAGCCAATTTAGGGAATTATGAGAGCTGAAGACCACTTATTTTAAATTTGCCAAGGTTAAAGAAATCTATCACAGCAGGATAGAATTTTTTTTAAAAAATGTCTGATTGGTTCATTTGTCAATATTCAAATATTGACAAATATTTATTGACCTTGTTGGATGGGAATTCTGGTGTCTGTGATCTCAGCATACATGGAATGTTGTATGGTCAATGAGATAGTAAGTAAAGCTCATAAGAGTCTGTTATAGTCATACAGGAATGTTGGGTCTGTGTGTTTGTGTGAGTGTACATAAAGCAACAGGCCTTTTGTCACATGATACATGCAAATGGATGTTCACAGATTATAAAAGAAATCCCATGGTAACTTTCTGTGACCCTCATTCCCTTCAGAAAATCAAGTCATGGAAATGACTGTGTTTGGCTTTAACCAAGGATTCTCTTGTCTTACAGAGAGAGGATGCAAGCCATGGAAAAACAGATTGCCAGTTTAACTGGCCTTGTTCAGTCTGCGCTTTTAAAAGGGCCAAATACAAGTAATAGCAAAGATCCTTCTAGGTAAAAAAACCCAAAATGAAATAAAATCATTAAATCTATTTCATTGTAATGATGTTCGTGATCACCATGGGGGGGAGGGAATGTCCCAGGACAAATCCTGACCTTGTTGGCTTCACTTGAGTCAAGATTTCATCTTCACATTTTAGAAAGTTGGATAAAGTTGAAACAACAGTAATTCATGAAGATTTGCCCTATTCTGATTAGCATTTCGATTAATCATCTGGTGAAATTCCTCTATTGGTGGTGGACCTCTAGTCTTCTTTAAACCTACATATTAAAGTGAGATCATAGAACTTAGCAAGTAATTAAATTACAAGGTAATCTATATTCTAGTCAGGGTGCATTGTAATTTACATTGTAATTATAAACAAAAGCATTGATAGTTCATTGTTTAAATAGTTTACATTATCTGACGACATCAGGATGATTTTAATATAATTATTATCTACTTTTCTTCCATTTAGTGAGAAGATGGTAAAAATTGTAACTAGTAAGAGCAGTGCTGAGAAGACAGGTAAGCTTTCTTGTGATGTGAAAAATAAAACGGAATTCATTTTACCTTAAAGGAAATTCTGGGAATCACAATAAAAATTAATGATTTTTACTTTCAACTGTTATGAATCAGGCCAAGGAACTAAGGAAATTCATGAAATTGGAGAGATGCTGTTTTTGTTAGCTATGAAGCATTCTAAGATGATAGTCTTTTGCAATACTGAGATTGTTTACTTTGTTTTCTTCTACAGCTCTGTGTTTAATTTGTATGAACAAGCATTGCAAAGACATTGTAAGTCTGTAATGCTTTTTGTCCAAGGAAACATAAAAATCCGCCTTGGATTCTTGTGTTTTTGGGACAGTTATGGTGAAATGTAGTGACTTTAAGAGTGAATTCAAGCAAAATCAGTTTTATTATATTGCCTGGTCTATTCCCCCTCAGAACGCAAGAGTATATAAAAAGTTGGTCTGCAAAGAAAAGAGCACAAATGTCTCAACCTCATAACCTCCAGAAGTGTCCTGTGTCCTCAGGAAGTGTTTTACAATATACAATACCAGGCTGATAAAGAATTTGGGCATGTAAAATAATTAACTCATCTTATCAGTCTAATGCCCATCTTTCTTGAACAAGTGTAGAGCTGCTTTTCCAACTCAGTGAAGAGTTACAACATCTTGAAGTGTTTCAGAAAATGTCTTTTTTTTTACAAGTGATAAATGGGAAGAAGTGCTTTCTGGAAAAATGCTTTCAAGAACTTCAGCCTGCTATTTATTGGCTATCACTAGGCCTGGCATTTGAATGTGTCTTCTCAGAAACATTATAAGTCCTATCAAAGTTGACAAAATTAACTGTTTTAATTAGAGAATAAAACATATCCCACTTTGTTTCTATCTGGAAATAACTTCTTAGTGCTTGAGACAGGAAAAAAAAAAGTTTTAATTTTAGTTTTTGCTGACTAAGATAGTTTAGCGAGTCAGTTGGTACAGCAATCCCCAATCTTTCTGGCTCCACAGACCAACGGCTGCAGTGGTAGGGGGAGGGGATAATTTCACATGTGCAACCTAGATCCCGCGCATGCACAAATGAAGCTTTCTGTGCTGCCTACCTCTTCTAGTTCCCAACAGGAGTTGGGCACCCATTATCTAATGATTAGACCAGGCTAAAGACCAGGAGTTCCAATCTCATTTTAGTCATGAAAGATAGTCCCTCTTTTTCCATCCAAACCACTTTACAGGGTTGTGGTGGGGAGAATAAAAGGAAGGAGTATTATATATGTTTAACGCTTTGAATTGTTTGTAAAAATACAAAAGGCGGGATATAAATAAAATAAATAAAGAAGAGAGAGAGGGGGAGAGAGGGAGTCCTTATAGCATTGATTGTGAACCTTTACGGCACTAACTGCCCAAACTGGAATGCGCATGCACGCTGGAGTGCCAGAAACCCGAAGATCAGCTGGTTACCAGTGCTCCGGCATGTGCGAAGACCAGCTGGCAAGCCAGAAACCTAAAGAGCAGCTGGCAACGGCACATGTGCCTATAGAGAGGGCTCTGCGTGCCACAGGTTCATCATCACAGCCTTATAGAAATGACTAGTACCTATTAAGTTGGTAAAGTTGAAGCCGCAATTTTATTTTGTAATTTACTGCACTGAAAAAGTTGGAAGTCAGTTCTTTCCCTTCCCATTTCCTTACATTTTTTATTTTTGTTGTATTTTACCTCATGATAAATTCCAATAGAAGGGGAGGGGTTGACTTCTAAAAGAGGCTGCATGAAGACATCTATGCTGAATGTTGTCTTCTAGCCTCCTGGAAAGATAGCATACCCGAGCCTTGAGCTCAGGCATTATATTTCTCTCTCTCTCTCTGTCTTCTCTTTCTTGTGTCTACAGAGCTGCCTCTAAACATGGCATTGCCCAGGATTACATGTTTGAAGAGGCAGGCACAGCTGGGTGGGTGTGGTATGCTAGAAAAGAATCTACATCTGCCATTTTCATTTCTCCCATGAAAGATTACATAAGAGTCCTTTTTATACTACTGAAACATCATCCAGAACAACATGCCAACTGGAAAACACATGACCTATTGCAGAGAAATGGACTATTTTACCTCACCTCATTTTCCCCTTTCAAGATGGGAAATTCCTTCAGAAGCTTAATTGCTTGACAAGAAAACTATCCTTCAGATTTATTTATTATTTTTTGTATTGTTGGAATCAAGCCCATCTGCAACTTCACTGATGTTCAAAATTTTGAAACAATGGAAAGCCAAGGCAGGAAAAACAGTTCTGTGCTGTTTAGGCTTCCTTTAAGCCTAAATATAGTGAGGTTTGGGGCTTGAGTTGAAAATAAAAGTGTGACATAACCAGTCAAGAATGAACTCCATTGTACGAGGGCTTAAGATTTTCCCAGGGAACCACTCAGCAGCATACCCTGCCCAATTCTGGATTTCAACTGATAATGAGGAAAGTAATGGAAGAAAATAATATAAAAAGAAAATGAATTATTCAGAACAAAGATGTGTTTTTCATGCTCTAACAATAGCAAAAAAATAATAACCCTTAAGGGGGAGGGGGGGAGCGGCACTTTAATTCCAGACAGAAAGGACTGGTTTCTCCTTTAATTCTATGTCTAACTTCATGATTTAGCATATTTTAAGAAAAGTCTGTTAGCCTGAAAATGTAATGCTCTCTCCTTTTGAGAAAACATTTTTGAATAGGTCAATATTAAAAGCTTAGTTTTTCTTCTTAAAGTTTTACAAAATCAGGTAAACTTGAGATTTAGCTAAAATTACAGGTTTTATTTATATGTTCTTATGTGTTTTCTTATGGTTTAAAGTTTTCCTTTCCTTCTGTTCTTGTGTATATTTTATTTTGGTGTAAATGTGTATATTGTTTATTTTTATCTTAGATTATTTTATGGAGGTCTAAATTATTTATTTTTATTTTATGAATGTCTGTTTGAAAGTGACTCAATAAAAAGCATAAGGGTTTTGTCAAAAAGAAGAAGAAAAATTATTGTGCCACTAAAGGGATTGGTATAAGCCATAGTTAGGTCTTAATGTAGGTTATCAGTTCTTTTTTTCCTCCATTTTTATAACTGTTCTTGGTTTGTATTTTTATGGGTTATTTAGAGCAGTGTTTCTCAATGTTAGAAAATTGATGATGTGTGGACTTCAACCATCAGAATTGCCCAGCCAGTAAGTTGGGGAATTCTGTCAGTTGAAGTCTACACTTCTTACAGTTGCTAAAGCTGAAAAACACCAGCTAAGAGGTTGAGGGTGGTGTGGGGCATTAAAGACAACAATATCAAGCAAATAAATATCAGAAAAGAAGAACAAACTTTATTATCATGCTAAAATGTAGCTGCAGGTGGTAAGTAAAAGAAACAGCTCTGGCTGCAAACTAAACCTATAAATCCCTCAAGCTAAAAGATATATTCCTTGGTTCCACCTATTGCTAATTTCTCTTTTAGTGTGCAGCACTTCTTTTCTTCTGGCTGGGTTCATGTTAAAATGTAATTTATGGAATGAACCAGAATTGCCTGGGTTTGCGTAATACCATAATTCATAAACCAAGTGGATAGATACTCCAGAAATTAGATCTCGACCAAATCCAGTTCTTACAAGTTTCACTTTGACTTCATATAACGTGTGATTCTAGCCCATGTGTTTTCTGTTTTCTCTTCTTACACTGAATTTGAATCTGCTCATTGACATCTTAGAATCAATATTAGCTTGTTAAATATATATGTCTCACTTTTGTCAGAAGCTGAAGGCACTGTGTATTGCACTGTCTCTTGTTTTTTTCCTATAACATTACCTCTGTGGGGTTGAGTGACTCTAAAATCACTCAGGGAACTTCTGTACCTAAGGATGGACTTCAAGATGACTCTAAGTCCCAACACCTTAACTATAAAAGACAGAGACTACCACAATGAAGGAAAGGACCAATTTATATTATTAAGTAACAGTAACTACAGTATTTTCGTGTGTGTGTGTGTATCAAGTGTTATGTCAAAGCACTTGGTATGGCCAAATATGGGAGAGAGCATACTGCTCCCTCCCATATTTGTGTGTGTGTGTGTGTGTGTGTGTGTGTGTGTGTGTGTGTGTGTAGGCTTGCACCAAGCAAAAATATTTAGGCTTATTTATAGATGATACTGAATTTGTCAGAATCTAGTAGGCTGTTGATTAGATTTCATCAAATATCTGAGCAGAAAAAAAAATCCCAGGTTTGTTTACATTATATAAAAATTATCTTTTGACAATGATTCTCTTTTTGTTGTCTCATCTGTTCTCTGTCAACACATCAGTCAACCAGTGTCCATTATATTCTAATTTCTGATACTGTTTTTACATTATTAAGTGATCCGTGGGAGTTCTAATTTTTAATGATTGAAAGAGGAGTAGGAGAGAGGGAAGTAAGGTTATTAATGGAGTCATTTGCCTATCTTTATTTTTAGGATCCACTCATGACTTCACTGGGAGGAATTCATTAGGAGAAGTTGAGATTTCCAGTAAAAGCCCCCGCCATTCTCTTCCATCAAATTCTGCAGCCATGCAGTTCAGTCTCCTTAACATGAAACGCAACGTATGTGATCTCCGTCTTCAGCTTCTCCAGATCAGGCAGTTACAGGTATTGTTATATTAGAGAAACCCTCCAGTGAGGTGCAAGCATATCTGTGTTTGCATTTTCAGACCCATACACAAACTAAATCTAAAATTCACTTTTCCTAATTTTGTAGTATACTTTGCCAAAATTACCCATGTTAGGAAAATTATTTGCCATCACTGTCTATGTGATGTAAAATTGCTGAGGAATATACTTTTGAAATGGGTACCAAAATGCAAACACATTTTAGTTTGAACTTCTTTAAAAAAACCAAATTGGTAGTCATGGTGGTATAAGCCTCAGGGAAATTTAGTAGAACACTTATGAATGTGCCATTTCTTAGATTCCAGAAAGTTTATGCTGTTTTTCTGTAACAAATTAAGCAGATACCCCTCTGAAAGTTACTCTGAATCCTCTTTCAAATTATTAGTATAAACATCAGATTGTTTGTTTGTAAAGGAAGGTAAGATCAAGCAACAGTCACAAACCATAAAGATGTAGCTAAGCCTTAGTTATTCTTATGAATAAATCTTTTAAAAAGATAAAGATACAACTGACTGGTGAAAATTGAAGTTTACCCTTTATTCATCTCATCAACTTGATAACATATGTTGTTATATCATCATGTTTATAAAGCTTAGAACGTTGCCTATTTTTTAAAAAAGAAGGCATATATTTTAAGGATTTCTAAGATCGATAGTACAGTGTTTAAAATACGAATTGTGCAAGTCTGCTTTTGGTTTTTATTTTGATTAAGGCAAGTTCGTATTGTAACAGGATCTAGATGTCCTAGTGGACAATCATTTAAATATGAGCCAGCAGCATGCTGCAGCTGCCCAAAAAGCGAATGTACTCTTAGGCTTCATCAACAGAAGAATAGTATCAACATCAATGAAATATTAGTACCATTATATATTGTTTTCGTAAACCACACTTGGAATACTGTGTCCAATTCTTTTATCTATTATCACCACAAGGAATAAAAAGAGACTTTTTCTGAAGAGTGCAGAGAATAGCACAATAAATTAAAAAAAAGACTCTAGAAAGAGAAGAGCAACAAAGATATTTAGGAATCCAAAAATTAAAATGTACGATGGCTGGTTTCAGGAACTAGTCTAAGAAAAAGAAGGAGTAAGGGTGACATGGTAGCAGTCTTCCAGTATTGAGAGTCTGACAGAAAGACAATGTGGGACGGGGGAGGCAATCTAGTCACCAAAGCACCTCAGGACAAAACAAGAAGTAATGTATGGAAACTTACCAAACAGAAATACAACCTAGAACTGAGGAGAAATTTCCTGACAGTGAGAACAATTAATCAGCAGAACAGCTTGCCTTCAGAAGTTGTGGATGCTTCATCACTAGAGGTTTTTAAGATTTGGACAGCCATTTGTTCAGAATAGTATATTCTGCTTGGGCAGTGGGAATGGACTAGAAGACCTCCAAGATCCCTTTCAATTCTGTTATTCTATATTCTGTAAACTCATTTAGATTGCTACCTATACTGTCACCTCTCTGGGTAATGCTCCTAGATCCCCAAGTTCCTGCAGTGGCTGAATAATTCACAAGGTGTTTCTTTTGATTGTCTTTTTATATTTATCTGAAGAGAATGACAATCAAGTCATTAATTTTGTAAAGAAGACATGAATGGTGAACTATTTAGTTGGAACTAATTTATGCACATTAATGTGTTTTCTTTAGGATTCCTCTCCAAATATTAATTTTTGTTTACTTAGAGCAGTGGCTCCCAATCTTTTTTTGGCCATGCCCCACCTAAGCATCTCTAAAATCCTGATTCTGCGCCCCCCCCTCCCCCGGTGATATATAATTGTTACTTTACTCAAAAAGAGAACTACTCAAGTGGAGGGAGCCCAAAAGGCCATTAACTTGGTTTAAACAAAGTTCAAATTGCTCCCATTAAAAATCAAATTGCCCCCCTGTGGGGTGTGGGCCCCACATTGGGAACCACTGATTTAGAGTCTTTGTCTATGTTGGTGCTCTTCTTCTGATCTTTCCAGGAGTTATTTATAGTAACTTAAAATTTAAATTCTTCTTGTTACTCACATTTAAAAACGATCATATCTTATTTAAGATATATGAATATCTTAAAGAAATGTCCCCAAGGTGCTTTCTTTCAAAACGCAACTGGACTTTCTTGTTTTGCTGGAAGACATTTGGCTTCTCACCCAAAAAGCTTCTTCATTTCTGACTGAATGGTGGAGAATGGAAGGATTTATATTCCTTGCAGTCATGTGGTCAAAGAGGGCTACCAACCACATGACTGGAAGGAATATACATCCATCCATTTTGCACCATTCAGTCAGAAATGAAGAAGCATCTTGGGTGAGAAGCCAAACGTCTTCCAAGAAAACTAAAAAGTCCAGTTGCCGTTTTGAAAAATAGCACCTTCGGGACAACCATGACCTGGATGACTGAGAACCTCCATAGACATGTGTATGTTTTAAAGAACACAGTGAACTGTGTGGAAAAGAATCTGAGATACCTTTTTGCTTCAGAGATGTTGACGTCAACACATTTTTTCTTCTCTTAGCATATATATATATGAATATATGTAAGGGCATTTATTCAGTGATCCTCCTTAATGTACAAGTGTGTGTCTATATGCAGCCAAGGTTGATTCTAAGGACATGTGCTTTCAGTATCCTTCATCACAAACAATAGAAGCAAGGAAGAATAGTTTGTTTTGTTCTTTGGCCGAGTGACAATGAAACAACATGTAAATATTTATGGAAAAGGGCTAAAGGCATCTTAATGACCAGTTGGTTTCATTTGAGTACAAAGCATTGGCCTTTTGTTTTGTTCTGGGGTTGCTTATCTCATGTTTTGGTGTTCAGAAATTTGTGGACAGGGAGGGAGGATGGGGTCGTAATACAGAAATGCAAAAATTGATAATTGCCTATCAATAGTGAGATCATTGTTTGGATCAGTGATTGTGTTAATGCGTGGCATAATTTAAAACCTTGGCCTCTGTTCATTGTATGAGAAAGAGGGTTAAATCACTAAATGCTTTCCCAGTTCTTTTTCTCTAGCCAATCTGTAATTGGCTGAGAAGATCAATAATGCTGCATCCGACAGTGGTATCCAAAAGTAGAATAGAAGCACTAAGGGGGACTTTCATGGTCAGAGACGGTACATGTTAATAAGCCTCTTCTAGGAGTACAAACACCTACTCATGAGTTGATCAGTGAAAGCTTCAAGCTTATGATTGTAATGAAACCCAGGATTCTCTTCATAAAAGTTGATAGTCAAAAGTTGAAGCATCCATGTGACTGATCCAATTTTATGATATTTTTTGCAGTGGTTGTAAAGCAACTATGGCAATCATAAGTAAGTCAATACATTCCTATAGGCATGGGGTTTTGGGCAGTTGTGAATCACGATTCCACAACACTGCAACCAGCTTAAAAGTGACTGGTTGTTAAGCAAGGACGGCCTATATTATAGAAAAAAAAGTACTATAATCAATTCTTGGAATCTAGCCATATCCATATGTCAACTTCATCGAGATACAGTATCTCTTTCTCCTGCCTGTATGTGGGTTAAAAAAAAGTTTGCTGTCCATCCTAGGAGACCTAAAAATACACTGGTTCTTCTTTTTTAATTGATGGCAAAAATGAAGCATCCCTTACGTTCCATTAACAAACCCCAAATGGTACTGTCAAAGTGCTGATTTAGTCAGTTTAGATAAGTTTCCTCAATCTCAGAAACGTTATGGTGTGTGGTGCACTTCAACTCCTGGAATTCTCCAGCCAACTATGCTGGCTGGGGAATTCTGGGAGTCAAAGTCCACCCATCTTATCATTGCTGAGGTTGAGAAACACTGGTTTACATTGCAAACATTAAAAAACCTACATTACTTGCAACCTGATCCTTGGTCTGAGTGGTTTAGGTTCCATATTGCTGCATGCTTATTGCTGCATATTTCTTAGAGCTTTCCCAGGTCAGGCTGTCTGAACCTGAATACAAAATAGCACTACTTTTAAGCTATGGCTTTCCCCAAAGTCAGCCCCCTTCAGATGTGCGGGGGGAGGGGGGGCTGATAAGATGTGCAGATAGTCCTTGACAGATCGCTTAATGGCCATTTGAAGATACTATAGATCACCTCGCCCTCAAAGCTACTTACAACTCCTTTTCAGATATTGTTCACCCTTATAAATGGGATGGTGCAGCCCCACCTATCCTGCTGGGTCTCCATAGGCCTTCGAAATCCCACCCATACATCCAAGGCAGGCTAAAGCTTGGCAGCAGAACCTAACTGGCGCATGGTGAGCTATAAGAGCTTGTAGGCCCAACCCTTCTTTCCATCCAGCCACCCAAAAAGTGCCTTAAGCCAGGCAGCACAAGCTACCGGCTCATGAGGAGCTTTTGGACCTAGACTAGGGGTCTGCAAAGTTGGCTCTTTTAAGACTGGTGGACTTCAACTCCCAGAATTCCCCAGCCAGCCAAGCTGGCTGGGGAACTCTGGGACTTGAAGTCCACCAGTCTTAAAAGAGCCGACTTTGCAGACCCCTGACCTAGACTAACAGTTCATCAAGCACTGGTAATTTATGCTTCTCAGCTTTAGGCTACCTTGGGCTTTGGCAGCCACCTGGCAAACCAGTAGCTTCTGCTGCTCAGCTTTCGGCTGCCTTGAGTAGCTAAGGGGGACTCAAAGGAAAGGGAGACGAGCATGGGGTGCCTCAGGCACTGAGGTAGGTAGGCCTGGGTTTGCACTCGGCCTCCTAGGGCTTTGTCTACCCCTGAAGAACCCCATACTCTGCTTAATAGCTGCATCAGGAAGAGCTGGGGTTGGACATTATTAAATGAGGGTGTTTTGCTTAATGGCTATCATGACTGGTGACCATAATGGGTAGGCTGCATTACCATATGTGTGGGACAGGGCTGGAAAGCACCAAGTACAGTTTTCCTGGTTCATGGTGTGCAAATCTTTGCTGAGGGTTCTTTTCAAGGAGTCATAAGCAAAATCATTAGGTGCTAATAAAAAATGAAAGCACCAATTTAGCCATATGAAATCTCAGATTACTGAAATTAAATTATTTCAATGCTCATTTAGAATGACAGAATCATTCTAGGGGCTGCAATGAGACAGTGAAAAGGAGGGAGGAGGCAGAAACAGTATTAGATACAATAATGTATTGGGCTAATCTGAAACTTACCACATGATCTACTGTAATCCTTCCTTCCTTCCTTCCTTCCTTCCTTCCTTCCTTTCTTCCTTCCTTCCTTCCTTCCTTCCTTGATAATTGGAAACTGTACAATCTCTTAATTTGAGTTCTAAATCTCAAAACAACCTATGCTTACTTGAATTCTTCATAATATATTTTGTTTGTTCACAAATGTCACCTAGACGTATACAAATGTTGCAGATTTTTTTTTTAAAAAAAGCAAGTTAAATCTGGGTGATCCACTCTGGCTTTTTCTTCATAGCTATTAGAATTTGTGTCATCACTATCTGATAAGAGGCCCTGATGTTTCTATTTTGGGCTTCTGTATAGAGATAATGGGAAAAATGGAAGATGCAGAACTCATTTGATACTTACTTAAGCCCATCAAATTATTATTATTATTATTATTATTATTATTATTATTATTATTATTATTATTATTATTATTATTATTATTATTATTATTATTATTATTATTATTATCCTGCCTCTATTAACTTTATAATTATCTGAAGGTGGCACATACCTAATAGCCCTTCCTCCTCCTATTTTCCCCACAATATCAACCTGTGAGGTGAGTTGGGCTAAGAGAGAATGATTGCCCACAAATCACCCAGTCATACCTAAAAAGGAACTAGAACTCAAGTCTCCTGGTTTTTAGACCAGCACCTTGATCGCTACACAAACTGCCACAGAGCTGACCTTAGACAGCATTACTATGTTCTGAAACTGTCAAGAGATTAACAGAGAGGTTATGGAAGACCACAGTGCACATAAAAAGGGGCAAGACCTTGATTATAGGTTTGTAGCTTCCATTGTGACTTTTTTTTAATATACTAAAATCTAATGCATGATCTCTCTCTCTCTCTCTCTCTCTCTCTCTCTCTCTCTCTCTCTCTCTCTCACACACACACACACACACACACATTTTTTGTTGGATCCATTCTGAGTCTGCATCCACTGTTTGGATTCTATTTGTGGTTTTTTATTGCTGCTTCATATTCATCACCCAATTGAATGCCTGATCTATCAAAACAAACTCCCCATTTGTGCCATTTTCAGGAACAGAAGCTGCTTTGTGTTGTTAGAGAGTAAAATCGTTTTGGATGCTTATTTGTATCTGTGCCTAAAATTGAATTGTAGAAAACTCAAATTCAAATTAATTCAAATTAAGATTTATTAACCGCACCCTCTCCCCACAGGGACCCGGGGCGGTGCACAGGCATAATTAAAAACAATATACAAAATACAAACATTACTTAAAATAAAATTAAATAAATCTACCTATGCTAAAAATATATAATTAAAACCCATTAAAATTTGTAATTAAAAGACAGAGAGAACTGTTGCCCAACAAACCAGAATGTAATAGATATAACATCCTAAAACCATGATGGTGAACCTATGGCATGCGTGCCTAAAGTGGCACGATCAGCTGTCCTTCGCTCATGCAGCAGTGCTGAAAACCAGTGTGTGCATGCGCACCGGACAGCTGATTGTCGGGCGTGCATGCACGCTAGAACCTTGAAAGTTCGGCTTTTCCAGCGTGCGGCCTTGACAAGCAAGCAAGCATGATGTTTCCGTGCAATCAAGGTTCACCATCACTGTCCCAGACTGTTTTGCATATAAAGCTAAAGATATTGTATCCACAGCCTATTCAACAAAAATGTATTTTAAAAACCCACTAATATTAGTCTTTTTAATCAATATTCTGCTGAACTTAGATTTATACTTTATATATTAATAGCAATCATGCCCATTTTTGCTTCCCCTGATTTTTTTTAATGTGTAAGCATTGATAGGACCCTTTCTTTTTAAGTGAATTCAGCTGCAACATTATTTATACAAACTCACATCTGAGCAACAGAATATATTGAAATAGGATGGATGTTGAGCAGGGCAAATTGACACTGATTTTTTTTTTTTTAATGTAACAGCTGCAGAATCAGGATACACTTAAAGCCATGATGAGGAATGCAGAATTGGAGATCAACCACAAAGTAATGGAAAGGGCAAAAAGATTGGAAGACCCTGTGCAGCGCCATCGCCACCTGGTGGAGCAAGAAAGACAGAAGTATCTCCTTGAGACAGAAAGGATTATGAAGAGTTTATGGTAAGTGAAAGCAAACTCTTAACCGGAATTAGCTATTATTTCATCAACCTCTCACATAATTACTGAGGTTTGAGTAAGGGCACAGTGAAATCTGGAAATGCAACCATTTTCAGTCTATATTTCCCCCCTTTATTTATTTATTTATTTAATTAATTAATTAATATACCGCCCTTCTCCCTTTCGGGACTCAGGGCGGTGTACAGCCAGAATAAAAATGATAAATACAGAATTTAAAAAACAGTATTAAAAAGAAATATTAAATAATTGGCCGATATTTAAAATCCCAAACTAAAATCACTATTAAAAATCCCTTTAAAATTATGATAGCCTGGCAGCGCAAAATAGGTGCGTCTTCATTCCAGAGGGCGGGAGCTGCCACAGAGAAAGGTCTCCCCCTGGGGGTCACCAGCCAGCATTGTTTAGCCGATGACACCCTGAGGAGGCCCTCTCTGTGGGAGCGCACTGGACGGTGGGCGGTATTTGCTTAGACTAAAGTTATTTTATTTTATTTTTGTACATTTATTAGTTATATACTCTGCTATGGATTTATCCTTCAATTTCTCTAATTCTTTTTCAACCTTTGGGGAGAAAAAAAAAGATTCTGTTTCTCTAAGGCTTTTTTTAAGGCTTGCTTCAATCGCTCAATCATTCTCTTCTCTGTCATAAATCACTGGCTAAGACACAAAAATCAAAGTTAAGACAGAAAAACATAATCGTTCTAAAATATCTGAAAAAGATTAGAGAAAGTACTATGTCAGTGATAGCTAACTTTTTCGTTGCTGTGTGCCGAAAGCGGGCACATACTCCCATAATGCAATGTGACTGCAATCATCTCACATGTGACTTTCTCCGCTATGCCTCCTGTGCTCCCTGCTCCTCCACGCATGCCCCCCTGCACTCCCCACTCCCTTCACATGCCCCCATGTCCCCTCACCCCCTGTGCATGTGTGTGCAACTCCCCGCATGCACCCTGCGCCCCACACACGTCTCCCGCATGCACTCCGCCCCCTATGCATGCATAGCAGAGACCTGAAAACCAGCTGCCTGGTGGGAGATGCCTCCCCATGTGCTCCCACCGCATGCATGTGCATCTCCCTCATCCACCCCGGCCTCTATGCATGTGGGGCAGAGACCCAAAAACCAGCTGGCCAATGGAAGATGTGCACGCATGTGCAGTGGAGCTGAGCTGGGGCAACAGCTCACATGCTCGCAGAGAGGGCTCTGCAGGCCATCTGTGGCACTGGTGCCATAGGTTCGCCATCACAACACTATGTCATGCTAGAAAACAACTATGGTTAAGGAAATTAAATATCGGATTGATATGATAATAACAATTTAAAGTAACACAATCCAGGAGGGCAGAATATTTAATAAAAACTATAGATAAAAATTCCTGATGAGCACCTGCATAGAGAGGGCAATACAGAATAATGTGATCCATTGTTTCAATTACCGTATTTTTAGGAGTATAAGACACACCTGAGTATAAAATGCACCAAGGTTTTGAAGAGGCAAGTAAAAAAAAGTTTTTGCATTCTGCAAACCTCCCAAAAACGGCTCATTCTTCACAAAAACAGGCCTGTTTTTTTTCCCAAAAAACAGCCATGGATAGCCTTTAGGTGGCTTGCAGAATGCTCCTGGGGACTGAAGAGCAAAAACAAGCAAAAGATGGCCCGTTTTTTACAAAAACTGATCCGTTTTTTGTAAAAAAAAAAAAAAAAAAAAAAAAAAAAGCAAAAGGATATGGATAGCCTTTAGGAAGCTTATAGAGTGCACCTCAGGGCTGCCGGGGAGGGGGTTTAAAATTGAGAAAAAACAGCCATTTTTTGCTCATTTCTGCCCTCCCCAAACTCCAGGAGATCTCTAAAAGCTTCCTAGAGGCTACCCATGCCCTGCACGACCATTTTGATGAAGGGGGGATTTGGGGGCAAAAAATGCTGTATTCAGCGTATAAGACACATCCAGATTTTCAGCCTCTTTTTGAGAGAAAAAGGTGTGTCTTATACTCTGAAAAATACAGTATTCCTCCATTGCATGGATATAGTCTCTGTTCAAAGGAGATATTTTCCTATTTAAGACTTGCTTTCTACAGAAGTTTTGGATGGGCGCATACTGAGTGATAGTTTTGAGGGAGATATTTCCCATTTCTCCATCAATCAACAATGGTTACTTGCCTCTGAAAAGGCTGGTTGCCTCTTTAAGAAGAGTTCCTATACTTCCTGGAGGTGGAATGGGTGAGAAACTAGAAAAACTATAGTGTCCCACAGGGGAAGAGATGACGCTAAAATAAAAGTCATCCACAGACAACTTTGACTTGGTATTAGGGAGGGGTCACCTACATCCAGGCAACTAGTACTGCCATTAAGGGAAATTCAATAATTCTGCCTCTCATTCATAAAAGATACTTTTTCTGCTCTGGGTAACAAAATAAAAGCAATATCTTTTCCATCCAACTGCAGAAAAAAAAAACTTAATGAAACATGTGTCTTTAGAAGTCTTGCTAGGTTCTATGCAAGTTTGAGAATGAACCTTTTTGAAATTGGTGGATTTTCTTCTATCTCAGCAAGCAGAGGATTAAGTTTTGCTCATTAGCCTCAGGGAAGAATTAAGGCTTTATGAAATGCTATTCTTCTATAAAACTTTACATGTAAGTGGGCAGTTAAACTGCACAATAAGCACACTTTTTTCAGATATTTTTCAATGAATTTTGACCACTGTGCATTTCACTCTTTTTATTACATGTATATGCATGCAAGCCATCAGTTTATACTACTAACAGATTTTACCAGGATATGAATCAGAGTGTTAAAGAGGCTCCAAGCTTGTTTTGGATGTAGGGAAAATATTATAAATGAAATTAATTAGGTGGCCTTGGGCAAGCAGCTCATTCTTAACCAATTGCCCATGGTTATTGAGAAATTGAGAAATTTGGAGACATGAGAGCATTCATAATTAAAACAAATAAAAGTCTAACAAAGCTAAACATGTATGGACGGAAAATGTTGGAGATAAGTTCTACAAACTTGCTAAATAACTGCCATTGGCAGAAACTCAAGTCTTTCCCACAAGTGTTTTTTTAGATATAATCTATTGATCTGGAATTGGCTGGTCCAATAGCCTGAAATACTTTTCAAAGAAGATCATCACCTTTACTGATTAAACTGCATTGAAATCTATAATTTTTCGTAGTAAATATTTTTCCATCTGTATGTTTTGTTAGTTAAACTTTAAGTAATTGCTTGTACCATTCTTCCTGATTTACAGGTAGTTCTCTGTGTTGAACAGTTTCTTTAATTCCAAAATTATTTTAAGGCAGGTCTGTTGCTACCATTCTTACCACAGTGCCTACAAATAGGCTTGGAATAATTGTAAATATATTATGCAAAACAGATTCTAAGGGAATTTATCACTTCAATATGCTGCAAAACTATCATCACTGTGTTTATCAACCCAGCTACCCTCTATACCCTCTGGTTTGTATCTATATCAATTAATCACTGATTATCTTGTTTTTGAGAATTCAAGATAGATTAGGAGTTTTCCCTAACCATCTAAAATTAATTGGTTTGAGTAAAATATTTAGCCCAGAGTCATGTTTTGAACCCTATGACTGCATAGGAATCAGGGTTTTACTGCTCAGGGTTTTACTGGTTAAGATTCAGCATTTTAACTATTAATTAATTCCATAAATTTATCTAGAGTAGCTGGAAATGGTTGATGTAGGCATAATGTACTCTAGAGTAGGCATGTCAAACATGTGGCCCATCCCTGCCATTACGATACAGCCTGCAATGTGATTGGGTTTGCCACTCCTACTCTAGAGCTTTGAAGAAGGTATAAGGTAAGGCCCTGTATAAGGTAAAGGTAAAGATTCCACTCGCACATATTTGTTAGTCATTCCCGACTCTAGGGGGCAATGCTCATCTCCATTTCAAAGCTGAAAAGCCAGCACTGTCCGAAGACATCTCCTTGGTCATGTGGCCGGCCTGACTAAATGCCAAAGGTGCGCAGAACACTGTTACCTTCCCACAAAAGGTGGTTCCTATTTTTCTACTTGCATTTTACATGCTTTTCGAACTGCTAGGTTGGCAGATGGTGTGACAAGTAACAGGAGCTCATTCCATTACACATTGCTAGGGATTCGAACCACCAAACTGCCAACCTTTCTGATTGACAAGCTCAGCATCTTTAGCCCTGTACATTGAGATCAATTGACTGAAATAGATAGCAGTTTGGAAAAATCATAATTAAATCAATGTAGAGTTGAGCTGCCAACTGTTTAAATCTACATATATTTGTAACTATATTGAGAATCATGACAACTTCTCTTCTAAAATTAAAGCTAAAGATTAACTTTAGCAAGGAGACACAGAACTTCTAAATCTTGGTTTCTATCAGTTCTCTGTTCTAGAAGATGGGCCCTTTCTGAACCTGTGACAGCAGCTACAAGGCTTGAATGTATGCTCCCTATTCCTCACAAGATTCTCCCTATTCCTCACAAGATTCCAGTGTCAGAGAGGGTATTATGGGAATTGTTGGTGCACATGTCTGGGATACCTCAAATTAAAGGAAGTTCTTACAATTAATTTTACATATAAGCGAATGAGACAGATATCTAAGTCAGAAAGATATTTATAAAGCTTTGGACAAGAACCCAAAATCTCCCCAAATCTTCTTGTGTCATCAAAAAAACTTCAGGAATCTGGCTGCAAATCTCTGAAAAACAACATTTTGGTTCTTTTTTCTTTTCCAAAAGGAGGAAGGTATAGAGAAAAAGGAACTTCTGGAGTCTTGGAAATCCTAGCTGTCATTTCAGTGATTTAATCCCAGCTTTGTTTTGCCCGCTGCAATCCTTGACTGCCAAAAAGAAAGAAAACAAGTTGTACCTGCTCTTGCCTAAAAAAACTTTAATTGCTATGTGAAATTTCCATTTCTTTATAGAGTTTTGTTTGGTTAGCTTTTCATGTCAGCTAATCTTTTTTTCTTTTCCCCCCTCTTCTTTCTTCACTCTGTCTTCTGCTTTTTTTTTGTGTTGTGGGAACATCTACATTAAAAAACAATAATATTGGAACATTAATGTCCCTCTGCACCAATTAAGTAACTCTAAGTAATATTAATAATGGAGGTAGCACAATATTATAACTTGAACTGGAAGAGTAAATGATTTGGGTAGCTAACCAAGAGTGAGAGCTATTAACTAACCAGTTTTTCCTCTTCAGTTTTGTGAAAGTCTGGTACTCTACTGCTTAACTATCTTGGAGTTCACATGTTGCATATCATTTCCTTTGAAAGAAAGTAAAATTAATTTTTCATTAATCCAGTTTTACCCCATACCAAGCTCCCTAGAACAAATAAATATGTACTAAATATATTCATCTTCCAGTATGCATATTTAAGAGGTTAAAAAACTCTTGACTTTCAGATGAATTAATTCAATTTAAGCTGCCCATAAAAGCCCAAGATGTGATTTCACTCACTAACTTTTTCTTTCAGAGATAATGCCACAGTTATTTTTCCCTGTCCATCCCAGGGCAACTCAACAACTTGTTAATATTTAATTCCTCTTTAAAAACAAGCAAATTTATAGCTTTATCATCCCAGAGTTGCAGGCAACTTTAAGATGTGTGGACTTCAACACTGGGTTAATGCTGGCTGGGGAATTCTGGGAGATAAAATCCACACATTGACAAATTCTAATTTAGAGCTTTGGATGCATTTTCTAAAGCCCCTTCCAAATAACTACCACAGTGCGATTTTTAATAGGACAGAGGAAGAAATTATTAAACCCAGAAAGAGTAATCATAGCTCTTTAATTAATTACATTTAATTAAATTAAGTAAACATTTTGTTTGGTTTAGCACAAACCTAGCATTGACTACATTAAAAAATCTGAGTGGAGTCAAATTTAGTTAGCATTGGTAAGAGAGAACCAGGAAACTCCAGACCTGCAGATGAGTCTGGAAAGTTGTAAAAGAAGGCAACACTGACACCCTGTTGCCCAGAAACTATATGGAATCACCTAGGGCAAGGGTCCCCAAACTTGCCCACTTTAAGACTTGTGGACTTCAACTCTCAGAATTCATAGCATAGCTGGCTGGAGAATTCTGGGAATTGAAGTCCACAAGTCTTAAACTTGCCAAATTTGAAGACTTCTGCCCTAGGGAGTCATCAGGAATCAAACATAATTCAAGATAGAATTTTTCTTTCTCCCAGCAAAGGACTCAAATGCAGATGCTATAGGTCATTCCACAGCTTCAAAAAGACTGAATTCCTGACCTAAATGATGAGGAATAATTCATGGATGCTTGAACAGATTGGCTGTGTTTACACAATATGTTTAACTGGATCACTTAGAGAAACTTGTATCTATTTTCACACACAAGTGAAACTAGATTAGTTTTTATTTGGGTTTTACCTTTAGCATCATATACAGACTCACCCTGCATGATCAATTTATGTTTCTACTTTTCATTTATTGAGCTTCAGACAAGAGACTCGCAAACATCAGTTATTTAATGATGCCATCTGTCTTATCCTGAAAGATGAAAAGTGTTGGTCACTCACTGCCATCTAGTGGTTGTTGTTTAGACTACATCTTTGCTTTTTGGTTCTGTTTCCATTAAAACTTTACTTTTGAACAATAATTGTTCAATTATTCTGATAGCGGCAGAATTATGTATAATTCTCTCAAGTCAGTGGTCTTCCCCAGATTTCTTTTTTGTTGTTGTTGTCATCCAAGTCATGGTCTAGTTTAAAATACACATTTTTTTTCTTGGTCAGTGCAGTATCTGATGAAAAAGTTAATCAGCAATTCATACAGTTAGGTATCCGTATATTAAATGCCTATGTAGTAATCAGTTGTACATACTGTAGCAGGGCTGAAAGGTAAGGAGCTAAGCTGAACTTGATTCCTGATGAAGTTGGGAGTACATGATAATAGGGTAAATATACAGTATATATGACATTAAAGTATTAATTATGTCTTTCTCTGGCTTTGTTTATATAAGTATACTCCAATCTGATATTTTCCAGAATATTGGATTTCAACTCCTGTAGCTCTCCATGTTTGACAATGCTGTCTCAGAAGTTTAGAAAATAAAATCCAAAACATGAAAATTAGAGAGGGTACAAAACATTTTAATGCAATATTCTGAAATAGAAACAAGAATTTCTAACTTAAGAATGGAAACTAGAAACATTCCAATTTCTGAGAATGGATCTTTTATCAGTCTGTTAAGATGTCCTCACATCCAATTCAATTCTTCTACTTTTCCAGTGAGCTAGAAAGATTTGTTGAAGATCTGAAGAAGGAATCTTTGACATCTAACAGAACAGTAACACTGAAAGATGTTGAAGATGGAGCTTTCCTCTTGCGGCAAGTTGGAGAGGCAGTTGCCACCCTCAAAGGTGCCTTTAGGTTTTTTCCCCTTTGATTTAAGTATCTAACTAACATTGCCTAGGTTCTTCTTATGCTCCATTTTTCATCAAGTGCATTGGAAGTAAGTTTCAGTGAGGTCAGTGGGACTTAGGTCCAAAGTCCATGTGTCTAGGACTGGGACATGGATCTTAGAACTGAGATAATTTTGAGGGTGGATTAAGGTGAGGAAAGCTCAAGACCTATTTATGTGCTAGGAAATTGTAGATAGGATGATGAACTGGAGTTGGCAACCTGTTTCTCCTAACCTTGGCAACTTTAAGAGATGTGGACTTCAACTCCCAGAATTCCCCAGCAAGGTTAAGAAATAGGTCATCCTACTAGTCCTACCTGCTCCAGGTTGATACTATTTACTGCATATTGATTTCTCATTCCAGCTAGAAAAGCCTCTGTGCATGCTTGTGTATCTACTATATGTATACGTGTAAATAGTTCTCTCTTGGATTCTGATATGATTAAAACTGTTTTAATCACTTCCCTCCTCACCCCTTTCATAGTATTCTACTTCAAGAGAAAAAAAGCTCTTTATATATTCTATCAGAGTAAAAGTTAAGAAATGTTTCCTAAATAATTTGTAAGCTAAAGTAACACTGAATTTATCAGATATCTGAATGGTAGTCTCTGCACTCTTCTCATCCAAAACTGATTTCCCCCCACCCAGTACTTACACATGAAGAATCAGATTCAAAAGTTGGATTTTCCCTCTCCTACCCTTTTTTTTACTATTTGAGTAATAATTCCATGCCTCTAACACTGACTGGATCAACACATGATAGTAAGCCAAATTACAAACATTGTAGTTTGTTTTATTGCTTTTCTATCTATATATACTGCCTCATCTCTAAATAGCTCAAATAAATAACTTGAGGTCACCCCTCATTTTAATCTTTGCCACATTCTTTTGCAAGCCTTTAGTCTGAAAAAGAATAAGTGAACTAAAAAGATCCAATGAGTGTCATGTTGAATGGGCTTGAACTTGGCTACTTCTGGTCCCAGTCCAGTATGCTAACCGCTAGACTGTATGAAATATAAACTAAAATAGTATGATTCACTATCTAATTGATTGACTGAAACCAATTGGATTATAATTTATTCCACAACTAAGTTTGGCAAAGTGGCAACTTCAGTATGAAATGGGAATTTAAATCCATCTTGCATTTCAGACGTGGTTCATGGGCTCTTATTTCCACAGGTGAATTTCCAACACTGCAGAATAAAATGAGAGCCATTCTCCGTATTGAGGTGGAGGCTGTGAGATTTTTAAAAGAAGAACCTCATAAACTAGATCTTTTACTGAAGAGAGTCCGGAGCATGACAGAGATCCTGACCACACTCCGGAGGTGATACTTGTTTAAGATACTCCAACCTGTTGAAGTTTATGCCATTAATACATGATCCAAAATATACATCACGCCCCAGTCTGTTTTCTCAAATTGTTTATTGGGTTTTAATGGGTGGTAATTTTAATGGTTTTTAAATTTTGTACAGGGTAGTTTAATTCGTTTTTAAATTTGTGTGTATTGTATGTTTTAAGTTGGTTTTTTAATTTTCCTGTACACCGCCCCGAGTCCCTTCGGGGAGAGGGGGCGGTTTATAAATATAATAAATTATTAATTATTATTATTACTTATACCAGTGGTCGGCAAACAGCGGCTCGCGAGCCGCATGCAGCTCTTTGGCCCCTTGAATGTGGTTCTTCAGTCTCTCTCTGATTCCCTCCCTCCCTCCCTCCATCTCTCTCTCTCTCTGTGCCTCTTTCTGTCTGCCTGTCACTGTCTCTGTCCACAGAATACCGCGTGAAGCAGCGGCGAGTCTGTGCGCTGCCGGAGGGCCATCCGTGAGGTCCCCCTCGTGTTCCTCCTCTTCCCCGATGATGTCTGGAGTGATCAGGGGCCGTGAAGGAACTTGGCGCTTTTCCACGGTGTGGAAAAGATAGGTGCATGCAGATCCTGCGGTATTACAGCACAAATTCCAACCGCTACAAAGTCTCCCGCAGGGCATGCGCACGGAAAAGATAGGTGCGCGCATGCCCCGCCCGATTACAGTCTCAGAGACTTCGTAGCGGTTGGAATTTGTGCTGTAATACCGCAGGATCTGCATGCACCTATCTTTTCCACACTGGAAAAGCGCCAAGTTCCTGCAGAGGGTTTGCCGACCACTGCTCTAGGGCCTCCAACGGCGCGAACGGCCATGCCTGCGCTCTCCCACATCTGGCGCGCGCTCTGCCCAGGGAGCTGCCCCTTCCTCCCTCCTCCTCCTCTCTGCGGAGGTTCCTATCAAGCCACGGACCGGCACTGGTCCGCGACCCAGGGGTTGGGGACCCCTGATCTACATGGCTAATTTTTAGGATGGAGTAGAAGGGAATGAAATGACTTTACACAAGGTAGCTAGTTAGATGATAACTAGCTAGACAGACAGACATAAACAGAGGGAGCTTTTTTTTAAAAGGACATTGAGGAACTGCTAGCTACGTATACATCACAGGTTGTCAACCTCTTTTTTCCAGGCATGTTACAGATAGCTTGCTCAAAAGTGTGGATCCATCACAAGCTGCCCAATATCAGGCAATGGAGAAGGCCACTGCAGCAGAAGTTCTGAAAAATCAAGAGGAAACCACCAACAGCCAACATCTGCAGCACAATGTTGCTGAATTCCCAGCCGAAGTGTCTGTTAAATCGGAAATGATTCCCATCTCCACTGTGACAGTGCATCATGCACAAAGCTCTCCAGTGGTTACACATCAGTCACAGCATTCATTCACATTGGTCAGTCAAGTCCCAAATTCTCCTCTGCCTAATAGCCCAGGGCCAGCTGCAACTACATCAAGCTCTCCAACCTACATGGAATCAACAACAATGACCACAATCAATACCCAGCAAACACAGGTGCCTCATTCACCCCCTGTTACTGTGAACAACAACATGCAAAGTCTTTTTATTGAAGAACTTCACAGTGCCAGTACAAGGAACAGAGCTCTCTCGATTGAGGTATTTCGTGCATTTCAAAGCAGAGAGCTGTATAATATTAATACTATAATGTTAATAATATTAATTCTGGGCTTAATCTTAAGAGACCAAATAATTATGATAATTATAAATGATCTTAAATATGATGTAATCTCTCTACTAGAATATACAGTATCCATATGATATTTATTAATATTTGTTTCAAAAATATTTTTTTAATGCAAAAATGGGTGGGGGGGGTTGGTGTGTAGCTTTCTTTAAAATATTTTTTTATTCAACCTTTGTTGCCAAGAAAACAACATGTCCATGAAGCCACCAACAATTGGGATCAACTCTAAGGATACGTTATCTTTTTAGTCCTAATGTATGCATCTTTTCCTAGTGTATATTTTGTGCAAAATATATAAACCAAGAGCAATGGATATTAGTCACTATTGAGTGCTAGTGGCAAAGCCCTTGTAGGGAAATGACACCCAACTCTGCCTGAGTTTTCTCCCTGTGATTCCAACCCTAGTGAGGACTTCACCCACTAACCATTGGTTATCAGCAACCTGTATCAGAGTCATACTTCACAAAGGTCACCTGTCTGTAGCCTTCTCTTGGGAAGCTGCAATGCAGAACCGTCTGATGCCACATCAAAGGGGTCTGATTGAACAATCTTTTTTTAACAGTATCTACTAACAGGTGCAGAGCATTTTATCCCATGGTCAGCATATGCAGAGATAGCATGAGAATTTAATTATTTTACATAAACATAAATGATACGAACTTCACAGAAAAAAACATCAGAAAGCCATCTTTCATTACAGGTTACCAATTTTTAAGAATGTATCAATTTATCACAAGTTTCTATAAGTTTCTTCAATAGTTATCACTTATTTTTCATATCAATTGTTACAATTCTTATATCTCAACCCTAATCTTACTAGTTATTTTAACATCCTTTTATATAAAGTATGACTATGTAATGACATTCTATTTATAAAACTAACAAAGATAAAAATAGATTTAAAAAGGAGAAGTCCACTCTAAATTGTGTCCTTTAAAAGACATGCTAACCAGGTATTCATAAATTCTGTGCATCTCTGAAATGATTATTATTCATAAGTAATCTCATTTTATAAATTTTAGATCTGAAAATTGTACCTTAATATCAATATCCCACAGTTCTTGTCAGATATTTCAACATCAATCTATTTCTTAAGAGTGTCTTTAAAACCTGACTACCTATTAACATCCCTTATTTACTCCCAACATACCAATATAAATTCCATAATAATATAATATAAAACAATCTTGAGTTTTATAAGTAGTTATTAACTAATTAATAATTTTTCAGCAACATTCTATAACCATCTAAGTAATTAATTAATTGTTAATCATCTAAATATAACAATTCCCATTATCAACCAGTATTAACTATCATTTTTCCATTAATCTTAATGTGACTCATAATTCTATTCTTATAATTCTTCAATAGTATCTAATACCACCTTAAATTTATTTATATCCTATCTTATATTCGTAACTTTTCATCTATAGATAAGTAAATATATATCATTGACTAAAACATTTATTATAGATTAATCTTGTTGTGTCTATAATTGTTATTGACTGTCAATTAGCTAATAATCCTTTGATGATATTTAAATATTTGACTGGTTATTAATCATCAAGGGATAGAATTTTCCTTATCAATCAGTGTCTTTCCAGTAGTAGATTAAATGTCTCTTCTGCTATTTGTGGTCTCCATCTCTTTTTATTTCCTTTTCCAGGTCTTTCATCAACTTCTTTTGGCACTTTATTATCCAATATAACTGTTAAATCATAACACTGACCAGCTCCTATCCTTACATATTGTTTGTTTTTAAATGTCAGGGTTATTCCTGGAGAGATTTCTCCTTTATTTTATTTTCTCTTTTCTTCTCCTTGACGGTCAAGCTGGGGTCCAAATTCCTGATACTCTTTTGGGGATATCCCATCCTCTGTACTTTCTCCACCATTTAATGGGTTAACATCATCATCATTTTTTTCACTTGAATTAAGTTCATTGTCTTGATCTTTTTCCTCTTTTTCTTTAATTTCTTTAATTTCTGAAGTCTTCAACTGGTCTTCGCTTGATATAGTAAATAACTTTCTGTCCAATATGTCATTTATTCTTTTATTACTTTGTTTTAATTCATTCAAAATTTCGGCCAAGAGTTTTTGATTTTCTATGGTGTGCACGTCTATGTATGTGGTCATGTTGGCAAATCCAAGAGATAGGAAAATAGGTCTAATTGCCTTCCTGTTCATTGGCATGTTCTTTCTTCAATGCCTCAGAAAGCTTAACTGCTCATAAGTATCCACGATTTCCAGAGGCAATATAATGTAACAGAGTAGCTTAAGAATGTTTCAATCTTCTTTGTTAGAGGAGGAACAGACACAAAGATAAATAAAAGTATAGCCCTTGTTTAAATTTAAAGATGCACAATAAAATTTCAAAAGTAATTATTAAAATTGTAAAAGTAATCCAAATTTCAAAATTTTAAGTAGAGTAAATTAAAAGGAAGAGAAAATAAAAAAATCAAAAATAATCCAAAAACTTTCAGCGCAAACGGAAATGGCTTTGTTCTTGCGCTTCAATCTGTCATTTCAAAAAATTCTATTAACAGGAGAAATCTCTCAGTTCAATTAAGTCCGCCTCTTATTTCAAGATTCAAGGCTTTAATAAAAAGAAGAAAAAAAAGATTTCTTAGCAAAATGTTTCAAAAGCAAGATAGAATACCTTCCCGGTGTGGCACTTTCACTTCAAGCAGTTCCTTTCGTTCCAAAGCTTCCCCGACACCTTATCCGCCCACGGGTGTGTGTGTGTGTGCCTTTTTGTCGCCCTTCAGAAGCTTTCCCTTCGTGTCAAACGGATTTTGCGAAACCCCTGTGACCAGCGAGGCTTGCTTCCTGGTCGCCATCCCTCCAGGATGGTTTAGGTTCCTATGGAACCGAGGAGGGTACAGAAGTTCAACCGGGGTCCCTGCTGGCGCAGCATAGCTCCGCCTTCTCCTCCGAGATAGCAGGAGAATTTAGAGCACCCTCCCTATTTGCCTCATGCAGTGCAGAATTCAAAATATGATCGGGATTTGCTGTCTTTCTTTACAGAAAGCAGAGAAAAAATGGGAAGAGAAAAGGCAGAATCTGGATCACTACGATGGGCAGGAATTTGAAAAACTCCTAGAAGAAGCACAAGCAAACATTATGAAGTCAATCCCAAACCTTGATATGCCTTCACAAGCAACTGTCTCACCCAAAACTGATGCAGCACAAGTATCTGGTAATTAAAATTTATTTCTCCTCTGTAGGAAACGCCTGTGACCCACTTTGAGAAGAAAATGAATTAAAGCAGGCATTCCCACCTCAGTTTTAGAGTCTGAATTGGACACAGTAGGAGAGGGAGAAAGGGAAAGCAAGAAGCACAGGGACAAGGTCAGGGTGTACACAAAAAAGTTAATATGGTGGCAGTGATGATGTAATTAAAATTCCTCCTGCTTTTTACACTTGATGCTCCAGTATAGTCACTTTGACTTTTTTTCACCCAACTCTGCAGATATCACAGATAGGTCCTTAATGTTGTTCAGTTCTTATACCAGCCAGCTCTAATTCAGCTAAATGTTTGTTGATCTTGTCAACATTAACTAGAATAAAAATGCTACAATGCAAATTTTTGCTCTTCCGTCTTGTTTAGTTTTGGTTTGCTGCTGGCCTTCATCAACGTAAAAAAAAATGTATTTCACCAAAAGCAATTAGAAAATTTCCTTTGTTTAGATTTCTATCTTTGCCTATCAGATGTAGAAAAAAAAAGATGGATTGCATAATTCTAAACTTGAAGCAAGAGTCTATCTTGCAATAGACTGTATGAAACCACTTCATTGGAGATAATCTTTGATTTTTCAGAAGATAGTCCCAAAACAGAACAGGAGCTGGAAAAGGCAGTGAAGTCTCCACCTCCTCCACCTCCACGGCGAAGCTATGTGCTAGGATCTGGATTAAGCACAAGACTGAGTGAAGTCAGTTATACAGCCAGAAAAGATAACACTATCTCCAAGGTTTGATGATGGAGGCACCTCAGATGTTCAAAACAGGAAACATTTTGGGACAAGATAGTATCTAGCTTATTTTTACATCACTTTGAATTAAGTAGTGGGAGGAGGGGAGGTATGATCTAAAGAGGCAAGAAGTTTAAAAATAAGATTTAAAGCCATATTTAAAAATTTTATTTAATGGGTGGGGTTGCTAGCACTGTATAGGGAAGTGCTAGCAACCCCACCATAATTATAACCACTAATCCGCAGGTTATTCCCAGGATATGGGACTTAGCCTTACTGCTGTTTTACCAATATACAATCTCATTCATGCTGCTTCGTTTCTGTGTATTTTTAAGGAAATATTTGCACCAGGGGTGGGTTCTGGCTTCTTCTACGGCCGGTTCGCTCAGGGATGTGCTTCGTGTGCACGCTTATGCACGCTATGTGCACATGCACAGCAGTAAAAAATGCTTCTGCGCATGCACAGAAGCAAAAAACAAGATGGTGGTGCCTATGGTGCTGCCAATAGAACCTGTTCGGGGGCGTGGCCGGTCAAGTTACCACCTACTCAGCCAAATCCACCCGAACCGGTAGGAACCCACCTCTGATTTGCACCTTGGAAAAACTCATCTTATACAAAGGGACAAAATGAATCTGAGCAGTTCCATAAAAATGGTATCAGCACATTCTCCTTTAACCCTCTGTTAGTTTCAAACTAAAAAAAGAAGATCAAAGTACCTGAAAATGTTTTAGCCAAATACAGGTAGTCCTAGACTTACAACTGGTTGCTTAGTGATTCAGTTATGAAGCACCCCCAAAAAAGATACTTATACCCCAGTTCCAAATTTCTGACTGTCTCACGCACATTGCTATCACATGACTGCATTTTGGACATTTGGTAACCGATTTGTAGCCATCCTGGCAATCACCTGATTGCAATTTAAAACATTTTTGCTAAAAACTGCAGTTTTTGGCAAAAACTCCATACAGCAAGTAATGGATCCCCTTAATTGCAGCATTTTCTTAATGACTGCTGATTCACTTAACCATGGTGATTCACTTAATGACCATTGTAAAAAAAGTCATAAAATCGGGTCAATCGTGTTTTTTATTTATTTATTTTATTTTATTAAATTTATACCCCGCCCTTCTCCTTGTTAGGACCCAGGGCGGCGCACAGGCATTATTTAAAACCACAAAATACAATATATACATCAATTAAAATATATTAAATTAATTAAACCCGTGCTAAAACCATGTTAAAACCTTACCAAATTATAATTTATTTTTAAAAAGTCAGAAACGGGGGGCTATCCTAGGCCGGCTTGTTGGAATAGATACGTCTTAAGATGTTGGCGGAAGAGGCGGAGGTCCGAGGAAGAGGCGGTCCCGCCACAGAGAAGGCCCTTCCCCTGGATGTCGCCAACCGGCATTGCCCAGCCGATGGCACCCGGAGAAGACCCTCTCTGTGGGAGCGGATCGGACGAAGGGATGTATGGGGCAGGAGGCGGTCTCGTATATAGCTAGGCCCCGAGCCATGGAGCAATTTAAAGATGGTCATCAACACCTTGAAGCGCACTCGAAAGGCCACAGGCAGCCAGTGCAGCTCGCGCAGGAGAGGTGTTACGTGGGTTTGCCTTGAGGCGCCCATAATCACCCGCGCGGCCGCATTCTGTACTAACTGTAGCTTTCGAGTGCACCTCAAGGGGAGCCCCATGTAGAGAGCGTTACAGTAATCCAGCCGGGATGTCACAAGCGCTTGAGTGACTGTGCGAAGGGCTCCCCGGTCCAGTAAGGGGCGCAACTGGCGTATCAGGCGTACCTGATAGAATGCCCCCCTGGCCATGGCCGCCACATGGTCCTCCATGGACAGCCGGGAATCGAGGAGGATGCCCAAGTTGCGCGCCCTCTCCACGGGGGCCAGTTTTTCGCCCCCAATGGCCAGTGTTGGACTTATCTGGCTGAACCGGGGTGCCGGAAACCACAGCCACTCGGTCTTGGACGGGTTGAGTTTGAGTTTGTTACTACCCATCCAGATCCGTACGGCCTCCAGACACCGGGACAGCACCTCGACGGCATCGTTGGGGTGGTTTGGGGTGGATATGTACAGCTGGGTGTCGTCAGCGTACAGATGGTATTCCACCCCAAAACCACGGATGATCTCACCCAGTGGCTTCATGTAGGTGTTAAACAGGAGTGGCAAGAGGACCAACCCCTGAGGGACCCCACATGTGAGGGGCCTCGGGGACGACCTCTGCCCTCCTGCCAACACCCATTGTGACCGACCAGAGAGGTAGGACGAGAACCACCGTAAAACGGTGCCTCTCAGCCCCAACCCCCCCAATCGGTGCAATAAGATACCATGGTCGATGGTATCAAAAGCTGCTGAGAGGTCTAATAGGACAAGGATAGAGGAGCAACCTCTATCCCGTGCCCTCCAGAGATCATCAACCAACGCGACCAATGCCGTCTCGGTGCTGTGACCGGGCCGGAAGCCGGACTGGTGCGGGTCTAGATAATCAACTTCCTCCAGGTGTTGGGGAAACTGTTGAGCCACCACACTCTCAACAACCTTCACTAAAAAGTGAAGGTTGGAGACGGGACGATAGTTCTCTAATAAAGCTGGGTCCAGGGATGGCTTCTTGAGGAGGGGCCTCACCACCGCTTCTTTCAAAATGGTGGGCAAGTGTGTGATGTGTGATGACACAGCCTTATGATCATGACTTGCAAGTATAATAGGCAGGCCCCATTATGGTCATAGGTCAAGGGCTATATGTACTGTATGTGTAAAATCCAAAAAGGCCAATATGGCATAGTGGTTAAGACTCTAGTCCTCCATTAAGCAGGAAAGGCATTTGGGTGATCATAGCCAGCTGCTTCTTCTCAGTCTCCATGTCAGCTATGGGATAAGTTAAGTGAAAATGCTGTATCATGCATTGAAGCTTTGCTTATGTGAAATAGGCAACCATGGTGCAAAAATGAGTGAAATCTAATAGGATGCAGGTTTAGAAGGTCTCCAAAATGTGCCTCCTATCCAGATTTGATAATAGGGGTTGCCCTGCCTTTAGGAGGATGTGGTAAAGTCTAGATTTCTCCAGAACACCAAATAAAAACATTGAAATGATTATGTGAGCCGTATATAAATCAAATGAATTGTAACTTTCTCCTTTCTTGTTACCATGCAATTTAGGAAAGCAGTGAAGATTCTGTTCAAGCAGCATCTTCCAAACTCTTCCCAGAAAAAAATGCCTCTCTTCAATCAGCCAGCACACCAATGAAGGATGAAGAGGAAGAAGAAGAAGAAGAAGAAGGAGATAAAATAATGGCAGAACTACAGGTATGAGATTGAGTTTATCAATTTGCCTAAAGTAGCATGTGCCTTTTCTAAAGGAACCTAGAAGGCAGTATAGAGAATGCAGAAGCTTCCCTGCAATAATAGGAGGGAAATTGAAGTACAACTGGGGTATAAGAAATTTTGCCAGACAATCATGTTCCCAATTCCATGGTTCATATTTAGATACTGGTCACCAAAGTAAGTGATTGGGATAAGATTAACATAAATTATTCCTTTTTTTTTTCATTTAAACATCTTTTTTAGATTTTAAATATATTTTTGGTTCAAATTACATTGCAACTTAATTCGGAGGGAGGGAAGTTAACCTGGACGTTGTTAAGGATTTTATTTGTCACAGTCTAAAGGTGCCAAAGAGTTGATGTGAATTCCAGGGACTTGAATTTTGAAACGGATTGAGAGCCAAGGGAAAAATAATTCAGGATTAAAGCTTTGCTAAAAAAACCTGATTGTTACAAAGTAGAAGCTATTTTTATAGAAAACATTAATTGCCCAAAATTGAATTGTAGTCCAATTCTTCCAATGAAAATGGTTGAAATGGACATTTGCTGAACTGTGTACTGTAGTTTTTTTAATTGACTGCACTTTTAAAGCCAGACAATTTTTGCAGTTACTTTTCCTTTTATAGTCAATAGAAGACAAATATTCAAAATTAAACTAGTCTTCATCTTAGACCTTAGTACTATCAGCCATCTTAACAAGTACTATGTTTCTCCAAAAAGACGACCCACCTTAAAAAGAAGTCCTATCACGTTTTGAGTGCATGTGATCAAATCCCCACCCACAAAATTGAGGCAGGTCCTGAGGCAGGACCTGAGAATGTTACCTGGGAGGAGTTCGATCCTGTGACTCCTGAGGACATGGACAGGATATTGGGGCGGCTGAACGCCACCACATGTTTATTGGACCCGTGTCCCTCATGGTTGGTACTGGCCTCCCGGGAAGTTATACGAGGCTGGCTCCAGGGAATTGTCAACGCTTCTCTGAGTGAAGGTTTTTTGCCGGCCGCCTTGAAAGAGGCGGTAAGACCCCTTCTCAACGGCCGTGGCCAGGGGGGCTTTTTATCAGGTTGAAGGGGTTAGGGGTGGGGGGCACCATTCTACGGTGGTTCTCCTATCTCTCTGATCGGTCGCAGTTTGTGTTGGCAGGGGGGCAGAGGTTGACTTCGAGGCGCCTCACTTGTGGGGTTCCACAGGGGTCGGTCCTCTGGCCCCTCCTGTTCAACATCTATGTGAAGCCGTTGGGTGAGATCATCCGTGGTTTTGGGGTAGAGTTCCATCGGTACACTGATGATACTCAGCTGTACATCTCTACCCCAGACCACCCCAACGATGCCATGGAAGTGATGCCCCGGTGTCTGGAGGTCGTGTGAGTCTGGATGGGGAGGAACAGGCTTCGACTCAACCCATCCAAGACCAAGTGGCTGTGGCTTCCGGCGTCACGGTATAACCAGTTGATGCCATCTCTGGCTATTGGGGGTGAGTCATTGGCCCCCACAGAGAGGGTTCACAACTTGGGTGTCCCCCTGGACTCTCGGCTGTCTTTAGAAGAGCACAGGGGGGCTTTCTATCAGGTTCGCCTGATACGCCAGTTGCGTCCCTTTCTGGATCGTGACGCCTTATGCACTGTCACTCAAGCTCTCGTCACCTCCCGCCTGGACTATTATAACGCTCTCTACATGAGGCTTCCCTTGAGATGCACCCGGATGCTCCAGTTAGTTCAGAATGCTGCCGCGCGGGGGATTTTGGGAGCATCTAGACGCTCCCATGTGACACCTCTCCTGTGTGAGCTGCACTGGCTGCCTGTGGCTTTCCGGGTGCGCTTCAAGATACTAGTGTCCACCTTTAAAGCGCTCCATGACAAGGGACCTGGTTATCTGTAAGACCACCTCCTGCTGCCAAATACCTCCCACCGACCAGTTCGCTCCCATAGAGAGGGCCTCTTCAGGGTGCCGTCGGCCAGACAATGTCGGCTGGCGACCCCCAGGGGGAGAGCCTTCTCTGTGGCAGCTCCTGCCCTCTGGAATGACCTACCCCCTGAATTACATACGATCTCAGACCTACGTCTCTTCCGTCGGGCCCTGAAGGCACATCTATTTCATGCAGCCGGCCTGTCATAGCCTTTTAAATTGAGTTTTAGTATTGGGTTTTATAATAATGGGCCAAATTATTTAATATATATTAATTTGTTATTTTAACTTTTGTATTTCCTCTTTTTACTGTGGCTGTTCACCGCCCTGAGTCCCCGAGAGGGAGAAGGGCGGTATATTAAATAAGTAAGTAAGTAAGTAAGTAAGTAAGTAAGTAAGTAAGTAAGTAAGTAAGTAAGTAAGTAAATAAATAAATAAATAAATAAATAAATAAATAAATAAAATTAGCAGTAATTAAGATCCTGCCAACCCCGGGATTCAGGGGTGGGCAAGGTACAGGTAAAAAATAAGCTAGGGTGGGAGATAGAGCTGCCCTACTTACCAGGCCTTGCACATCCTGACACCTGCCTTGCTGCTTTCTGCAGCTGCTTGCCGCCACCCTTAGGCATTGCTCGGCCTCCATTTAATCTTAAAATGCCTGCCAGAAGGCATCTGCAGCTGATAGGACCTCTATTATTGGCTGCAAAGGGCTTTCCAGCAGGCCTCTGAAGGCAAAACAGAGGGTGGGACAATGCGTGTGAGTGGCGGCAAGGAACTACAGAAGAAGTAGGCCATCGGGGCTCCTGCTGGGCAGGGCTGTCAGTGCCACTAACTCAAGATATGTCAATAATTAGAACCCTCCAAAAAGAAGGCATAGCTGGTTTCTTTGGGGATTTAAAAGAAAATAAGACCTAGGCTTCTTTTTGGATGATTGCACAGTTCTTCAACAAGGCTTCGCTTGCCAATGTAATGATGCCTGTAGGCCAGGAGTTGCCAACATTTTCTGGTACCATCGCACAATGATTGTCCCATCCCGAATCATATGATTTCAGTAGTTTCACATTCATATCTTATGTGCAAATACTATTATCATCTTAGATAGTGCATAAGAAATTCAAAAATTTGGAAAAGCACCAAAGTTCTCGCATAAAATTGCTCAAACTTTGAGAGTGATGTGATAAGAGTTGGGCATTTTTAGATTAAAAATCTGAATTTGATTTAGATTAAAACAGTTAAGATATATAGGCAATTTTTAAGAATATGATGCCACTATAGTAATTATGAGGCACTCTATCCTGTCTCCCCTCCTGCCTCCCCTTCCCAAAAAATCCACCATTATACTACTTATAAATACAGTATTAGCTCTTGTTAAGGTAGGAGATGAAGTCCAACTTTTCTAGAGGAAACTTCCACTATCTGAGGTCTTCTACATTCACTGACCTATAGCTTCTATTACTGTTTTATACTGGCTGCAAGGGTAAATGAATTTTCAGTCCAATCTATTCAGAGGATTCAAGCTGAAGAAGAGTGCTATAGAGCCGTAATGGTGAACTTTGACACACATGCCAGAGGTGGAACACAGAGTCCTCTGTGTGGGGACGCAAGCCATCGCCATCTGCTCTTTGGTTTCCAGCATGCACCGGCCACCTGGTCTTCAGCTTTTTGGCGCTCCAGCATGCATGAAGATCAGCTGCCCGGCGCGCATGTGTGCACCGGAACCCAAAAGACCAGGTGCACATGTGCGCACATGTGCACCAGCCAGCTGGTCTTTTGAGTTCCAGGGTTCCAATCCATGCTTGCGGTCATGCAGGCACATTCTGGTTCGGGCACTTGGGCCCAAAAAAGTTTGCCATCACTGCTATAGACCAATATTAATCAACCTTAGCAGCTTTATGATGCTTGACTTCAATGTATTTGGGGAATTCTGGGAGTTGAAGTCGCATATCTTAAAGTTAAAGTCATTAGTATAGAGAAATAATTGTTTAGCTTTTTATCAGCACTAATCAATTAAAGCAGAAGGCTGATACCTAGAAAATGGAGCCATTTGTAGCCATTTTGCACTCATTGATACTAACTAGTGGAAACATAAAAGACTGGACCATAATTGAATCAGAACAAATCAGCAAAGCAAAGGAAATTTTAGTCTAAAGAAAAGCCGGAAAGTTATTAATTTTTTATCATGGCTGTTAAACTACTTTTGAGGGAGGAAAAAAAATAGCTGCAGTTTTAGTTTTTGAATCTTTTTACAGACCAAAGGTACAAATAGTCCTTCTTTAGAAACTGCCTCATAAAGTCACCATTTAAACGGTGATAAAAATGTAACTTTACAACCAATCCTTGTATTTATGATCTTTGCAGCAAGGGAAAGCTGAAATACAATTGTAAGCACAGAGTTTTGCTTTGCTACTGTTTTGTTAAAGAGCAAATTGCCAGTCCCAATTTTTGTCATTAAACAAGGACTATCTGAACTAGCTAAATTCCACCTCTTTCTTAATTCCACCATTTCTTTTCTCATTCCACTGATGAGAAGATTTTTCAGTGTTTATGTATTTAATACAGAGATTGATTATTAATCTATTTAGCTTGACCTGATTGATGAGACTGATTCTTAAGGCTCACATACAAATTTTATCAATTGATCCAGGAAAGTGTATACATAATTTCCCTACAAAGAAAGAATTGGCTCAGGTTTGGGAAATGTTTATTAATAACCTGCCCTATTTTAATCCTCTAGGCTTTCCAGAAGTGTTCTTACATGGATATAAACTCAAACAATCATGCTGAACAGTCCAGAAATGATACACACATAAAAGATGCGAGGTCTGTGGCCTTAATGCATCCTAAGGAGAAGAAGGTAACAGGGTCATTTGAACTCTACTACAATCTCTTAGCCTTACCTTCTTCCCATCCTTCCAAACTAACCTTATTATCAGGTTAACTCTGTGTGTCTTGATGGCTGTTTTCATTTATGGTTTACCTTGGACCAAAGAGAATTAATAAACAGAATCTAATTGACATTTCTTGAGGATAGTAATGGATAATCAGAACCAAGATTCATTAATGTCATTTCAGAATCAATTATGAATTACAATAGGACAACATAAATTTAAAAAAATTAAATAAAAGTTGTCTTTTTTTAATGTCATGCTTTAGCAAATAATCCGGATTTACAAACATTTGTATATAATTCTGGTAGCAATCCCCATTATGACAGAGAAAATTTCTCAAGAATTCTATATAAAATTGCACAGCAAAAATTGTTTTTGTTTCCTTGTCTCTTCATAATGAAAAAAATCTACAGTTTGAATTTAACACATTTATTTATTAAGTAATTACACAATATTAATTCCTTTTCCAGGTCTTGCTGTCATAGTTTTTTTTAATCTGTAGCTCACATATTCATAAATAGTGGGGCAGGGAATAATGTAAAAGCATTTATTAGACATGACTAGCAATTTTTAACTTCAATATAACAAATTCTGTAGTGACTCTTTTTAAAAATTGCATATTAAAAAGAATAGAATTTAAAAGAATAAAACAGCTAAAACACAACTCAAACTGGAAAATGGACAAAAGGCAAAATGCACAAATCTAACTATAAAAATGGATGGAGGTGTCTTAAAGTTTGCACTGAAATCATTTAAGTTTCAACTGAGTGAGTAATCATTGACCTTATAAGAATAGTTAATAATTAATAATTATGAGACAGTTTGAAGCAATGAAAAGACAGCATCCAATGAAAAATTCAACTCGAGTTAATTTCAATTGCTTTCCCCCCATTGATAGAGTCACATTCTTACTTATAGCAAAGATCACCAATGCAGACATTTTCATGGGGCTCCTCAAACAAGGAGAAAATGCATTATTGAAAACCAGGTTTGATAAAGCATCTTCTTTCATCCCTTTGGCCAGTGTGTACAAAATAGCAGATGCTAAGAAATGGGTTTTATGTAGAGATGCTGGGGGAGATGAAGGGAGAGATGTCATACAAAGGATGCCTGAGAATCTATAACAGATAAAGGCATCACTTGGTTCCCAACCAACAAGGATGGTTCTCATAGAGCAGTGGTCAGGAATGAAGGCCCCTTTGTGATTTTAAGCATGGCTGGCTCAGGAATTCTGGGAATTGAAGTCCATAAGTCATAGAAGAGTCATCATTCCCTGCCCCTGTCGTAGAGGATTATCTTGTTGCTCACGGTTGAATTATTGGATCCCTGATTGTCTCTGAACTTGCTTCTCTTCAGTAAACATGTCATGACAGGATGGGCAGCATCATTAGCTATAGGCAAACTACTCCATAGAAACAACCAGTAAACTGCATTTCAATATGTCCTGATGATGTTACCTACTTTGATAATGAAATGTTAGTAGAAAGAAAAGTAAGTCAGAGAACATAAATAATTCAACAGGAATAATTCTGCTACCTAACATTAATGTTTAATAGTAAAGTTGTCCAGGATTCATTTCTGGCCCCTGAAGTGCAGCTGTTGCTGTTCTCCCCCTCTTTCCCTCAGCAGTACACCTACAGCTTTGGTGTTTCTTCTTCTTTTACTGCGGTTAAGTCTGCATGAGCTGAATGCTAACACTATCTCTGCATGGTAATAGCAAACTTAAACCCCCTTTTATTTGCTGACAGTTCTTTTTCCATCTCTGTTTTTGGTAAAATCGTCTTCTGCACTAAAAAAAAAAAGTGACTTTATTTATAGCTACAAGGGTTTTAGAGTGCCAAGGCAGTAATTTACAGTATATTTAAATTTAATAATGGCTGTATATTGAACATTTCAACATCATAATTTGGTATCAAATAATTGTGATCTGTATAGAATTTTTTTAACTCAATCCAAATAATTGCTGAATTAAAATTTTAATATGACAGACCACACTATAGTCTATATTTGTCATCCCTCTCTTTATTGGGTCGTTATATTTTTATACCTGAACATCCAACAACTGAAAGAAGCTGTGCTTGACAGGGTAACATGGAGATCACTTGCCTATAAAGTTGCCAAGAGTTGAATATGACTAAATGGTTAAAACTAAACTAAATTAATTCAAGTAGTCCTCGACTTACAATCACAATTGAGCCCAGAGTCTATGTTGCTAAGTGAGAAATTTGTTAAGTGAGTTTTGCTCCATTTTACAACTTTTCTTGTTCTATTTGTTAAGTGAACTACTGCAGTTGCCAAATTAATAACATGGTTGTTAGGAGAATCTGGCTTCTCCATTGACTTTGCTTGTCAGAATATTGCAAAATATGATCATGTGACCCCAGGACACTGCAACCATCATAACTATGAACCAGTTGTCAAGCATCTAAGTGTAAATCATGTGACTATGGGATGCTGCAATGGTCACAAGTGTGAAAAATGGTCATAAGACACTCTTTTCAGTGCTGTTGTAGCTTTGAACAGCCACTAAATGAACTGTTGTAAATCGAGGATTACCTGTATTTTTATACCACTGTGTTTTCTAAAGATCTTTGGTTTGCTGGGTTGGTCTTCTGAATTGATCTCAAATTTTCATACCCTCTTTTAACCATACAGGGCACCTGAAAGATTAGCAAAACTAAGAACAGCATCCCACTTACATTTTCGCTCCCTGCATTCAATGTTGCATTCTTTAAAAGTGAAGTATGATGCAATTCTTCTTAATATTTGAATGATTGATGAAATAGGAATCATTTGTCCTCTGCAGAATGTGTAGGAGTACTTATGCCAATAGCAAAAGCTGCAATTTAAGTATGCAAGGATTAGAGGGCTAAGATAGGTTGTCTTGCTATCCAAATACAAGGTTATGTTGGAGAAATAGCATAATGCAGTTGCACCTGGCATCAGAGAGTTTCATCTACATGGCAGGATCTGTTTCTCTTTCTTGATAGCTCCCCTCTCAACCTTATCTTGAATTTAACTGTAGGTTAATTTGTTGGGAAGGTTGGAGTAAAATTTGCTCTGCCACTTTTTTTGTAAATCCTTTTCTGTCAAATAAGTCCAGGACTTGTTTTCTTTCTTAAAATGTATGTTTCATCACAGAAGTTGAGAAAACAACATTTAAAAATTAAAGCTTGGAGCGGGGGGGGGGGGGGGGGAGACAACAGTTTCCATAAGTAATACTTCGACCACACATTCTAATATAGTGATATAACTGATTTTTTTTTTAAGCTAGGAGTATAGTCTAGAACATTTGGAGTGGAATCATTGAGTCTCTTGTGATTTACTTGGGGGCAAAATATTTCACAATATGGAGAGCCTTTAAAGGACCAGCTCCATCTAACATTCACATTGTCTACAAAATATTTGTACTTATATGTCACATGTTGTTCACAATTTGAAGTTATGCTATGAAGAGATACTGAAATCAACTGAAGACCATGGCAATGGCTGTGTATTGATGTAAAGAGGGGCATACATATATTATCTGATGATATACCAGCTGATTGGGATAATATCAGATAAAATTTCGATAAGCGGGGACTAAATGTAAATAATAGTCCTGAACTAAAACAAAAGCAAAAACCTAAGTAATGCAACTCTTCCCCCCCTAGGTTGATGGGGAGGCCACAAAAGATAGTGACCATCCCAAGGACAAGACTGAAGGGAAAACAGAAGTCATGATCTCAGATGCTTTCAGCATCCCTGAAAACTCTGCCTTTAGGCCAGAGTTGCTTTTGGAAAACAAGGATTATACCAACAAAAATTCTTTTAAACCAAACACAAACTTCTCTAGTGTGTTAGAAAACGAAGGAAAGAGATGTCCTGAAGAAACACAAGATTTAACAGCAGAGATTGGAAGACAAAAACCAAGTTACGTTGTAGTGAGAGAGACTGATCTTAGCACTTCCCCAAAAGACCTCCTGGAAGATGCAAAGGTACCTCTTGTTGAACAGACAGATTCATGCACCCAAGAAATGTCATTAGTTTCTCCATCAGCACAAGAACAGGGAAGGTCAGTTAGTGCCTATAATCAAGTCGCACTAAGGCATAAAACATCTAAGAACATCACCTTAAATGACATTGATGAAGTAGAGTCACCAGCTAGTATTCCAGATGAGGAAAGTTCACAATCGGAGAACGTTGGCTTCATGATTACTAGAACAGCTGTTCAGTTTCTATCAGGTGGAGAGGTTCATGATATAGTGAACAGGAAGGGAAATGCTGTACAGACTGTGAACATTGATTCCAAGAAAGAAACACCATTTCAACAAAGCATGCTTGAAACTCATAAAGGTGAAGAACCAGTGGTTTGCCTGGACAAAAAACCAGTCATCATTATTTTTGATGAACCAATGGATATCAGATCAGCTTACAAAAGACTTTCAACAATATTTGAAGAATGTGATGAAGAATTGGAAAAAATGATGACTGAAGAAAAAATAGAGGAAGAAAATGAAGAATTTGATACACCTGATGATGCGCACTATGAAGATGCCACCGAGACAAATAGGATGCAGGTTGCTGAGAAATCCAAGCAACAAACTTCCTCTAATTCAGCAGCCCAAGTTGAAGGACAAGAGATGGACAAAAAGGAGCATCAGAAATCCAGTTACATTTATGGGTCAGAACCAAAGTTGGATGTTCCTGACGCTAAGAAGAAATTTAAGTTTAAGTTTCCTAAAAAGCAATTAGCTGCTCTCACTCAGGCAATCCGCACAGGAACTAAAACAGGCAAGAAAACATTACAAGTTGTTGTTTATGAAGACGAGGAGGAAGATGGCACTGTAAAACAACATAAAGAAGCAAAAAGATTTGAAATACCTAGTTCTCAATCTGTTAACGCTTCTGAAAAATCAGAATCAAAGACAGTTGTCCAGGCATCTAGAACTGAAGAAATCAGGAAGAATACATACAGAACTCTAGACAGCCTGGAACAAACTATCAAACAGCTAGAGAGCACCATTAGTGAGATGAGTCCAAAGTCAGTTTTTGAAACCACAGGCCAGGCAGAGAGACCTCCTGGCCCAAGCTTTTTCTCACCCAAAGAATCAATAGTTGTGGAAGAAAGCAATGCCGAGGTTGAATTCCTTCCTTCAATACGATCATCTTCACGAAAGGTACTTTAGTATGAGAAATCACAACTCCAGCTGCTTTCTAAAAATCTGCAATAGTAATCAACAATAAGCAAGAGGTGTCTTCTGATTGGTTTGCTTCTTTTCCGGTGGCTTGTTGGTGCATCCAATTTAGTACCTAACAGCTAATATTGTGTGTTTTCATTTTTTTTTTAAATGCTGGTTTTTGTTTGATTTTGGTGGTGGGCATAAGATGCTTGGTTGATATTCTGTTGTGGGTGCAGCACAACTTTAAATTAAAGTTGATTACCGATTGAACTTTTATTCCATTTTTGACTCCTGAAATTAACACCAGTGGTTTGTCTTTGACTTTGATGTGGTTTCCTCTGGTGCTTTCCATGCATGTTGAGCTTTAGCTTCTCACCTAAAGCAGCTTTTCCCCATGCACTGTGATCGTTCTCATCTATAATGAGCCCAGCTGACCTGTCTCCCTTGTCTTTTTCCTACCCTTATACCTGCTTTCCTCACAGAATTCAACCAACACTTCACAGACAAGCAGGATGCCAATCCCTGCAGCCACAAAAAGTAGGCAAGGAGCTGTGGACAAGACCGTCAAACAGCACAAGCTACAGGATCAACGCCAGTACAGACAGGTAGTTTTACCCTAAACCAAATCTTGGGATGAAGTCAGTACTGAGATGTATGCTTTGCATAAATGTATAAATCCAGTTGCCAGTTTTGGATGCTACCAAATCTTGAACTGTCTTCCCAGTGAAGATCCTGAATTGGAATCCAGGGCTTGAGGGTGTGGGGCATGAAAGTATCTAATAGTTGCATTATTCTGATATCAGCTTGTGCATGTCGTGGCAAACATCTCCTGCTTTTGAAGTTTTGTTCCAGTACTCAGCTGTAATACTTTTTGAAGTCAGCAATAGGAATCGACAAGTCTGAAGTGTTTCTGATTAAAGTGTTTATACTAACATCCCTATTTAACAGATTTCAGTCAGCACCTCTTAACCACCCACCGGAGTGTTTCCATCTTCACCTTAACAATTCTGACGCATGTTTCATCAACTGATCAGCCCCCATGTTTGGGGTCACTTTTCCACATACCCTTTTCTTTGAATTTCCTCTTGCTCTGTGCATTTTCTGCTGTGCAGCTTAAAGGGACAGAAAAAATGGGGAAAGATCCAGCCCATAAATGCAAGACTTAGGACAGGTTTGAACAAGTCATTCTTATTCTTCTCAAGCTTAATTTCCTACATATTCCCATGCTTTGTGATGTATGCTGACTTAAACTGTCTCCCACCATCTTTATTTACAGGCTAATGGAAGTGCTAAGAAAGCTGGTGGGGACTATAAAGCTATTTCCCCAATTGTATCCGCCTCAAAAATTCCAGCCTTTTCTTCCACTTCTGCAAAAAGTAGTTCTGTGTCTAGTGGTGATAGCACTAACCTTCCAAACCTATCCACTAAAGCCTCTGTTCCTTCTAATTCTCTCAGTCCTCCAACAGGTCGTCCTACTCATTCTTCTTCCTTAATCCCTTCAGTTGCTAATGGCTCTTTAAAATTCCAGAATCCTACTCACACAGGTAAAGGCCACAGTCACCTTTTACTCTCCACACAGACTCAAAATGGCCGCCCAACCCCTCTTCCTCCATCTTCCTTTTCCTCAGCTTCCTCTTCCTCCTCCTCCTCCTTACCCTCTTCCATCTCTACCCCATTACCAAACCAAAGTATGAAGAACATTCGATCAATCCACACACCCAGCTTTACCGGCTACAAGTCCCAGAATGGAAATGTCAGCAAAACCACTCCATCTTCCACCATCACCAAAGAGCCATCTTAAAAGTGATACCTGGGCCTGTACAGTTCACCAAGCCTTCCTAATATGCTGATGATGCTGCAACCAGTCTTACAGCTGAAGATTGTTACCCATCTTGTTGTATCATTTCAGGCTGAATGCTAAATTTGTGCTAAATATTAGGGTAACATCGTCAATTAGTGATAAATGTAGTTTTTAAACATTCATTACTGGTTAAACAGCCAAGGGGATTATATATGAAGCACAGATTGTCTTTTAAGTAGAAACTGTTATAAGGTTTGGAAGGATGTGAGTGGACTGGAAATGTGTGCACAAAAATGTATTGAGCATGAAAAACTGTATTTAAGAAGCCTGTGGTTTTTGTATAAAGCTATTTTTAAGTACAAGAATTAAAGCATCAGGATAATAAGAAGACTAAAATATTTTTCTTTTATTTTGGAGTTATTCAAATTTGTTATAGATTTCTATTTTTGTCAACAAAGAAAACCATCATGGTTACTTTAAAATTTCTTTTGTCAAAACATTTGATACAATTATAATGTACATTTGATAGTAGAATGCACAAATATAAAAGCTAAGACAAACACTGATGGGGCAATTTTATTGCACTGCCAATCAGATTATATTTAATAATTTGTCATGCATTGGGGGAGGGGGGGGGAGGGAGAAGGAGTTGTTTATTTGCTTATTTGTTTTAGCTAAGCTTTGGTTTCCTTTTTGTTTTTTCCATATTAAGTAGTCGTAGATAAACTATGTAGTATTACAATGTGGATTTTTGAAGTGTAAACTTCTGTACTGCTCTGTATAATGGAAAGCTTTGTACATATTATATTATAAAGATTATAAATATAAATACATGAATCTAAACAATGCATGTGGCTGGGCACATTGACTACTTTTCAACACCAAAGGTCTATTTTGCATAACAATTTTGGAAAATGTTAAAAAAGGGGGGAAATTGAGGAGGATTTTAGAAATCATCATCTGCAAAATCAAAGTGCACTTTTGTGATACCTTGTTTATACAACAATACCTTGTTTATACAATATACACAAGTAAAAGGAAAACCCTTTGCAAAAGTAAAGGGGTCCATGGCTTACAGTTTGGTATCACTTTGTTACTAACAGTAACTTCTTAATCTTGGTTGTTGTTTTTTTTAGTGTCTATGGACATGATTTGGGAGGAAATACCCTGAAATCCCATTGATTTCAGTAGAAATGTGCATGCATGTGCTTACATTCATTTTGCAAATATTAACTTTCATGGCTCAGTGTTTATTTTACAGCTGTTTCTTATAAAAGAAAGACACTAATGTACTCAGCAAAATGATGGCTTTGCTGCTGATCAATTTGTTACAGAACATTCATGTAGAAAAGACATAGAAATAGATGATGAAGACAGATAATAGAAAAATAGATGGATGGATAAGATGATAGATAGATGGATAGATAGATAGATAGATAGATAGATAGATAGATAGATAGATAGATAGATAGATAGATAGATAGATACAAAGTGAACATTTCTATCGAAGTCTTTCAGAAGTGTTTGATGCAGGATAGTGACTAAACTTAAAGTAAGCAGGTTAAATCTCATATCAACAATAAACTGTGAAGGAAACTACAGTCTCTGGGTTTTTGCCTTTTTTTTTAGTTGTCTTGGGCATAATCTTTGGTGCTATATTGCAAATCCATATTGGCAGAATGTTTTTCAATCATATAATTATACATATCAAGATAGTATAGATCAGGGGTGTCAAACTCAAGGCCTACAGGCTGGATTTGGCCCATGGGGTGCTTAGATTTGACCCGTGGGGCTCCCTAGAAACAGCAAAGGACTAGTCTGCAGTGCCTCTGTCAGCGAAAATGAAGCTTGGGAGGTCCATGTGCACTCTTCCCAAGGTCCATTTTCCCTGGCAGAGCGCTAGCAAAAGAAACTACTAGCAAAAGTGGCATTTGATCACAAGGCAAGGAGACATCGAGAAATTTTTCCCCTTTTGCATTTGAGCATCCAAGAAGGAAAAGGAAAGGAGAAAGGGAAAGAGGAAAGAAAAAGGAAAAAGGCAAAGGAAAGGAGAAAGGAGGAGGAAGAGAGAAGGAAAAAGAAGAAAGAGAAAGGGAAGGAAGATTATAATGAGAGGGAGGGAGGGTCTGAGGGAAGTCCTGCCTTTGCACTTGGCCACCAGCAGTCTTGTTATCCTTTTGCCATCCCTTGTCTCCTGACCTCTCCTGGTGGTCTCATTCCTATCATTGAGGATGCTTTGGTTACAAAGTCGGTTCTGCTTGCGTGGAGAGGGAATGGCCTCCCTCAAACCCACATACTTTGCCCTTCCTCACACATCATGAGCAACCTGGCCAAGGAGAGCAAGAACAGCAGCAGCCTTGAGGAGGAGGTAAGTGCAGCCGAGCAACTCCTCAGGGAAGCGGGGCTGCACTGTACTGCGCTGTACTGGGCTGTGAGGTCCCGATGCCTTGGGAGCTTGAGGGCTGGGCTGGGCGCTGGCCCTCCACTGCCTAGGTCTCTGAACAGCCTGCACCACCATCCGGCGATCCTTCGCATGGCTTGAAAGGGATGGTGAATGGAGGCCAAGGCTTTGGCGCTCTCCCTGGTTTTGCCTTCCTTCCCCAGCCCTGCCCGGGCCACCATAGGTACCATTGACATGAGTGATGTCAAGCTGGCCATGCCCACCCACCTCCCCAAGGTCAAACACAAACCTGATGTGGCCCTCAATGAAATCAAGTTTGACACCCTTGGTATAGATCAGTGGGTCCCAAAGTGGGCGTTACCGTCCCCAGGGGGTGGTGGCACCACTTAGGGGTGCGCTAGGAAGCAAAGCAGCTGCAGGGGTGCACTAGGAGGCTACTCGGGGGGCACTGAGGGCGAGGAAAAAAAGATCATAAATTGCTGCAGAGGGCGTTGCCCCTAGGTTGGTAGCTTCCCTGGAAATAGCTGCAGGTTTCCCTTTAAGCAACATCACCACCCTCCCCTCCAATCACCACCTTCCTCCCAGGAGAGGTGCACGTGCGTGCTGCTTCAATCGCTCATCCCCGACCAGCTTGGCTTGTGAAAAGGTTCTTTTTTTAAAAAAAAACCTCGGGGGATGGGGACATCGTGCACGGTGTTGGGTGGGGAGAAGGCGCGGGGGAGAGGAAGAGAGGAGATAAAGAAAGGAGAGAGAATAAAAGAAAGGAGGAAGAGAGAGAAAGAGAGAGAAATAAATTACTTCACACACACCACACAGAGGCACACACATACGGACCTCCTCAATCCCTTCAGACCCTCCCCAAAAAGAGATGAGCTTCTAGAGGAGGAGTCTTGGTGACCTCTGGGGACCCCTTTCCGTTTCCCTTGTTGGCTCTGAAATGGACATTCCTACGAGCGAGAGAACCTGAGTGCGCAATGGTCCCTTCCCTGCATTCACACGGGGCTGGTTAGGCGAACACAGGACAGGGGTCTCTTCTCCCCCCCCCCCCAACAAACAGTGTTGATGCCCCCCACCCCGGAAAGGACTCCAATGCCCTTTTGGGTGCCCGGACTGATGCTCTCCAGGGTTCCTAAATCTCTCCCCCCCCCCCCCCCCCCCCGGTCTTCTCCGTTTCAACGCCAGACCTGCTGCCGTTGCCGCCACCTGAGATGCGGGCTGCTCTTTGGCCAGCTCTGATCCAGGAGAGAGAAGGAGAGGCATCCGTGTGTGGAGTTCAGCGTGGACGCCTTCCTGGAATGTGGGCAAATGATGAAGGGGCCTCCCCGGGCAGAAACACGCAGGGTCACTGATCTGGGAGTGGTCAAAAGTCTTCCCATCTCTCCCCCCATCCTGGAGTAACTCTGACGATTGGAACGAGAGGGGGGAGACCGGGAGGGGGGAGAATTAAAGAATGAGACAGAGAAAATGAGAGACTGAATAAGAGAGGGAGGGAGAGAGAATGAAAGAGAATGAGAAAGAGAGAGAGAATGAAAGAATGAGAGAGAATGAGAAAGAGAGGGAATGAGAGAATGAAAGGGAGAATGAGAATGAGAGAATGAAAAAGGGAGGAAAGAAAGGGGGAAAAGAGAATGAGAGAGAATGAAAGAATGAGACAGAATGAAAGAGAAAATGAGCGAGAGAATGAGAAAGAATAAAAAGAATGAGAGGGAGGGAATGAGAAAGCGAGCGACAATAAGAGAGAGAAGCTCTGCTTGGAAATAAATTACTTCACACACACCACACAGATGCGAGCGTGGAATCTCTTGGGAGGCTGAGGGGGAATAATAGCCCTGCCCTTCTCCCCTTTTTTTATTGTGGAGGAGGAAGAGGAGGAGGGAGGAAGAAAGAAGAGGGAGGAGGAGGGGGAAGAGGAGCAGGGAGAAGGAAGGGGCAGGAGGTGGAGGAAGGGAAGGGGAGGAGGAAGAAAGAGGTGGAGGAAGAAAATGGAAGAGGAGAAAGAAGAGGGAGAGGCAGGAGGAGGAAAAGGAGGAGGAAGAGGAAGAAGACAGGGGCAGTGGACAGGGAGGTGAGCTGCTGCTGTTTCGCTGGCAGGTGGAGGGGGGCAAGTGGGCGAGCAAGCAGCGCTGCCCTGGCTACCCTTCCAGAAACATCTTCCTCTCTTGGTTTGTTCTAGCTAAGATCTTTATAATCTTTTCCAAGAATTCAAAACTATGAGGAAAACTCTGGTCCTATCACACATAGTATATGTAAGTTCATTTTAAGTCTTTTGAAAACCTGAGATGAATTTTGTAAAATGATGTTCTTTATTTTAATAAATTCAGAGTATCTTTTACTGAATTTACTCATACTTTTGGCCCCCCAAATCCATTTCTCTCCCAAAAGTTTAATCAGAGCTGTTTCCATGTCCATTTATTTGAGGAATGCTGCAAGATATTTTTTTTCTAAATCACAAAAAGGGCAGTTGCTGCCTGATCCTCCATCCTTCGCTCGCCCCAGCACTGCCCTGGCTACCCTTGTGGGCACATTGTTTGCATTGGTGTAACTAAAAAAGCATCAACATTTGCTTGAATTATTTGATGATATTATTGCATGGAGCCTAGGGATTCATATTTGTGATTCCTTATAACTTCTTTAAGCTAAACATTTTAGTACAAATCAACACATTGACATGCATATCACTAATGCAGTTTTCTATCTCTTCCAATGACATAATTAGCACCTTATGTATTGAATACAAGTATATCAAGTATAGGTTAAATGTGAATTAAAAAAACATCTAATTCAAATGTATAAGCTCTGAATTTATTATTTAATAACAGGCAAACATTGCAATTTTCTTCCCAGTTTAATTCAAAATGTATATCCAAATGTACCTCTATTTCCCCCCCCCTCAAAACCAGACACTTTGGGGGGGGGTCTACACAGCAGACGTCTCTGGTTTCGGGGGGGGGGGAGAATTAGAGGAACATTGAACATGACATTGCCTATTTATCAGAACTATTTGCAAAGTTCAATGAATTGAATTTGCAGTTGCAAGGAAATGAGGTCAATCTTATTAGGGCCAAATCTGTCATCTCTACATTTATTTCAAAGCTAGCTCTCTTCAAGCGCAATTTAGCTCGTCGCAAGCTATACCAATTTCCGAGCTTGTCTGAGCTAGAAGAGAAAGGTGGGATGCAAGATCTTCAAGTGTTTTGTGACCATTTGGACATGCTGCATAAAGATATGCAGCAGGTCCCTTTGGGGAGAGGGTGCGGTTATATAAATCCAATAAATAAATAAATATGTCTGAGTGATATCAGGACCTTCTTTTGATGGAAATTCCAGATTGGGTGATAAATCCATTTTCAGATTTTGAGGAAGATGGGATAGTGGAGGAACAACTCATAGAGATGCAAAATGACATTGAGCTGAAGCCAAAGTTCAAGAAATCACACCAAGAGTTTTGGTTACAGAAAGAAATTTCTGATCACTATCCTGCACTATGGACAGTGGTTAAGAAGCTCCTTGTTGCATTTCCAACATCATACTTGATGGAACGTGGCTTCAGTATGGTCATCCAACTTCTCTCCAAGCAAAGAAATCAACTTCAGATTACTGAATGTGGTGATTTAAGACTCCTGCTAGGTGACTTAAAACCAGACATTGGGAAACTGGTATCTCTTCATCAAGCCCATCCATCACATTAAGAATTTATTGAACAGTGAAGTAGTTACTAAATTTTATTGACTTTACTAAGTTACTAGTTAGTAAGATTCTTGATAAATGACTATTAGACTTTGAAAACCTGGTATCACTGCATCATGTCCAACAATTTTGTTGAATTAACATTAACTACAAAGGTTTTTAAATTGGATTTTGAATAAATGTGCAATTAATTGTTAAAGTTTTGAATTTTACTGTTATTATCTGCCTTCCGTCGTGCAAACCGCCCAGTCACATGACCCCCCCTAGCCACGCCCACCAAGCCAGGCCCACAAAACTGGTTGTAAAAAAAAAAAGAATTCTGGGTTGGGGCACTGAGGATCAGTTTGTAGCACCAAGGGGGCGGTGGACTGAAAAAGTTTGGGAACTACTGGTATAGATAGTTAACAAACAGGGATCATTTTTTCAAATATGGCTATTAGAGATTTATCTAGAGATATCCCTACATTGCTACATTTTTCATTCCTAAAGCTCTCAAAAACAATTTAAAATTGAACAATGGTCATCTTCACAACCTCACAGCTCTGAACACCATAAACTAGTTAGTCTTTCTATTCAATAAGGGAGTGTAAGTTTCCTTTCCCTTTGGCAGAGTTTTAGGGTTGTAAATGAAAAGAGCTCCTTTGAGTAATTATGGGTACAGGACACAGAGAAGCTGAAATAAATCAGCTTAGCTTTTGAATAGTGACAGTTACTTGATACCAGAGTGAGATGGCACTTTTTCTGAGGAAGTGCAAAAACTGGTGCTACTATTACATTTGTTTTGAGAGCACTGAAGAACTCCTGGGTTGAAAGGATTGAATAGCGATATCACTGTTGCCCAGGGGATGTCCAGTTGGGAACTCTCTTTTATGTCCCTATTAAGTTGCCCACCAAAGCAGTACCCATCTATCTATTTGCAGTTACCCACTTTCAAACAGTTGACGGAAACTAGAGTGTGTGATGGGAGCTCACCCTGTCCCACAGTAGCAGCCAGTTCAAATGCAACCATACCAGTCATCAGACCATCATCCTAATCTTGTGAGTCGCGTGGTCCTAAGACTCTTACTGAAGCACACTTGCATGCTCATGGAAGCTTGGGAGTTTCCTTCACTTCAAAACAATATGTCAAAGTCTTGTGTCAGGGTTGATGGATTGCATTGAAAACTCCCAGTCTAGCATGCATAATAGACTGCATTAACAATTAAAATGGAAAGTTTACACTGAGAGGTGGATATCTAGAGATGTCAATAGAAGCATTCTTTGGGGTGAAATACACTATGGGGATGAAAAACATGGGTCCCTTAACTTTCAATATTTTTTTTTGAGACTTTAGGATTTTAAGTATTTCATTTTAAGATCACTGTATATATGTAACATTTTTCCTAGAGAAGTGACTTGATAAGAATAACAGAACAGCAAATGTTTATTTACAAAATATGTTTACCCATGATTAACTAAACCATGGTTTAATCCTCTCCTGATGGTCTCATATTTGCTTCTATTAACACTATTTGCACTGGTCATCTTTCAAAGCACAACCCTTGCATTCATCTTCAAAATTACCTACATACAGATGACTTAGTATGCAAAAATAAATGATAAAACTGATATATTCCTGCCATTAGGGTATATAGAGATTAAGCAATTGATATTAACACAACCTAAATTACAAGAATGAGGAAGACAGCAAAGTTAATTTAAAATAAATTAATTTAAAACAAAACATTTAGGCTATCTCCTCTTTATATAGTACCATTTACAATGTAAATATGAACCCATTAGATATAGGCAAATCCTGTGAAAACGTGCTTTTGTTGAGTCTTCCACCATCTTTATGTAGAATAATATGGCTTCCAAGGATGCCTCCCCCTCCCCATTGAAGTTGAGTGGCCCTACCTTTGTATATATGTAGAAATAGCTGCATACAAAACAGCCATGTGATCAGTGGTTGGATTCAGTTTTTTTTACTACCAGTTATGTGAGTGGGTGGGCGTGGCCAACTCAATGTCACTCCCACCCAGTCATATAACCCGCCACACCTGCCCAGGTTTTATGGCTCCCTTTGTTTTTGGTGGGAAATGGGTCATGTGACTGGGTGGGCATGGCCGACTTGATTAGGAAATTTCTCCTTAGTCCAACTCACAATAAAATAGCACTATTTCAATATTTAGAATAGAATAGAATAGCACAGTTAGAAAGGACCTTGGAAGTCTTCTAGTCCAACCCTCTGCAGACAGGAAACCCTTTACCACTTCAGACAAATGATTGTCCAATCTCTTCTTAAAAACTTCCAGTGTTGGAACATTTACAACTTCTGGGGGCAAGTTGTCCCAATGATCAATTTTTCTGTCAGGAAATTTCAGGAGCTCCTACAAAAATGAGGAAGTCAATCTATTTCCAAGGCACCGAAAACCACAATAAGAAACAATGAATGGAAACTAACCAAAGAGAGAAGCAATTTAGGACTAAGGAGAAATTTCCTAAGGGTGATATCTATCAACCAATGGAATATCTTCCCTTCAGAAGTTGTGGGTGCTCCATCACTAGAGGCTTTCAAAAAGACTGTGGAAATACACCACAAAAGGACAGTGCCAGACATCACTAAAACAATGCAGAAGACTTAAAACAGCCATTCCCGTTTTTAAAAAAAAGTCAACCCCAAAGCAAATGGAGCAGCTGAAAGGGAAACTAAGAGCAGCTGCTCAAGTTAATTGAAAGCCTGGGCGTGTTTCCAAAAGCAGCCCTTCCAACTCTATTATTCTATGTTCTCTATGTTCTAAATTGGGTTCTTCGTAGCAGAAGCAATACAGCTGGCTGGACCACACATGCACTAAATTCACGGCCTGAATGACCAAGCTGCATCATTGTCCCCTCCTGTATCTCCCCCCCCCCCAGGAAGAAACAAGAAGTAACCAACACTGCAGCAGCTATAAAAGGTCTTGGGAACCTCCAGGGAGTATCAGCTGATCACATAAGTGTTACTTAATACTCTTTATAATGAAAATGTTTGTAATGTTGTCCTTCTTGAAGGTAAGAGGTTAATCCCATCCCTAGATGGGTGATTCATGGATTTTCTTGCCCTAATCCTGTCCGTTTCTGTTTATTGACTTGATTCAGCATGTATTGGCTGCATCCCAGCTGCAACTGTTAAGTAGAGCTATTAACTGAAGGGAAGCCTCTCTTACACTTTATTTTTAACCGGCTCTCTGAACTGCATAAGCCAGTGATGGCGAACCTTTTTTGGCTTGAGTGCCAAAAGCGGAGGGAGCACAGGGGGGTTGTGCGTGGGCGTGCCACACCCATAATGCTATGTGCATGACCCCCTGCTTTTGGCGCGCTTTTTTCGCCTTGCCCAGACTCCAGAGGCTTCTAGGAGCCTGGGGAGGGTGAAAACAGCCTCCCCCCCACCTCCAGAGGCTTCAGGAGCTTCCCTGAAGCCTCCAGAGGGCCAAAATCAGCCTCAAAAGAAGGCCTACATCAGCTGGCCAGCGCACACATGCACACTGCAGCTGACAGGGCAACGTCTCGCGTGCCCTAAGAAATGGCTCCGCGTGCCACCTGTGGCACCTGTGCCATAGGTTCGCCATCACTGGCATAAGCAATTAACTAACGGTTTAAGCAACCTGTGAGAACTGGTTGAATCCCACCTGTGCATGCGATCCTGGAAGAATGATACAAAGAGGGTTTTTTAAATGTGCATCACCAACTGTAAAGAACCTCTTTCAAAAGTTTGCATAACTCCAGAAGCAGTATTATTCCACACGCACACACATGATCAGACATAGGAAGATAAGCAGTTTGTAAGGAAGACGTAGTAGGATTTTAGTTCATGTTCATCTAAGTATTAAGAAGAAAAACCATTTGAGACGCTTAAACTGTAAGAAGAAGAAAATGGATGTTTTTAACCATTTGACTGAGGTTTGATCTTCAATTAGCACATAAGAAATAAAAAAAAATGTGGAGATGCTGGGGAAGAGGAAGGGACAGATTTCATGCAAAGAATGCCTGAGAACATATAACAGATGAAGGAAAGAAGTTATAACTCGTGCCCCAGCCAACCAGGATAATTCTTACATAGGATAATCATGTTGCTCAGGGTTGAATTGTTGCATTCCTGGTTTTTTTCTGAACTTTACAGACATATCAAGACAGGATGGGCAGCATCATTGGCTATTGAGCTGAAGTTTTTCTTTTGCTTTTTTCTGCTTGCAATCACTGTTGCAAATATAGAGGACTTAAGCATCAATCTGTTATATTGATTATTTCCCATCCTCAAGAACTGTGTATAAAAAATAAGTCTGTGGTAACCTGCAAGTAAGAGAGCCACCAGTCAGTGAAATACTTAAATAATTCTGAGAGTAGAAAATTTTCTCCAGGAGCTTTGTAGGCATCCAGTGTCTGAATGAGTCTCCTAGTCATCCATTCAATCACCAGAGGCTTGGCGAAATGAATGGTTGGCTGCAATATTCCTACATGTGGAAGCAGGTATAGGGGTTGTTATGGATATCTCTGTTAGGAGACCGAAAATGTGCAACGGAATGTAGCAAGAGATATGTTGCTAGGTATCCACACTATCAGTCACAGACACTGAAGGTAAAACAAGTAGACCTTTACTTGCTTTGGAAAAATAAAGTAAGAGACACTTTTTCACAAACAAGTGATAAGTAGTCCTGAAACATATACATAGTCTATTACTCAAATTTTGGCTTACAGTTGCTCAACTCACGATTCTCCTCGCTGATCAATAACCTACATACACAGCAGCCATAATTCAAGGGATCAGTGTCTAACAGTGATTCTGGCTCCATCTTATGGCTGATTGAGGAAACAGCAGCCAATCACATCTCACTGTAGCAGTTAAAGCTACAGATACAATATTCCAATCATGGTTTATATATATTGCCAACCCAACACTAGGATTACATTCCTAACGGGGGTCCAGGGAGAACCTACATCCCCACAATAATCCTACAAATGAGTGCCAGAAAAAGGCTGGGTTTGGAGTTTGGGCTGCTAACTCTAAATTTAACCAGGAGAGGGCAAGTGGTGTGACTTCTTGCACTTGATACTTATTCTTTTATTCTTGTCTGAGAGAACCAGGAACGCCCCTCCCCCCGCATGACCCTGCCTCCTGTGCATGTGCATGCGTCCTACATGTCCCCCACCCCTGCACATGTGTTTGTGACCCCTGCGCTCCCACTTGCATGCACATGCATGACCACCCGTGCATTCACACATGTCTCCCGCATGCACCCCATGAATTTGTGGCAAAGATCTGAAAAATGGCTGGCATGCACGGTAGAGCTGAATTAGGGTCACGGCTTCCATGCCCACAGAGAGGGCTCTCTGTGCCAGCTGTGGCACATGTGCCATAGATTTGCCATCACGGGGCTTGTTTAAAATACACTTTTTTTCTTGGTCAGAGCAACTATGTTTGAAAATGTTTATTAACCATTGATAAGTTTTAAGTATCTGTATATTAAATGATTGAATGAAATCAGTCCTACAAACATAGCAGGGCTTAGAAATAGAATGGAATGAAATAGAATAAAGACTTTATTGTCACTAAATAAAGACTTTAGTGTACACTAATAAGCACACAGTAAATTGAGATTTCATGGCATTCAACTCAAAAAATAACCATTATGCATATATTCACACACACACACACACACACACACACATATGACATACAGAAACATCACAGTCTAGTGTGAATGTATACATACACATGGTGAAGAAAAAAGAATCCTGCAAGTCTACAAAGATGGATGGTATAAGGAACAAAGCTGTTACACAATCTAGTAATCCTGCTATAAATACTTTGAAACCTTCTCCTAGAGGGGAGCAACAGAAATAAACCATAAAGTGGGTGTGTGGAGTCTCTAGCAATGCTTTGAACTCTAAGCACATAGTGTTTATCAGCAGTATCCTGAATAACAGGAAGCGAGCTTCCCATAATCATCTTAGCTGCCCTTACCACTCGTCGTATGGAGTTTCTCTCTGAGGCACTGCAGCCACCAAACCAAACAGTGATGCAGTTTGTTAAAATGCTCTCAGCCATGCCTCTGTAAGAAGTGGTCTGGACAAAGGGGGAAAGATGTGCTCTCCTCTTCTAACACAAGAAATGCAAATTCTGGTTTCCACGCTTCACAAAAGATAACATATGAAGTCATCAAGTCAGATTGTTAGTTATCCGTAAACCCTCTCCTCCAGATACGTAATACTATTGACCACCTCCACAGCTGCAGCCTTGATACAAAATGGAGTAAGATTGTACTGGCTCTTTCTAAAATCAATAATGATCTCCTTTGTTTTATTAACATTCAGGTTATCCTTTTTGCACCAGTCCACCAAAGCCTCCTCCCTATAATACTTTTTATTGTTATCCCAGAGAAGACGCACCACTGTTGGGTCATCCACATACTTCATAATATAATTCATAGCAGACTTGGCACAGCAGTCAGAGGTCATCAAGATGAACAGTAACAGACTCAAGAGACAGTCCTGTGGGGCACTCCACACTCAAGGAGATGGAATTGGAAAATTTCTTCCAACTTGCATACACGGGGGCCTATCAATAAAGAAATCAAGTACCCAGCCACAAGGATAGAAGTATTAAAACCTAATAGGCTCTGTTTGTTCACCGAATGCTGAGGAATGATTGCGTAGAATGCCAAACTGGAATCAACAAACAGCAGAATACATGAGTCTTCTCCTCCAGGTGCGCCAAACTAAGATGAAGCACCTAAGAAAGTGCATCATCTATAGAGCGGTTCTTCTGATAAGCAAACTGTATTGAGTCAAATGTAAGGAGGAAGCATGAAACAATATTGGTGGGCTGTCAGCTAAAATAGCAAAGTTATGGCATACACTGGAAAGTAAATCAAGAAGCCTGTAATTGTGGGGTTCTCTCTGGCAAGAACAAATAATGCATATTTATGTGTGTAAAGCTTGCAACAATTCTGGGTGGTTAGAAAACTGATAAAAGTAACAAAGAGATAGGTATCTTGCAGACCTCAGCTAGAAGTTAGGAATAGAGATGGCCTGGAGCAAATAGAATTGTATTACACCGGAAACATTAATTAGCCAATAAGGACAGCTAGAGACCAAAAGAACAAATTGTTAAATCATTACTAATTATTATTTATTTATTTATTTATTTATTTATTTATTTATTTATTTATTTAATTTATATACCGCCCTTCTCTCTCTCGGGACTCAGGGTGGTGAACAGCCACAGTAAAAATAGGAAATACAAAAGTTAAAATAACAAATTAATATATATTAAATAATTTGGCCCATTATTATAAAACCCAATACTAAAACCCAATTAAAAAGGCTATGACAGGCCGGCTGCATGAAATAGATATGTCTTCAGGGCCCGACGGAAGAGACGTAGTCTAAGATCCTATGTAATTCAGGGGGTAGGTCATTCCAGAGGGCAGGAGCTGCCACAGAGAAGGCTCTCCCCCTGGGGGTCGCCAGCCGACATTGTCTGGCCGACGGCACCCTGAGGAGGCCCTCTCTGTGTGAGTGAACTGGTTGGTGGGAGGTATTTGGCAGCAGGAGGCGGTCTTGCAGATAACCAGGTCCCTTGCCATGGAGCGCTTTAAAGGTGGTCACTAATATCTTAAAGCGCACCCGGAAAGCCACAGGCAGCCACTGCAGCTCACGTAGGAGAGGTGTCACATGGGAGCATCTAGATGCTCCCAAAATCCCCCACACGGCCGCATTCTGAACTAACTGGAGCCTCCGGGTGCACCTCAAGGGAAGCCCCATGTAGAGAGCATTACAATAGTCCAGGCGGGAGGTGACGAGAGCTTGAGTGACCGTGCATAAGGCATCACGATCCAGAAAGGGGCGCAACTGGCATATCAGGCAGACCTGATAGGAAGCCCTCCTGGCCACAGCCGTCATATGCTCTTCTAACGACAGCTGAGAGTCCAGGAGCACACCCAAGTTGTGAGCCCTCTCTGTGGGGGCCAATGACTTGCCCCCAATAGCCAGAGATGGCGTCAACTGGCTATACCGTGACGCCGGAAGCCACAGCCACTCGGTCTTGGATGGGTTGAGTCGAAGCCGGTTCCTCTCCATCCAGACTTGCACGGCCTCCAGACACCGGGACATCCCTTTCATGGCATTGTTGGGGTGGTCTGGGGTAGAGATGCACAACTGAGTATCATCGGCGTACTGATAGAACTCTATCCCCAAACCATGGATGATCTCACTCAACGCTTCACATAAATGTTGAACAGGAGGGGCGAGAGGACCGACCCCTGTGGAACCCCACAAGTGAGGCGGCTCGAAGTCGACCTCTGCCCCCCTGCCAACACAAACTGCAACCGATCAGAGAGATAGGAGTAGAACCACCGTAAAACGGTGCCCCCCACCCCTAACCCCTCCAACCAGTGTAGCATGATACCATGGTCAATGGTATCAAAAGCCACTGGGAGATCTAACAGGACCAGGATAGAGGAACAGCCCCTATCCCGAGCCCTCCAGAGATCATCGACCAACGTGACCAATGCCGTCTCTGGGCTATGCCTGGGCCGGAAGCCGGACTGGCACGAGTCCAGATAGACAGCTTCATCCAGGTGCTGAGGGAGCTGCCGTGCCACCACACTCTCAACAACCTTCGCAATAAACCGAAGGTTGGAGATAGGATGATAGTTGACCAGAACAGCCGGATCCAGAGAGGGCTTCTTGAGGAGGGGTCTCAACACTGCCTCTTTCAAGGCTGCCGGCAAAAACCCCTCACTCAGAGAAGCATTGACAATTCCCTGGAGCCAGCCTCGTGTAACCTCCCGGGAGGCCAGTACCAACCAGGAGGGACACGGGTCCAATAAACATGTGGTGGCGTTCAGCCTCCCCAATATCCTGTCCGTTTCTTCAGGAGTCACAGGATCGAACTCCCAGATAACATTCTCAGGACCTGCCTCAGTCAACCCGTCTGAACTAGTCCAGTCGAAGGCCAGCCCGTCCCGAATCTGATCGATTTTATCCTGCAGATAACACCCAAAATCTTCTGCTCAACCCTGCAAGGGAACATCCCGCGCTTCCAGATGGAGAAGGGAGCGGGTCATCCTAAACAGGGCAGCTGGGCAGTTATCTGCAGACACGACAAGAGTGGAGAAATAATTGCATTTCACCGCTCTTATCACCACTAGGTAGGTCTTTAGATAAGACCTTACCAGTGTCCGGTCATACTCAGAGCGGGTGGCCCTCCAACCGCTCTCTAGGCATCTCTTCCGATGCTTCATCACCCTCAGCTCCTTGGAGAACCAAGGAGCCAAGACAGTTCGGTGCCGGGTAAGAGGCCGCAAAGGCACGACACGGTCCAAGGCCCCCGTGGCCGCACTGTTCCAGGCAGTCACCAGGTTTTCAGTCGAGTCGTGGGTCAGGGTCTCAGGTATCGGCCCAAGCTCCATCTGGAACCTCTCAGGGTCCATCAGATGCCTGGGGCAGAACCATCTCACCGATTCCGGTTCCACCTCCCTGCGGTGTGGTGCAGCGGTTGGAAAGTCAAGTCAAAGGAGGGAGTGATCTGACCATGACAAGGGTTCGATGACTATTCCCCTAAATCAAGATCACTCAACCACTGGCCAGAGACAAAAGCTAGATCCAGAGTGTGTCCTCCAATGTGGGTGAGGTCATGAATTAACTGGGTCAGGTCCATGGCCGTCATGGTAGCCATGAACTCCCGGGCCATCTCAGATGTCTCACTGACCGATGGCAAGTTGAAATCCCCCATGACTAGCAGCCTGGGGGTGCCAACCGCCACCTCGGCTATCACATTGAGAAGCTCCGGTAGGGCCATTGATATGTAGCAGGGAGCCAGGTATGCAATCAACAGGCCCAACTGCCTCCCACGACCCCACTTCACACAGAGGGACTCACATCCGGCTATCTGAGGCACAGTGGTGTCCCTCGGATCAAGACTCTCCTTTATAACAACTGCCACCACCCCGACCCTGGGCTCTTGGCTGATGAAATGCACGGTAACCTGGTGGGCACATTTCAACAAGAGGCACCCCCCCTCTTGGCCCAACCAGGTCTCCTTAATACCCGCCAGGTACGCACCCCCCTCCAAAACTAGATCGTGAATGAGGGGGGCTTTATTGACCACGGACCTGGCATTACATAGCATCAGCCGAAGACCCAGGCCCTGAGATCCTAAACCCCCTGGGCCGCAAGGGGAGCCATGAAGGGCCAGAGCGCGCCACCGCTCGAAGACAGCGAGTGCACCCTCCCCTTACATGATATGGCCCTTGGCTCCTGCCATACCTGCCCCTCCCACTCACAATACTGATGGAATAACCCTCTTTTGGACAGACCTTCACCCCCTCCCCAGTTCTGGACACTACACCCTCCCCACCAAGGCCCCTAGCTGGCCTAAAAACAATCCCCAGTGGGTTTTCCCCACACCCACCACCCTAATTCTAATTTGACCCTCCCCCTCCCTGGGACCCCTTAAAACATAAATTAAATTTTTTTTGCTTAAAAACCCCCTCAGTTTCCGTTTAGAAACCCATCATTGAGGCAGGCCTTTGATAGAGCAGAGGGCCAAACCTGCGAGAGGGGGGACTCCCGCAGGGCAAGGAGGTCAGCTGCTGAGTACATTCGAAGTCTATAAGACAAAACAGCTTGTGAGGTGGTAAACGACTTGTTCTTATTCTTTTAACCCCTACACAACGGAGCCTGGTAGGGCAAGCAGCTAAAAAAGAGAGTTTTTTGGGGGAGCAAGGAGGAAGCAGCAGCAGGAGGAGGAAGAGGAGGAAGAGTATTATCATCTAATACTGTTTATTAGATGATATTTCTTACTAACCCACCTTGTCCCACCTTCTCCTTTAGTGAAAATGTATAGAACTTTCTTAATCCTTTGTTCTTGGCATTTTGGCCAGGAACTCTTTTCCTTGGAGTACTCCAATAAAAAGGAAATCAAAACCTGCATTTCATGTCTGGTGTCTTTCATCAGCCTTGACACCAGGCTCAGATCTGAATTGGGAACAATAATCTGAGGGCTCATTCCGGGATTCCACATCTGGATTCAATTGGAAGGCACCAACAACCACCAGAAGAAGGCCTTGGACAGGTAAGACTAGTGGCTGAAGGTTGTGTGATTGCTCTGAAATAAAACTCCCAGTCGGTGACCAAGACTGTGTGTTTCTGCCCTGCCAGCTGCCCTCAGGGCTCATGAGTCTTTTGACAGTGAGTGGGTACTCTGAAAAACAATGGGTGATGCAGAGATCCAAATGTTTCACTGATGCATGGAGTGGATTGATTGAATACAACGAACCACTATCTAAATGAATGTCTGACCTCGGTAAAATCTTTGGTGACACTGTAGGAAGTAATTGCCCAGCCCTCTCCTAGGAAAATGAAATATCCTAGGAAATATTGAAAAGGCAGAATATTATACTTCTCTGGATGTGAAAAGGGAGAAACATGTGTTAATTCCTGCAGCTTCCTGCCTACCCCACCTTTTGTCAATGGGCCATTAAGAGCCAAGCCAGTCTATTCACATAACAAAGACCCCTCCCCATCAACTCCAGGGTGATGGAATCAAGGCATGCTAATATAAGCCTTACTGACCACATGACATCTGAGAACTCAGCCTAGAGAGTTGCTCCTGCAGGCCCCCATGTGAGTGACAGTCAACCAGGAATACATTTCTTGTATACAGGAAACAGATAGGTGGAGGCTGAACAGATTATAAACGACCCTGCAAGTCCCTCCCTCGGCCCTTCTTCTTCAACCAACACCTGGGAGCATGTGATCCCCTTTTTTGCCTAGGACTTCAAGCCATGTGATCCTGTCCACCATTAAACCATCTTTCTAAGCAGCCGCCGTGTCTCCAGTGTCTTTTCCATCACTTGGAGCTGAACCCGAAGGAGATTTCTTCCACAACACTTCAGATGTTTATAACTGGAAGCAACAAGAGTCCCAGTTTTAGGGAAGACCCAGAAAAAATGCACTCTCTATTCTTATCTATTGTAAGGACATATAACCCCACTTAGGCAGACATTCAGACATTGTGGCAATACTGACGCTTGAATATAGCTCCGGTCAGGTCAGCTTCAGGGTTGACAGGATTGATGGATGTTCTTTTAACACCAGAGGAACAGAGACTGAGGAGGAGGAGGCAGTTGAAGAAAAGCATGACAGCCACTGGGAATGCCCCCTCACACAGCCAAAAAGGGGTCTGGATGATTACTTAATTATTAATCCTTAGTCTTGTATTGAGTTCCCAAAATTAAGAATCTTGTAAAAGTATATGAAATAAGGCAAAAGAAGGATGAGAGTCCTGGGGATTTTGCTGAAAGAATATACTAGGCTTTCAGGAAACAGACTGATTTAGATCCTGAAGCCTCAGGCAATCAGAAAACAATAAATATTTTTATAAGGCAGTCAGCAGAGGATTTTAGAAGAAAGTTACAGAAAGTAGGAGGAGGTCTGGAGAAAGGCATTTCAAAATTAGCTGAGATATCTTACAAAGTTTTTACCAATAGAGGGCAAGAAGAAAATAAGTTCAGAAGGCCTGCTGAAACGATATCTTCCTAGCAAATGCCCTTAGGCAGGAAAAGTGGGGAGGAGGGGGGCCATCTGGAAAAGGATGGCAAGGAGGGGCAAAGGAGGGGCAATTCAGGTAGCTGAGACAATAGAGGGCATGGAAGGAAGGGCATTGGAAGAGTGAATGCCCAATGGCTATAGCCATGTAAGCAGAAGAGTGAAGAGGCCAGGGGCAAGTAGCTATTTCTCCCCCAACTCCTGGTAGAAGTTAAAATTGTGTGTGTGTGGGGGGGTCTAAATACAAGATGTTAATAGATACAGGAACAAGCAGATCTGTCCTTAACAGACCTATTGCTCCTCAGGCTGCTGATGGGATACCTATTGGAGCATCAGGAAAAGCTATTTAAAGCCCTTTTTCACAACCTTTAGAATGTAGAATAGGGTGCACTGTGTTAACTCACCAGTTTCTGCATTTACTGGAATGTCCACTCCTACTCTTAGGATGGGACGTCCTTAATAAATTACAAGCAACCATAACACGCAAAGGGGGGAAGCATAAAGATACCCCAAGAGGAAATATGAGGTGCAACCACCTTAGTAATAAAAAGAAATTTCCCCAATCTCATCAGGAATAGAAAAAGCCATGAAACCTTGGGTTTGAGCAGCAGGACATCCAAGGAAGGCGGTATTTGTTAAAGAATGGCTGGTTTAGTGGCGGACAAGTGAGCAGGGTCTCCAGCCCATTATAGAGAATTTACTAGGATGAGGACTCAACTCATACATCTTCACCCTGGAGTACCCTAGTGCTACCTGTTAAAAAGCCAGATGAATCCATGTGTTTCATTCAGGATTTACACGGTAAATAAAAATACTCTCACCCTCCATGTGGTAGTACTCAAATCATATATCTTGTTGGCACAAAAGATAAGTAGTTTACAGTGTTGGACTTAAAAGATGATTTCTTTTGTATTCCATTAGCAGAAGAGAGCCAACCAATCTTTGCCTTTGAATGGCAAGACCTCACATCAGGCATTCCTGTTCAATACACATGGACTAGATTACCACAAGGATTTAAAAATAGTCCCACTATCTTTGGCCAATGCTTTCACTCTTCCAAAGTGAAAGAGCATTCTGTTGTCCCCAATTTTGGGTCTTAGCCTGGCAGCAAAGGCAATGAAGACCACAAGATACAAGATGCCGGATTGATTTCCTTTTATTGAAGTGCTTCAGTTCCCAGTCAACAAAATATCAGCACCCAGGATTCAACAAGCTTTTATACAGCTTTTTAAGGCAGGATAAAGAAACATTGTCTAATGGGCTTTTTGAAAGTTATCTAAAGAGACCCTTATTGCCTCCATGCCATCTCTATTTGTAAATCTTAACTAATAAACCCTTCAAAAGTTATCTAACAAGTATTCTATTGGCTCCACTTCAACCCTTCCTAAAAGTTAAGTAACAGGCATTCTATAAGACATCTTTGTCTTAGCAATAGGTCTTGGTATGACAGGATATGCCTGACAATCGGCTCTTGTTTCAGTCTTCACTGAAAGGGGCCCTACCTGCCCACACTTCCTTTTCCTTATTCAAGTTTTGCACATAGACATCTCCCTTCTTTCTGAATTCATGCCATAACCTTGCATTTTTACAGCAAATGGCCCATCCATTTCTTCCCATGAGTCATAAGTGAAATCATAAGCAGTAATATCTCTTCTAGGCTTGAGGATATTCCAAAGAAACAAGTAGATGAGACCCTTCAATGTCAAAAGTTTCACAAAGAGCTGAGGTGTTCATAAATATCTATGGAGATTCTCATTCATCCAGGTCATGGTTGTCCCAAAGGTGCTTTTTCAAGCAACAACTGGACTTTCTGGGTTTTTTCTTGAAGATATTTGGCTTCTCATCCAAGAAGCTTTTTCAGCTCTGGCTGGATGGTGGGGAACAAAAGGGCTCCTTACAAGCAGCTGGCCATTTATATTTTAGAGAGTCATTTCAACAGTTCCAAGAAGGCTCCACACTCATTTGCACTACTCAGTTGACCTTGATGACACAGATAGACCTCCAAGTGGCCTCAATGACTCTCTAAAAGAATGCAAATGATCATCTGTCTGCAAGGAGTATAAATCCATGTGTGTGTGTGAGAGAGGGGGGGGGATAACAAATCCCTGACTACATCCCTAACAATACAATATGACAGGATGCATTCATTAGTTCCTCTATGAAAGTGGTAAGGATGGGAAGAAATGTGACGGATGTGCTCTTCTCATATGACTCAGAAAATGCAGGCACTGTTGTGCCACTTCACCAGTGTCTCACTGTTGAGTGATCAGGCTAACCTGCTTATTAGATGCACACCCAAAAACTTAATACTACTAACGACCTCTGCAGTTGAATCATTAAACAGAGGTGTATGGCTGTGCATGCCTTTTTTGAAATCAATAATGATCTTGTTTTCCCTACATTTAAAACCAGGCTGCTTTTATTATACCAATTCACCGAATCCTCTATCTTCTCACAGTAGGCACTCTCATTATCAACCTAAATAAGGTCCACTGCTGTTGTATCATGCACATACCTCACAAATTTAGTTGGTAGCAAACCTTGCACAACAGTCATTGGTCAACAGGGGGAACAACAGCAGACTTCCCTGAGGAGAATCTATGTTAGAAAATGGCATTAGAAATATTAGTCCCAATTTGCATATCAGTGAGAAAACAGGAATCCAGTTGCATAAAGGAATATTGAAGCCTAAAACAGTCTTTGTCTACAGTTTGTCTACTGAGGAATGATTGAAATGCTAAACTAAAGTCAACAAAAAGCATTCACACATGAATATTTCTTTCCTCTAAGTGTGCCAAGCTTAGAGGAAATAGCATACTTTGTGGAGCAATTTGGGTGGTAAGCAAACTGAAGTTAGTCAAATGCTGGAGGGAAGCTGGATACAATAAAGTCCTTTATCAGATTTTCAAAATATTTCATAATGATGGACATAAGTGCAACTGGGTGATAATCATTAAGACCTGTGATTGAAGACTTATTTTGCACTGGCAAAAGAAGCATTGGTCCCACCTGAGATGTTGCTTCTCAGTGGGTTGCAGAAGGGTCCAGGAATGGGATTATCATGTCCTTATCTTCCCAGAGACTGAGTCATAATTTTAGCCACACCTTTCTGACTCTCTCTCCTTGGCTCCAGTTTTGATGAGGTCGCAGCTGTGTAGAAATGATCTGGTAGAATAACAAACACCCCTCTATCCCAATCTGGCCTGACTGTAGACCTACTGTCTAGAGGACCCTCCTGCAATCCACTGAGAAGCAACATCTCAGGTAGGATCAATGTTTCTTCTCTAATGTTGGTTGCAGGAGGGTCCAGAAATGGAACATACCAAAGCTGGTGCCCTAAGAGTGGGGAACTGACTGGTCCGGAGTTCCCGATGCTGTGTGCACTTTCTGAAGTATCCCTCATCCGAAGGATGCCTCAGCAGACCCAAACAGGTCAAGCCTATAGTGCTTTATGAAGGGTGATGGGGAAGCCCAGGTAGCTGCCCTGCAGATGCCCTCAATGTGTGGCCCATGCCACTGAAATCACGTCGCTCCTGGTGAAGAAGGCCATAATCCCACTTGGCATTGGTAATCCCTGAGCCTCATAGGCTCATGCTATGGATATTCTTAGCACACAATCTATGGTAGAAGGGGTGACCCTAGAACCCAAGGTCAAATCTTGGAAGGAGACAATGAGAGCCTCCGTTCTCCTGAGAGAAGCAGTCCACTTTATATAGATACTGAGTGCCTCTTAATGTCTAGTCTATGCCACATCCATTCCATCATGGGAAGGTCCTGGGCAAAAGTCAGGAAGGATGATCTCCTGAGCCCTGTGGAAAGGAGAATTGACCTTTGGAATAAAGGAGGGGTCTAGGCAGAGTACCACCATATTTGGGTGGAATATGCAAAGGTCCGCCCTGATCGAAAGAGCTCCCAGCTCTGAAATGCATCCAGCTGATGTTATAGCTGCCAAGAACACTACCTTAAGTGTTAAGAACTGAAGGCTAACTGTTCTCAAAGGTTTGAAATGTACCTTAGTGAGAGCCTGTAGAACTGTGGTCAAGTCCCAGGTGGGAAATCTATGGATCACAGAGGGTCTAAGATTGGCTGCCCCCTTGATGAATCTCTTAATAACAGGATGCTGGGCCAGGCTCTCTCTTACCTCACTCGCTAGCACAGTAGGCAGTGCTGCCACCTGCCTGCAGATAGTGTTGTGAGAGAGACCCCTATCCATGCAATCCTGGAAAAATTCTAGAATTTGCAGGACAGAGGCACCCATTGGGTCCATGTAAACTACTCAGCACCACTTAACAAAGGTAGTCCACATGACATAGTAAATCCTCGTAAATCCCCTCTCAAGTGCCAAACGGTCAACTGGAGCCACTGTGGCTCTGGATGGACCAGGACCCACTGGCACAGGGAGATCTTCTCCTGGGGAATCCTCCAGGGCATGGCTACATATAGGTTCACTAGATCTGCAAACCAAGGTCTCCTTGGCCAATGTGGAGCCAGGAGGATCACCTCCACTCTCTCTAACACTATCTTTCTAATGTTGCCCTGGGATCAGAGGAAGGGGGGAAGGTGTAGAATAACCCATTGAGCCACTGGCTGTGGAGGCTGTTGGTCCCCTCTCTCCCGGAGTTGGAAATCAGGAAAAGAATTTGGGAAGTTGAGCATTCATTGGAGTTGCGAATAATGCCTGAACCTCTGGCATATCTGTCTGAACAGCTCGGGATGCAGCTGCCTCTCTGCATTGTCCATTGTGGCCCTGCTGAGCTATCTGCCTGATGATTCGACAGTCCTGAGATGTGTTCTGTCTTGATTGATAGAAGATGTTTCTCTGTCCAGATTCCCAGGCTTTCCCCCTTGACCCATAGGGCCCTCAAGTGAGTCCTCCTTGACGATTGACGTGGGCCTTTGCGTCTACATCTATATAAATAAAAATGTAAAATAGTTTGTACGAAGCCGCTAATCTCAAAAACTACTGCACCGATCTGCCTCAAATTTTGACACAATGTTGCCAAGGACTTCCAATAATAGAATACCTACTCAATTTGTGCCTAGCACACGTGTATCGTGTGCAAGGTACACACATGTAAAATGTACCCACTGAAAATGTTTTTACCTTCTTGTAGCTCCTCCCACCCGGCTGATACGTCACGGACACATAACAGCAAAAAACGGCCTTGTGAAGGAACGTTGCCAGGGGCAACGCAGAAAGCAACGCATGACGCATGCGCCTCCCTGTCTGCCTGCAGCCGCTCTCTTACACACACACACACACACACACACACACACACACACACACACACACACAGGATCAGAAGCGTCCCAGCTCCATGTAGCGGGCAGCTCTGGAAAGTGCGCCTCAGTGGCCTCTGCAGGCGGCTGTTGCTGCTGCTGCTGCTCCCGAGCCCTGCGACATGCAGCTCCCGCCATCCGAGGTCGCCCGGCAGGCACATCGGGCAGGACATCCAGGCACGTCTCCACCAGCTCCCTCTGACGGCTCTGGAAAGTGCGCCTCGGTGGCCGTCGGAGGGAGCTGGTGGAGATGTGCCCGGCTGTCCTGCCTGATGCGCCTGCCGGGCGACCTCGGACGGCGAGAACTGCATGTCGCAGGGCTTAGGAGCAGCAGCAGAAGCAACAGCCACCTGCAGAGGCCACTGAGGCGCACTTTCCAGGGCTGCCCGCCACACGGGACTGGGAGGAAGGTGGGCGTGCAGCGCCCAGACGGCCTCGACGGTGCTTAGGTAGCCACAGCCTTGGGTGCTGCCCCTGCCCGCACGCTCGCTGCGGGAGGAGGCAGCCCTAGCCTCCCCAGCCGACATGCCGGGCTTTCCGCTGCTTTGGGGGGGGAGGGAGAGAGGGAGGGAGAGACTGACATACACACAGAGAGAGAGACAGAGGGGAAGGGAGAGACAAACAGAGAGATAATGAATGAGAGATCGACAGGCACACACACAGTGACAGAGAGAAAGGGAGGGGAGAGGGACAGACACACAGAGAGAATGAGTGAGAGAAAGATAGACAGGCAAACATACACAAACAGAGTGACACAGATGGGGAGGAAGGAGAGAGAGAGAGACAGAGAGAGAGAATGACAGAGAAAGACAGAAAGGGAGGGGGGGAGAGACGAAGAGACTAATGACTTTGCCCACCACTGCGTTAGGCACAAGAGAGGGAGGGGGGCATGGAGGAGGTTGATTGTGGGGGGGGTGCGGTCTGGGGAGGGGAGGGATATGTAGTTAGGTAGAGGAATAGAGAGAGGAAGAAATACAGTAGGTAGGTAGGTAAGTAGAGGGATAGACGAGAGGGATGAATACAGCAGGTAGGTAGATAGGTATAGGTATATAGAGAGAAATACAATACGTAGATAGGTAGGTAGGTAGGTAGGTAGGTAGAGGGAAAGAGGGAAGAATACAGTACGTAGGTAGGTAGGTAGAGGGATAGAGAGAGGGAGAAATGCAGTAGGTAGGTAGGTAGAGGGATAGATAGAGAGGGAGAAATACAGTAGGTAGGTGGGTAGGTAGGTAGAGGGATAGAGAGGGAGAAATACAGTAGTTAGGTAGGTAAATAAAGGGATAGATAGAGAGTAAAAATATAGGTAGGTAGGTAGGTAGGTAGGTAGGTACAGGGATAGATAGAGAGGGAGAAATACAATAGGTAGGTAGGTAGAGGGATAGATAGAGGGAGAAATACAGTAGGTAGGTAAATAGAGGGATAGATAGAGAGTAAGAAATGCAGTAGGTAGGTAGGCAGGTACAGGGATAGAGAGGGAGAAATACAATAGGTAGGTAGGTAGGGGGATAGATAGGGAGAAACACAGTAGGTAGGTAGGTAGAGGGATAGATAGAGAGGGAGAAATACAGTAGGTAGGTAGAGGGATAAAGGGGGAAATACAGTAGGTAGGTAGGTAGGTAGATAGAGGGATAGAGAGGGAGAAATACAGTAGGTAGGTAGAGGGATAGAGGGGGAAATACAGTAGGTAGGTAGGTAGGTAGAGGGATAGATAGAGAGGGAGAAATACAGTAGGTAGGTAGGTAGAGGGATAGATAGAGAGGGAGAAATACAGTAGGTAGGTAGGTAGGGGGTTATACGGTGGTTGTGTGTATGTGTGCAGGTATAGATATACACACAGATTGGTTGGCCATTTAACCAGGCTGGGCCACAGCAACGCGTGGCCGGGTATAGCTAGTTGTCCATAAAGAGACAAAATTGGGATATTCAAAGAAATGAGTGGTATAATGAAATTTGGAGTATGGCAATAAATGATAAATTAACAATGGAAATTAAATTTTAAAAAGGGATGATCAAAGCAAACAATTATAATGAAATATGGTGGGGGGGATTTTATAAATTCAGCGTTGTTCCACCAGTGTTGGTGGAAGATAAAAGAAATAAACCTACTCAATAATATATGTTGTTTTGTATGGAATAAAGACACATTTGGAATATATTATATAACGTTTAGTTGGTATATAGACAAAGAAATATAAGGGGGGGGGGGAAACGGGGGTGTGGCGCACTGTAATATTAGTTTGTTTTTTCTCTTTTTCTTTTTTTATTTCTTTTTTTTGTATTTAGATGTAAATGTACTATATTTGTATTATTAGCATTAAAAAAGAGGAAAAAAATAATCTAATCTAATTTAATCCATGTATCCTATTTCTGATACCTTTAAAAATGTTACACATGTGGTTTCAGGTTTGGCTTATTTTCACTCACAGCCCTGGAAAATAGCCACATTGAAATAACTTTCAACTGAACACTGAGGTACAAATGGTTGTTTAGAATATATGGAGACCAGGTGAATTTAAAATAATAATAAACTTTACTGATTACAATGTGTACATTTGTTTTCACATATGCACACATACATTCATCCACATCTACGTTTTCAACTAGGCTGGCAAGAACTACTCAAAGGAACAGAAGCCTCCAAGTCTGGGTCCAAAGACGAATCGAGAGGGTAGGTTTCAGGACCCCTTTTATCCCCCAAAGTGCTTGCTTTGTTCTGATAGCTGTTGATGGGACTTGAGGAGGAGTTTCCCATGTGCTCAAACTCAACTTCTTTTGTCAGATTCAGGTGACATTTTCCTTTCTTTCCTTAACTATTTAGTTCCTTCTTAACTACTTTCTCTGAGGGCCTTTTCCTGGCTTTTCACCAACCTTCTTGGGTATAGCAGCTTCAGACTAGTCTTCACAAGAATTACAGTATCTGTACTTTTCTTTAGCCTCTGGAAGAACCAGATTGGTGTTGGCATGTTATGATAGCAGGTCATATTAGTGCACACTTAAGAAACTTGTCACAAGATATAGTGGCATTTGTTGATAAGGAACTGATACTAATCTATATAAACCAACAAGGGTAGGGTTGAAAATTTTTAGCAACCGGTTTTCTGCTCAGTTGCTGGGTGGGCATGGCTTAGTCAGCCTCCCGCACCACGGTGGTGGTGGGGGGAGTTTTCGCCCTCCCCAGGCGCCTGAGGCTTTCTTTGAGACTCTGGGAAGGCAAAACAGCCTCCCTCAGGCTCCGGAGGCCAATAATAGGCCCTTTTCTGGACTTTCGGAACTTCTAAGAGGCCTGTTTTTTGCCCTTCCTGAGTCTCCGTGTGGTCCCTGCATTTACCTGGCCTCCAAAATGGGCTGAGTGGAGACTCCTGGGAGGGGCAGAGTGAAGTGGGTGTGGCCAGCCACTCCTTGCAACTACCGATTTGGTGAACCAAATGTAAAATTAGCACCCAGTTCGTATGAACCAGGCCGAACCATCTGAAACCTACCCCTGTAAACAAACCATTATACATATACTTAGGCGGGGCATGGGAAGTTGTTCATAAGCTCCACTGAGGTTTTTTGAGGTATTAAAATGTGGCTTTAAGGATCCACAATGATGTCACTCCAGTTGTTACTCTATTCTTTATTTCTGAATTTGGTATAATCCTCAGGACACTCACAACAGGATTTGCATTGTATTTGCAAGGAGCCTTTGACAATCTTTATAGATAGCAAGGAAGCATTTTATTTAGATGGGCCTTTAAAATGTCCAAGAGCAGGTAGCAGGTGGTGCTAGTTGACTCCACCATGCCAATTATTTGGTAGCAGGCCCATGTTTATTATTGTTTCCCTAAATAGAATTAATCTGCCATTCCCACCTTCTTAAGTTACTTTTTTGACTTTCTGGTATAGCTTACCACTTTATAAATGTCTTAGTATTCTCCCATGTAACATGGTCAAATACTGTTTAGCATTTCCAAAATTATCTGAGGTTACTAAATGGTCAAAATCTTCCAAAATCTGCCCCTGAAGTATACTTTTTACCAAAGGTGAAATTCTTTCTGAAGGTTCTCTGCCGGAGATCTATTTGGAGCTAAAGACATGGTTGCAAGTATGATTGATATTATGGGTTTGCAGCATACCACTTCCTATTTGATTTATTAAAGACATTTCTAAAAAGATGGAGCTAGGATATTGGTTGACATCAAAGGGGATACCAGGAAGCCCCTCCCTCCCATCATCTTCAGGAATTAGGTCATCTACTCAGATTTACAAGGATTCTTACACTTCTGAGAACATGCATTTCCACAAAAAAATTGTCTCCATCACAGCCATAAAGGAACGTTTATTATTTCTGTCAAATGATTGGCTATTAGAAAGCCATAAAAACAATTGCAAATCATACAAAAATCTATTAGTAACTCAAAGACACTTGTATTTCCTTTCAGTAGTAAGTGATACATTAATTGAGAATAACATTTTGATGAAGGCTCAGGAATATAAAGAGGTTTACTACTTTAGGCTTCATTGTCTTTCAGGTAGGCATCCTGGGAATATATCTGAGCACAGAAAATTAAAAGAAATCACTATAATTATTTATTGGAAAACCATCACAAATTTGTAGTCTGTTGTCACTTAAGAGACAGCATGAAATCTCTGCATTTGATCCACTGAAAGGCATGAATCTAAACACGACTAGATAATGGCAAGGTCTTTATTACCAGCCAATACCCACCCTCCCTCTGAAGAAACCATCCTCAGTATACCTTTGTTGGTATTTTCAAGCACTCTTTAGTGTGAAAGCAGTCTGTCTTAAGATTTTTCTTTTCTTACAGATAATTCTCGAGGTATGACAGATCATTTACTGATCCCTCAAAGTTACAACAGAGCTCCTAGAAGCTGTGTATGAGCATGATTCGAAGTTAAGAATTTTACAAAAGTTACCTGGTCATTTGCAATTATGAATGTCTTCATAACTTTGCAGAGATGCTGAAGCATGCCCACCTCTCTCTCCCCCGACCCCATCCTTGCCCTGCTGGGTCCCTGGGAGATTGGGCCTGCTTTGCCCCCTGTCCCCCCGTCACAATGCCTGGTTTACCTTCTGGAGATCTGCAGAACTCAGTATTGTGGGCTGTTCTTACTGGGCCACGTGGAGCAGCCGTGTGCAAACTCATCTTGGCAAAGTAGCATTTCCCCCGCCTTCTTCCTTTATGGTCTTTTTAACTCAAAATGGGGTAATGAGCCACAGTTTGTGCTTTGCAGTTTCTATATTTCCCTGGTAAAAAAAAAGTTTTAAAAAGAAAGAGAAACAAGAGCAGTGAAACGGAGAATAGACAATGAAGGATTAAGTGTTAAAAGGGCAATGTGACTACTTCATGCATGTCCTGAGACAATATTTTGAGGATCCCCTGGAGAACCAGTGTACTACCACTCAAATTAAAGTCATCAGGCAAGGAAAGCGACCCATGGTGGAGTAGATTCAAAAATTCTGAAGCCTAGTTGATCGATTGGGGAACTGTCCCCAGTTGATTCTCGATTACTTCTGAGAAGCGCCCAGAAACCTTCAGGTGTAGTATGTCCTGGTTGAGATCAATCTGACAATGTTCCATACATGAGGCACACGTCCACACCCAAGAGAAAAGAGAAACCTCAAAAACAGGAAAGTGAAAGCCAAGCTCCTAACAGCATCCCAGCCCCCAATGAAGCTCCACTGAATGCTACCATTGCAGCAAAGAGGGCTACTAGGGTGTTGAGTGGCTTTTTTCTTCACCAGCAGCAGCCCCTGCACAAAACAACAAGAGAAAAGAGAAAGCCTCCCCCCCAAACAGAAAGGAGAGGCAGAAAGGCGTGGTGGTCATAGAGTTCACCCCATCCTCCAGTCATGGCAAGGAAACTCTAACCAAGAGACCTGAGACCATCCTCAAGAGTGATAGTAGGGGGGAAGATGAACCCATGCTAAGTGAGACATTATCCCAATGACCGTCAGAATGGAAATAACAGTGACCTTTTGGGACACAAGGGTTTCCTGCCTACCTTGTTGAACTCTGGATGCACCAGATCTTGGTCAGCCCCGGCGTGGTGGAGAAACTGGGGATGAGGCTTAGGGGATTAAAGATACTCATAGCATTCTTCCAGCTGCATGGAACTTTGGTGGGGGAAACCCTGGCCATGTTAATGAAGCCCATGGAGTTAAAGATAGGGACCCACATAGAAACCCATCAGCTTCTTCATGAGACCAGTGAATCCCTCGCTGGACTGACAGTGAAACCACTTAAAAGCATGCAAAACTGCCTCAGGAGAAAAAGCCGCAAAGAAAGTAAAGCCAAGCTGCCACTATTAAGAAAGTGAAAGTGGAAGACGTGGCAGCAGCTGATGAGCAAGAGGGGCTGGTTTCACTGATCCAAAAAGAATACTGGGGGTTGGAAGAAGTGTTTATTGAGAAGGAGTCTGATGTCTTCCCCTCTCATTGCCCCACAGTCTGTGCCTTTGAAATAATACTGTTTTCCCCAAAATATGACCCACCCCAAAAATAAGCCCTTGCCTGATTTTTCATGCTGCTCGCAATATAAGCCCTGGGGTGGGGTTGCATGTGGGGTTGCATGTGGCTCTAGCTGCTGCCCGCTGCTGCTCTCCATCTGGGCCGACTTGCCCCACACCAGGCAGGAGCCACCTGATAAGTGTTCCAGCAGCAACAGGGCCAGCAGGCAGGGAGTGCAGAGGCCGGGGAGCTCTGAGAACCTGGCCAGCAGGTGCTGAGAAAGCAGCAGCAGTCCTGCCCCCAAAGCCAAGGTCAGGCAGAGCAGGTTGTGCAGCAGCAGCATGGACAGTGCCGGGAGTTGTTCCCACCGCTGCCTATTGGCCTGGCTGAAAAGCAGCTTAGCCCTGGCACCCCTGGCACCCCATAGCAGCAGGTGCAGCAGGCAGGGGAGGTGAAAGTTGGGATGTGCCAAGAGGCTTGGCCCAAGCTGCAGGCAAGCAGATGGCGGGATGGAGAGGGTTGGGCCAGTGGAAGCAGTGCTCCCACTCTTGTTGGCCCCCATGCTTGCTGCCCCCTTTATTGAAAAAAATAAGACTCTCCTGAAAATAAGCCCAAGTGCTTATTTTGGCGGTCAAAAGAAAATAAGACCAGGTCTTATTTTCAAGGAAACATGGGTACCTGGGGCTAAGTTACCAAAATCCAAACTTTACTGAATGACAACCTGGGAGTTAGAGAAGCTTTGAGCTTTTATCAATAAAAATTGGGCTAGCTAGGGGATTTATCCAGCCAGTGAAATCCCGCATGGCAGCCCGTGTTCTTCAGAGAAAAGAAAATTGGCTCCCTGAGATTATGCATGGACTATTGCAAGCTGAATGCAATTTGAATGGGGAAATGTATATCCCTTGCTATGGATGAAAGATACGTTGGGCCACATAGCTAAAGGAAAAATCTTCACAAAACTAGACCTGAGGGAAGCCTACTACCAGGTGCAAATTTAAAAAAATGGAAGACTGCTTTCAGTTGCCCACTAGGCTGCTTCCAGTTCCAGGTCCTCCCCTTTGGCTTACAGGGATCCATCATGGTTTTCATGCAACTGATAAATGAGGTCTTTATTTAAATAAAGTGTATTTAAATAAAGGGTTTTGGTGTACTTGGGTGATATTTTAATTTACATGAGAACATGGAACAACACTTAAAGCTAGTGGGAGCCGGGCTTGAAAAGCTTTGTGCAGCGCAACTGTATGCAAGTTCCACAAAACTAAATTGGACTATCTGGGGTAACGAATCTCTCATGAAGGGGTAGTAATTGATCCAGAAAAGGTGCACTCTATCCTCAAATGGGAGGTGCCTCACCTATTGAAGCAGTTGCAAAGCTTCCTGGGATTCACAACCTTTTACCGGCAGTTTAAGCCAGGTTTGCCCAAACTGCTCTACCCATCAAATCTCTTAAAATCAAAAGGGGAAGCCAAACCCAACCCAAGCCAGCCATTAAAAAGGAGAATAGAATGCCAGGCAACCTTTGAACAATCCATGCTCAAGCACCCTGACAAGCCATTTGTCCTCCAAGCAAACACCAGTCATGAAAAGAACAAACAGCGAGCATTACAGCTCTGTGCCTACATCTTCTGAAAACTCTCTGATGCAGAGCACCATTGGGTGGTATGGGAGGAGGTGTACACTATACAATGGACACCCCTTACATGGAGGCAATTTTTAGAGGGCAGCAAGAGCAAGATTCCATTTGAGGTTTGACCAATCACAAAAATTTGGAAGCACTTAAGATCCCCCCCCAGAAAGTATCCCCCAAACAAGTGAGGTGGGCACAATATTTTAACCACTTCAATTTCACCTTCTACTATTTGTCTGGTGGAAAGAATTTCCTAGCCAATGCTTTATCCAGAATGCCCCAATAGCACCAGAGAAGAAGTAATAAATTCCATCATCCCATCTGACTAGAAAGCAGCTCCTACCCTCACAAATGTGCAGAAAAGCCCCCAGGGCAAAATCTATATAAATAAAAATGTAACAAGAGTTTGTTCAAAACCTCTAATCTCCGAAACTACTGCACCAATCACTTCCAAATTTTCACACAACGTTCCTTTCAAGTACGGCACCAATGATATATATAGCTTGTGTAGATGTCACACCTGTGCCAGGTACACGCAATGGAAATGTAAAAAATTGTTTAAAAGGTAGGTAGATGGATACAGAGAGAGCAATGGGCCACATGTATTATGTCATCCTTTATGACATAAAATACTCTGTCCATAAGATTCAAGGAGAAATACAGTAGATAGGTAGGTAGAGGGATATAGAGAGAGGGGGAAACTCCACCCTCAGGTTGTGTCCCTCCTGACTGGGCCACAGCAATGCATGGCCGGGAACGGCTAGTGTCTAATGAATTAATCCAAACACTGAAGAGCATTTTAACGAGTGACAAATGGTTCACCACCACAAAGAAAAGTTCTCATTGAGAGATAACTTAGCATAGATGGGGACCAGATTCTATGTGCCCTCAAGTCAATGGACCATGGTTCTACAGGAGAATCATGATTCGAAAACAGCTGAGCATTTTGGGTTCATAAAGACCCTTCATCTTGTAAAACACCAATTCTGGTGGACACACATAAAAGAAGACACAAGAACATTGTGGTCAGATGCTTGATAGATGTCTTGGCTAAAATATAGCATGGCAAACCTGTGTTTCCTGCAGCCTTCCCATTGTTCCATGGAAAGAAATATCCAGGCACATCTTGTAGAACTGCTGGAAAGTTCAGGGAATACAGTAATTTGGGTGATACTCAGAGGTGGGTTCCTACTGGTTTGGACTGGTTCAGCCGAGTAGGTAGTAACTCAGCCTGCCACGCCTACTAACCGATTCTATCAGTGGCACCTACGGCAGCGCCATCTTGCTTTTTTCTTCTGAGCATGAACAGAAACATTTTTTTACTACTGTGCATGCGCACCTAGTGCATATCAAGTGCACGCAAATCCTGAGCAAATTGGCAGAAGAAGCTGGAACCCACCCCTGGTCATAATCAATTGTTCTTCAAACAAGCCCACGTTGTGGCTTTCCCAAGATGCCCTCTGCATAGATTCTGGCAAAGCTCTTTTTGGACAGAGTGGATTGATGGTTCCCATGTGTATTAACCCTGTCTCACTTGCCAATTTTCAACAAATATCCTAACAAACCCAAATAGTTCTACTAACTAATCCTCTTTTTTCTTTCCTTTAGGACTATCCATTTTCAGGAGGGGCAGAATGTCAGGACTATCAACCTGTTACGCCATGCATTGCTTGCTGTCAGCCTGACATACTCAGCAGGGGGACTGAGACTGCAGGATGGGATAAGGGGGTGCATAAGAGGAATAGAAACTAGGCATTGTGCTGTCTTGTGAGAGCCGCCAGCTGTTCCAAAGTCACATTATGGAATGCAGGCCCATCCAGCCCACAAAGACAGGGGCTGTTAGCACCAAATTGGACAATCAAAGACAACCAGGGGGAAAGGTGGGAACAAGGAAAAGTTAACCATATACTTTTTGAACAAAAATCCCAGATCCAGCTTTGCTTCTTCTTGGCTTTAGTAAATTGTATTTTTTCTAACAACGGATTTGAGAGTTTTCCTTTTCTAACTGTTCAAGTTGGGATGGTTGACAATAGTCAACATATGATGTAATCGGTTGGCATGGCTTTTACAAAAAAGCTTTTCTCCCCATGGAGCAAATGATCTGATATTTGACAAAAGGAAACACAAAATGAAACATAAACTAGGGAAAATTCATTTACATGTGCTAGGTTTCTTTACAGTAGATTATTGAAATAATGGTTTGTTCCAAAGCATTCAAAAGAAATTAATTTTGAGAAAAATTCCAAGGACCTAAAACAGATTCTTGAAGAGATAATCAAACAAACCTGTTTGAAACTAAATAAGAAGATAGTTTTTTGAGAAAAGAGCCACCCTCTGGAAAGATGATGGGTGAAGTTGGTAAAAAGAAGTCATGCTCAATGACATATAAGAGAAGAAGCAAAAAGAAGGAATTGAAGGTTTTGAAGACCAGGATAAGGAATTAGTATTAAATATTTGATAAGGATTTCAATATGGAGCTTTGTGAAAGATGTTTTTTTTAGAATGTATGTGATTCATTTCTGGATGTTCATTTGATACTTAGAAAAAAATAGCTACAAGCTGAATATTGAATGTAAAATACCAATTATTTTCTATCCCTATCAGATTTAAATTATTTCAATCTTTGTTTTATTGTTCTATGTAACTATTTGCTTTTATTATAAATATCTTGAAGCTCAAACCTTTATTTTAAGTGAACATCATTCACACCTGTTTCTGTCCAACTTATGACATCACACTTGTAACATGCTCATATTTGCAAAACTGTGGCTCAGTGGCTAAGACACTGAGCTTATAGATCAGGTCGATAGTTCAGCAGTTTGAATCTCTAGCGCCGCATAACAGTGTGAGCTTCTGTTATTTGTTCCAGCTTCTGCCAACCTAGTAGTTCGAAAGCATATAAAAAATGCAAGTAGAAAAATAGGGATCACTTTGGTGGGAAAATAACAGCGCTCCATGTGCCTGTTTGGCATTTAGTCATGCCAGCCACATGACCACAAAGTGTCTTCGGACAGTGCTGGCTCTTCAGCTTAGAAATGGAAATGATGACCGCCCCAGGGCCAGCAACGACTAGCATGCACGTGCGGGGGAAACTTTAATTTTACATTACCACCAATTCTCCTGTATAAATATTATTTTTTGATGTCTAAAGCTACTGCATAAAGAGACAGCAACACAGATTTAGCATGATAATGGACTGATACATTGGAGACCAGGCTGCTTTGCATATATTCTAGTGCAAACTCAATATTTCCTATAACAGCAAATGCCATGTTTGTGTATGGATTATCACATTTTGACAAATTTTGTAAATCTTGTATATGAAACAAATTTAAATCCAACATTTCTAAAGGGAACATTGTGGCTTTTAATTTAATTTTTTGTTTTTATTTTAACCCAGTATCCTTCCTGCTCTTTTCCCCATCCAGCCTGATGATATCTACACAATTCAAAGGGATGTTTACTATTCTGAATATTTTACTTGAGTCATTGCAGAACTGTCCTGAGCAAACTAGAACACTGCATTTCAAAACAGACACCTATTTTGGTGTTGCTGTGTGGACAACAACTTTGTCATCATCAAAAGAAATGCACTGAAAGATTTCCATATGCTACTGAACTCCATCTTCATAGAAATACAATTCACAATGGAGGAAGAAATGACCAAACAATTATCATTTTTAGATGTGCTTGTCAACAGGTAGGAAGATGGAAGCCTAGAAACCACAGTTTATCATAAGACCACCAACAGTCCATGCATTCTCAGTTTCAACAATAATCATCCACTGTCACACAAAAATAGCTGCATCAAAACACTATATGGCAGAATGAGAACCCACTGTAGTACTGAACAAGCTAAACCACTAAAGACAAGGTACTTACATGAACAATTCAACTATAATAGGTACCCAGAAGCATTTATTACAAAAATGCAAAGGAGAGAAAAGAAAACAGAAGAGAAGGTGAAAGACCAACTACACCCCGCCATACATTTCGGAAGCAGTAGAACACAGCTTCCAAGATCTGCAAGTGGGCATCACACACTGCCCAGAGGCTACCATATGAGGACAATTATACCATACAAGTAAAAAGATAGCCAGGAAAATTATTTAAGCCTGGGAAACGGGCCCCTTGTCAGTTGACAGGAGTGCTGATTGGCAACACAAGGAAACAACAGCCAATATTCAACCATCAACACATCAATCAGTCAATAAAAAGGCACCACATAAACACAATTCAGAGAATTGCCCATTGCCTAGTAGAGATGCTCCCTGAAGAGGGGCTCCAGCATGAGTCTGAAAGCTCGGAAGACTAAATCTCTGGTCCTAGTGACAGACCCAGTTTCAATCTTGTATCGGTCTCCTGGGATTCATATATTTGCCCTCATTCGTAAAGGTATTACCCTATAAAAATGCATTACTCTATTCCAGGGGTCTGCAAAGTTGGCTCTTTTAAGACTGGTGGACTTCAACTCCCAGAATTCCCCAGCCAGGCTGACTAACTGGGGAATTTTAGGAGTTGATCCACCAGTCTTAAAAGAGCCAACTTTGCAGACCCCTGCCCTATTCTTTCAAGACTTCGTGTTCACTACTTGGCTCGCTTTGCTTGAATGCTGAAAAATTCATCCCACTCTAGTTTTTCCTTCCTTTCTTAGGCATGCATAAAAACTGGAAGAAGTACCTTTCATCAACCATGTACACACTTCATGTAATATCTGTTGCTATAATTTGAACAAGTGTTGACACAAACTTTTCAAGCAATAACAATACAAATAATTCCACCAACCTATGATTTTTCCTTCCCTTTTCTTCTTAAATATTTACTTAGTAAGAGGCTGAAAAAACAAATATTACCCAGTAATTTTAATGCCTCTTTACATAAAATGGTAAATGTGTATATTCACTGTGAATGTCACAGCTTCTTTACGGTCTCACATGTAGAGGTATTTATTAAAGTATACACTTTATTGCTAAAGAAGCTAAAATGATGCACATGTAATCCAGACCAAAGGAACTTTTAAAACATTGTCTTTACGAAATGTCTGGCAGTTTGTGTATATCAGGACATAATTGTAAAATAAATCTACCACTGAACTTATGTAGAATAAAAACAGTTTCAATATGAAGCTGTCTGATAACACTGTTCAGCTTTTTACATGCTAAATATTTTCAGCAGCAGTACATTAATATAAGGATGATGTGATGTTGCATGTGAAGCATAGTTAATAATTTAAAATTGTTATTTCTGATAGTTAATAATTAAAAACACTGATTATAATTGTATTCCTTAATTAGTTATAACAATGGTACAAAATCATGCAGAATAATTCTGAATATGTTAAGAATAGTTTAAAAAAATAAAAAAACTATAGTCGAAATCAATGTCACTAGATAATGGTGATGCACATTATCTCAGGCCCAGCATTGTTTTAATTCAGTGGTAATAAAATCATTACAAAGAGTAATCAGCTGTGACATATTAGATTGGTTCTTCTATCTATTCCAGCAGCATATATAAAAGCAGAAAAAAACTTAGATGAGAATATTAAGATTATTTTTCCTTTGTTACTCATGTATAAAGAATAGTGCCTTATATCTGAAGTTAAAATGAGGCTAACTGAATCGTCAGTCTCCATTTTCATTTTTTCCTATACTCTAGACACATTTCTCTATTCCTATTATGAACATTAGAAGTGAACATGCCCAAAGGAAAAAGAATGTCCACTTTTCATTTTTAAAATGTCAACCCAGCATATATTTCATCATTAGAATTACATCATCCGGGATGAAAGATGAAAGTTTATTACACATAAAGGAAACAATAGCAGCCTATCATAATCAGCTCAATTATAATTATTGGCCTAGCTAGTCTTTCACACTTCCATTTACTTTAATGGGGCATGCTCAGAAAATGCATAGTGGATTTCCCCTTAAATTCTTAAAGAAAAAGACTGCAGTTTATATCATGGACAGTACTGAAACAATATTAGCAAAATTGTATTCATTTGTCAAATCAAAGTATGTGCTCTAATTAACAACTTAAACCCATAAACACAAGAACAAAATTATATTACACATATCTGAAAAAGTAACATTTGTATATATTAATGCTACGTTCCTATGTCAAAAATGGTCATGAAATGTCACAGGAGTTGCTAAATGATGTTCAATTCTATAAAGGAATTTTGCACATGTCTTGAAATAGAAAATTAAGTTTCATTACTAGTCTGTTAAAATAAAACACCCAAATTCAACTTTGGTTTATAGATACAGGCCTCCTGATGCATCTTTGTCCACAGGGAGTTGCCTCATTCATTACAACAATGAACTGATTGACATCTGCATATCAGATCACATGCACATATCCCTGAATAAAGTAGGCAAAACCTTTTGGCATCCATCCAGTTTTACTCTACTGCTCAATCATGTAAACCACGGGAAGGATTTCTTTCCAAAATGTCCTATTAGCTATTGGAGTGCTAGAGAGGGGTACTATATGTATATTAAGCATCAGGCAACAACAATGGCTATTTCCAGCCCAATGGTACTGGGCAAGCTGAATGTCTAGATTTGTTAACACATAGGAGAGCTCATGCAGTTGGCAGATTTTATCATAATTTTCACAATTTGCAATTCTTTATAGTCTCTATAGTCTCATTGCACTTTTGATGAAAGAAAAACTTGACTTAAGTATTTTGGATGAGAGCTTGAGCTTGCTGTTTTCTTTTTCTTCTTTTTGCTGTGCTTCTTGTGTTTCTTTCGCTTTTTTGCTTTATCCTTTAAAAAGGGAAATACCAAAAGACAATTGTTATATACTGAAACTACCTGATTCCAATTCACGTTTTGTCTCTCCACAGGCATTTTCAAAGAATGAATGAATTAAAGCCGCCAAATATCACAATAAGCTCACCTAAATTAAGAATAACAAATACTACTCTGCTAGAAGATTTACAGACGGCACTGTACAGATTTATCTCTAGTTGTTTTTTCCCCCACATATAAAATTCTAACTAATTCCTCATATCGCATTTCATTAATCAGAAAAAAAATCAAAGAAACTTAATACATAATTTGTTGCCACGTGGACTTCCGGTTGCAGTTGCTGTCGGTAGGCTTTTTTCAAGCCTGCCATCCCACTCGTCTGTAGAGGCGTTTTTTATAACATCAAATGCCTCGGAAACCCCAAGCTCTATTATGAGCTTGTGGGAGAGTTTTTGCTGCCAGGGAAGAGTCCCCTTGCGAAGCCCTCAGAGGGTTAGTTTTCCTCTGAGGAGCGAGTAAGGAGAGACCCTCCCCTCTTTAGGCCGCGATCTTCTCCGGACGGGTGTGGAGACCGTGTTAATTGGCTAATTAACACGGCAAAGCAAACTGCTTTTAACTTCTAATCTACATTCCAAGGCAACTTTATACTTCAAAGGGAACTTCTTGGCTACTCATCGTAAACGCAAGTAATTAAAGTTTGTGATTTTGCCAGAATATAGTAGATCTTAGACACAGCCTTTAGAACGAAGGAATCAAGATGGCGTTAATTACCAGATGAGACGAAATGAAAGTTAGTTGTTTTGGCTTGTACCCAATCCTGATTGACATGCAATCCATCAAGAAGGACTATATTTCAAGCCTTCGTACTTCAAAGGAAACTAAACGCAAGTAATTAAAGTTTGTGAACTGTTTTAAAGAACAAAGGATTCAAGATGGCGTTAACTACCAGATGAATGAAATGAAACTTAGTTGCCTTGTCTAATTATTGATTTGTGGATTTTGGTCTCTGCTTAACCCCTGGCTGATAGCGGACAGCTGTAGGCGGAAAGGGGGAGCAAGCTATAAAGCCAAATGCACTATCTGATTTATTGAGCGTTAAGCTAAACGTATTACTTATTACTGACTTATTTTGATATTTTGAAGAGGTTTTTTTTTTTCCTCTTCCTGAAAACTTGGAAAGCTTAAAAGCAAGGCAATGGAACAAACTCGTGTAGTAACTCCCCAGGACTTTAAAGATTTGATGAACTTTATAGTTAATGAAAGCAGAGACCTCAAAAGAATGATCCAGGAGAAATATGAACAATTGGAAAAAAAAATGCTTGCAATGGCCAAGAGTCTGTCTGAAGTTATCATTAAAATTGATGGGAAAATCGAAAAGCTGTCTTCAGAGGTGGAAGTCAAAGCAAAGGAAACGGATTTGAAATTGGTGGAAATGGAGGGGAGTATGCACAAATTGGACAAACAGGTTATTATGTTACAATGGAAAACGCCATTAGACTGAGGGGATTATCAGAAAATCCTAGAGAAGACTTAAGAAAAGTTTCTGCCGATGCTTTGGCTATATTAGTAAAAATGGATCCTGGTGAAATTTATGCTAAGATTGATAAAATTTACAGAGCAAACTCACGTATAGCATTACAAAGGCAACTACCGAGAGATGTTGTGATATATTTTACTGAGAGAAACCTCAGAAATGATATTCTGCAGAAGTCTTTTCACTCCTCTCTCTACATAGCTGGAAAACGGATTGGTGTCTTTAAGGAACTTCCATCAACTATCCTGAAGCTCAGAAGGGATTTTGGTTTTTTGGTGGAGGAGCTGAAGAAAAGAGGGATACAGTACAGGTGGGATGCTCCAATGGGTGTTATATTCAGATATGAAGGGGCGCGGTATTGTTTGAATACTATAGACAAGGCAAGAGATTTTTATTATGAAATACTGAAGAAAAGTGCAACGCCCCCACGTATATCTATACCAACACTAGTAGATCTGGATGGTTCAGAGCAAGATATTGAGATGGAGCAGAAACAATTTGGAAAAGAGATGGAAGAACATACTCAGTTGGATTCCCCTGGGCTTTTTTTAAGCCCTACTCTGGAGGAAATGTCGAAGACTGCTATAGGGGGATCTGTTGGAATGCCAATACGTAAATCAGATGAGCAATGTGAAGCCAGGTCTAGCACCAGACAAATTCAGAAACCGCAGAAGCAGAGGAGGTCTCAATCTCGGCGAGTTAAGAAAGACAAAAGGATTAAAGGACGAAGCAATTAATCAATCTAGATAAAAATATACAGATCTCTGCAATGCTGGTTCTCTTGGATGTGGAAACTTTTTCAGGGTTGAAAACTGGAACCGGAGCATTTGCAGTGGATCTGGTTGTTACCCTATCACGATCTTGGAACTTTATAATCCTGATGAAAAGTCACTCGGGGGTTACCTATGTAAAGGGTTGGTGTTTTTTTGTTATTTATGGGGCAGCTGCTTAAACTGGTATTACAAACAGCTATGGATGGAATGGAAGGAGACCTGAAGAGTTGGACTTATGAACATTGACGCGGAAAGGACTAATATTATGTTAGTATTCTGGGAAAAAACTTGGGTCGAACTTTGAAATTTTCTTGCAATTTACTGTATCCTTCATGTGATAGGATCTGAAATTTTCCTATACTATTTCTGTTTCCTTTGTGAAGAGAGAAGTAACTTTGCTTTTTTCAAATATTAGAGTAATCTTTACATTTTTTTGTGTTGTTAAGTGGGCAATTAAGCAAACGGAGAGGGGAAAAATAGTAAACCTTTTGAATCAGGAAGGATGTAAACTTAAGCTAGGATATATGGTTTAAGTTTTATAAGTGTTAGGTTATATGATATGGTATTTAGATCTTAAGAATTATTTTCTATGTATTTTAATGTTCAACTAAAAGGGGGTGTTTATGTTGAGTTTGTTATAAGGTTTCTAATGGATTGATTATATACAGAATAAATATCAGATTAGGAAGTATTATGTAGCTTTTAGGTAAGAATGCTTTGATTGATAGGTGAATAGAGTAAATAATATTTGGGATGCTTGGAATTATTAGAGTGGTGTATAGCGGAAGTCAGGGGGGTGGGTTTGAATGGGAGGTGGGGGAGGGCTAGGGTGGAGGGCGGGGTAATATATATGTATGATTAATCTAGAGAGGGGAATAATGGGATATGCCTTTTTTTTTCTTAAAGAGAAATTTATATTATGTTTTTTATATCTTTAATTAACTTAGAAGATGGTGTTAATGGGATATTAATATACTAAGAGAAACTTATATTGTGTCTGCTGGGAGGCGAGGGGGTATAATATCTGAATGAGAAACTTATTTTAAGATGGGGTGAGGGGGGGTATAGTATTTGTATGTGATTTATATTACATGTCGGGGGGGTAAAAAGGTTAAAAAAAAATTCTAACTAATTCCTCATATCGCATTTCATTAATCAGAAAAAAAATCAAAGAAACTTAATACATAATTTGTTGCCACGTGATATTAGCAAAACCATATTAAATAATCTAATTTGATTTGTTAATTCATTTTATCTCTTATTACATGCTTAAGACTATTGTATTCAAGAAAAAATAATCTTTTTTTAATCTCTAGAATCAATCATTTAAATTTAATTCTGTAGTGCTCATTATTTATTTATTTATTCTATTTCTATGCCATATTTCCGTCAAGTATTCTAGACACTGTACTTTTGCAGTCCTCCTATTTTCTGACTAGTATATTTACTCTAAGGAGGATTAAGTGTTATTGTGTGCATTATGTAATAGTTTGTGTGCATTATGTGTGCATTATATATTGTGTGCACTATATATTGTGTGCACTATATATTGTGTGCATTATGTAATAGTTAAAAATCAGTCAATTATTGATATAGTAAAGTTACAAGAAACTAGATCAATTGACATATGGAGGTTTGCCCCAGCATATATATTGTGGTTGTTGTTAGTTACGAAGTCGTGTCCAACCCATCGCAACCCCATGGACAAAGTTCCTCCAGGCCTTCCTGTCCTCTATCATCACCCAGAGTCTATTTAATCTCATGCTGACTGCTTCAATGACTCCATCCAGCCACCTCATTCTCTGCCGTCATAGCAACAAATATATAGTACATGGTGATATAACATTTAGATTTTAAAAGACAGATAAAATAAGCTTACATTTTTCTCTTTTTCTTCATTGTTTTTCTTCTTTTTTGCTTGTACCTTGTGAAGAAGCAGAATGGCAGAATACATTTTACAAAAAGGCTGAAAAACTGCAATAGCAACCACAATAGAAATGCTGCTTAATAATAATATGGAAAAATAGGACTACTTCTCCAATAGCCATTTTTTACTATCTGGCAATTTCCTGTTTTTTAATTCTGCTGCTGTGCCTAAAATTTTCAGGAACATCACAGCCGACATTTTGGAGTTCTACAGTGTAAAAAGAACTATGTAAGAAAGATCTTTGGTGAATTTGTTAATTCATAACCATCTGAAGCAGCAAATATGGGAAAAGTGAACAAATATTTCCACATATGCTTATGAATGGAGAACTTGGTGAACATTTTTAAATTGTGTAAATGCTTTGCTTTATATTTGGACTCACCTCCTCTGTTTCAATCGATTCCAATGAAGAGTCTGATGGCAATAATTCTTCCATATGATCTGCTTTTATTCTTTTCCTAACAAGACTTTTGGAATCCTATGTGAGACAAAATATTCCATTATGGTCACCTTTGAAAACTTACATTTTCTCTGATAAAGAATAGGACTAGTCCCTCTTTCTTCAATTTTGTTGTTCTTTGCCATTGACAGGTCTTGTTATCTGCTCTTTTTTAATGTACTGATTATTAATACTTTGAAGACTAGAAAAGAATCACAGCAAGTATTACATTGCTAGCGCACACACATATGCACACATGCATGCAAAGAGAGAGAGAGAGAGAGAGAGAGAGAGAGAGAGAGAGAGAGAGCGAGAGAGACAGAGACAGAGACAGAGACAGAGAGACAGAGAGAGGGAGGGACGGAGACGGAGTCAGACAGACAGAAGGCAACTGGGTACCATACCAAAAAGCCTTGGATGACACTTAGAAAATTTGCCACATTAACAACATTTTCATCTGCTAATTATATAAGATCACATTGCTTGGATCTGGAGGTACACTATGCTGATACATTATGACAATCCAGGTTCTTGAAAAGAAGTTGATTCAAATGAAGGCTAACACCAACTAAAGAACTGGCAGCTCTGATTTTACCTTGTTATTTATTTAAGAACAAAATCAAAAATTGCTGATTTTGTGACCGGCTATGATAATAAAAATATACTTTACATTAAAATAAAAAATACTTAGAGGTCAACTGATATAATGGATGTGATGATTTTAATTAATTTTCCAAACAACTAGCAATTTTAATGCTAAACAGCTGTTAATTTCAGAGCTTTTTTACAATTAGGTGATTAGGAACTCTCATTCAGTTATTCTATAATTAGACATTATTTTCAAGGAATTTTAAAAAGTTCTATGAAACTGTTTTACCTTATCTCTTTCATAATCTTCCTTTGTCCGTTTAGTTCTTAAACTATCCTAAATAATAAAAAATTAGTTATGTTTAAAAAAACAGCATTAATGACTGTACACTTAAATTTGCTTATGTATAAGCAAATAGTGCAGAAGTAATGGCATTTTGGAAATGAAACAATCCAAACAGTTTCAGTGAAAAATAAAACATATGCATTATTGTTACAATATAGCAAGTAGAGCAAACATTGCACCAGTTTAAAACAAAGAACAGAGAGAGGTCCAAATTTCATTCATATTCCACATGTATTTCTGTCACTAGTGCACTCTAATCAATGTAAAAGTTTCATTCATAAATTAGGTAAGGATATTTTTTTTCTACTTTACCTTGCTATCTGAATCAGAGTCTGAACTAGAACTTTCAGATGACTTCTGTAAGGAGTGATATTTTTTTTTCTTTTTCTTTTTTCCTTGTTTCTTATCCTAATCATGAATATGATAAGAATATTATTAGATTTTGTTCAGATTAAATCATTTCAGATATAAAGCATAAACGTATTTTCTTAACGACTAGTCACATGAATAACTGAATTTTATGTTGTTCTTCCTATTTCTATATATTCAAGATAATGATAGTATTTATGTTTAATGCCTTTGTTTAATATTTCTTCACCAAATATTTTAATATTCTGACTTCATTGATTGAATTCAAAGATCAAAAACTATTATTTTTTTTCAGAGAAAAACAAATAAAGTTCAAAAATATTTTTAAAATAAAATTTTTAGAAATGAAATGGAAGCAGGGTTTAAAGTTAATAATTTCAGTGTTTATTCAAAAGCTCAGTATAAGTTATTCTGAACTAAGCAGGCATTATATTCCAATTGTAAAAGAAGCAAAATTCAATTTAGATTATTTTTTATCAATTATATTACTTTGATAAAAAATAAAAGTAAAAATATTCTGAATATAATTTTTCATTCTTTGGAATGGTTTTAATCAGCACCAGAAAACAAATATTTTTTTAAAAAAAATCAAAAGTCCTGATTCATAAGCAAATTTTGCCTAAATAGTTAGCCTCAGATAAGTCATGCTGATTTGATGATTTTTATCTATTTGAACTAGAGCCACCTACGTATTTTATTCCTCATGTTCTTTCCATACAACCTTTATATCAAATAGTTACATAACAGTTGTTTTAGTAAAGATCAAACAGGAATTTTGTTTACATTTCACAATTTTGTGTTGTGAAATGCCAAAAGGAATTGGAACTAACATGGTTACCTTCGGTATTAGAATCTCAACTGCTACTTTGCCTCTGCCAGGGAATATCAGAAGGCAGAGGATTGATAAGGAGAAAGAATGCTTATCTTTCTGATTAACCAAATGTTTCCATCAAAATTCCTCCAAAATTTTTTCAAGAGATCTATAAAGGGTCCTACCACATATTCATGCTAGAATCATGAGTAGGAAATCAATAAAATCTACAGTTCTCCTCTAAAAATAATCCCTTCTATTAATTCATAATGATTTGTGATATAATAAATCATTCTAGCCTGAGAATTTTTTTTTTTACAATGGTTCAGGGCATCTTGTCATTCTGCTAAAAATTCAGTTTCGTAAGAATGCTTAAACACTTGTCTACTGTAATAGGAGGGCCCTCAACAATGATGCATGGTGTTTTATAAATTCAATTGCCTATTTAATACATGTATTAAGAGAGTTTCATTTAAACACTTTCCTTTTTTCCTACAAAATTGTTCATTTTTACTGGTATTTGCTTAAGTTGTTTTAATGTCTATTGAGAAATAGCACAAGTTGTTTCTGATCTAAAAACTGTGTACAAAATTTCTACAAAACTCAATTCAGCAACTCCAAGTTACAATCACAATACGTCTTCCTTTCACTTCCACTGATGCATGGATGTGTATAATTTCCTACATTATCCAGTTACAGAAGATACAGGAAAGCTTGGATTTTAGCAGTCAACAAAATACCTTCTATATAAAATAGCCATTAAATGAATGAACTAAATTTATTTTCATGTAATAGATGGGAATCAGGAATAGATTCTCTTCTCTCACTCACTCTTTCTCTCTCTCCCCCTCCCTCTCAATAGGAGGTGCTAAATGACACTGCTTCTCCTCCATTTAGACACCTATTTTGAATATGAAATCGCAGAAAGTTACAATTCAGTCTTACCTCATCTTCAACATCAGATGAACTGCTGGAAGAATCAGAGCTTGATGAGGAAGAGGAAGATGGAGACAACTTGACCAAAGACAACAAGACGTAAATTTGTGAGATGCAGAATTTGTCAACAGAATAAATTAACCCCATGCCCCTCAAATTTATGGATATTATCCAAAGCTGCATCATCTGCATTTAAAAACCAATATTTAACACCCATAATAAAAATCCAAAAATCACCCTTTCCCCTCTAAACAAACTATGTATAACTATTTTAGATCTTAGGTGTTGAAAAATAAATGAAATCTTTGCTCACCCTACTGGATTTCTTCTTCTCTTTTTTCTTCTTCTAAAAAAAGGATTTCCCCCCATTAATATGTTTGAATGGAGTTAACATTTTTGAAATGTATTCTATTATAACAGCCAACAATAATGCAATTAAAGTAAAGACTATTGTAACAGGAAAATTTCAAATCCGTAGTTCTGCATGGAATGCGTGTATGAGGGCATTTACCTCTTTCTTTCTTGAAGTGCTCTCATTTCCACTTAATAATTTCTCTCTATGTTTTTCAAGTTCTTTTTTCCAGTTCTGAAAAACAATTGAAACAATGATGAGTATTTTTCAAGTACCCTTTGGATTACCTTAATGGTCACTAGTTCATAAGAGCCATTTCTAAGATAGGAAACTTACATTTGAATGCTATATCCAGTCTCTTGGAAAGTCCCATTGAATCCATTCATTCATTTATACAATTTATACTTTGCCAGATTCCTGTTCCCTTTTTAATAGGATTGTTACTACTAGGCTTCATTATAGAGGTACTGCAACTTACCGTATTTTTCGGGGTATAAGACGCACCGGAGTATAAGATGCACCAAGGTTTTGAAGAGGCAATTTACAAAAAAAGTAGTTAAGTAGGTAGATAGAGGGAGAGAGAGGGAGAGAAAGAAAGAGAAATACGGTAGGTAGATAAAGGGATAGAGAGAGAGAGAGAGAAATAGAGAGAAATGCAGTAGGTAGGTAGGGAGAGAGAGAGTAAGTAGGTAGGTAGGTAAAGGGATATATAGAGAGAGAAATAGAGAGGGAGAGAGAAATACAATAGGTAGGTAGGGAGAGAGAATGTCTGTGTAGGTAGGTAGGTAGGTAGAAGGATAGAGAGAGAAATAGAAAGAGAGAGGGAAACAGTAGGTAGGTAGGGAGACACACAGAGAGAGAGTGTGTAGGTAGGGAGAGATAGAGAGTGTGTGTGTAGGTAGGTAGGTAGAAGGATAGAGAGAGAAATATATATATATAGAGAAATATAGTAGGTAGGCAGGGAGAGAGAGAGTATGTGTGTGTAGGTAGGTAGGTAGAAGGATAGAGAGAGAGCAATAGAGAGAGAGAAATACAGTAAGTAGGGAGGGAGAGAGTGTGTGTAGGTAGGTAGGTAGAAGGATAGAGAAAGAGAGAAATACAGTAGGTAGGGAGAGAGAGTGTGTATGTGTAGTTAGGTAGGTAGAAGGATAGAGAAAGAGAAACAGTAGGTAGATAGGGAGAAAGAGAGAGAGTGTGTGTAGGTAGGTAGGTAGGTGGATAGAGAGAGAGAAATAGAGAGAGAGAGAAATACAGTAGGTAGGTAGGTAGAGAGAGAGTATGTGTGTGTAGGTAGGTTGGTAGAAGGATAGAGAGAGAGAGAGAAATACAGTAGGTAGAGAGGGAGAGAGAAAGTATGGGTGTAGGTAGGTAGGTAGAAGGATAGAGAGAGAGAAATAGAGAGAGAGAGAAATACAGTAGGGAGGGAGGGAGAGAGTATGTGTGTGTAGGTAGGTAGGTAGAAGGATAGAGAGAGAGCAATAGAGAGAGAAATACAGTAAGTAGGGAGAGAGAGAGAGTGTGTGTGTAGGTAGGTAGGTAGAAGCACGGGGGGGGGGGGGGGGCTTGCAGAGTGCTCCTGGGGATGGGGGTCAAAAATGAGCAAAAAACCCTGCCCCATTTATCGTGAAAACAGGCCATTTTTGTGTCAAATAAATTGCACGCATAGCCCTATGGAGGCTGGGGGCTGGGGGAGGGGGAAATGGCCTATTTGAGGCGAATTTTTGCCCTCCGCAGCCCCCAGGAGCTCTCTGGAAGACTCCATAAGACTAGGCACAGCCATTTTGGTGAAGGGGACGGGGTTCCAGGAGGCAAAAATATATATGCTGTATTCGATGTATAAGACGCACCCAGATTTTCAGCCACTTTTTAGAGGAAAAAAGGTGCGTTTTATACTCCGAAAAATATGGTAATCTCTTATAATTTGTTGGATGCCACAGAAAGAATTAGGAGAAACATGCATTATTGTTTCTGTATCTTACATAGAACAGCTTTTCTCATTGTGCTAAAACTATCTTTCTTAATCTGGAGGATTAAGAAATTTTATGCTTACAGTCAACATTAAGTACCGTATTTATTCAAGTATAACGCGCACACGTGTATAACACGCACCCCTAATTTTCGATTAAAAATCGGTATTAAAAAAACGTGTTTTTTTTCTTCGCCCTCGCGTACAGTGAGCGGCTGCAGCCTGGAAAAGGCGCAGTGCGAACTCACAATTCGCCTGCGCCCTCAATGGACCGGCCCTCGTTTATAACACGCACCCAAACTTTGATTTCTTTTTTTGGTAGAAACTTTTGCGCGTTATACTCGAATAAATACGGTACTTGAAGTGCCTAATGTTCAATCACTATTAATAGATGAATATCCAATCACATGTTTATTAATAATAATAATAATAATAATAATAATAATAATAATAATAATAATAATAATAATAATAAAATTTATTTGTATACCGCTTCCTCTCCCCAAAGGGACTCGGAGCGGTGCACAGGGAATAAAAAACCAATATAAAATACATAGAAAGATAAATAGTTAAAATACGAATTAAACAATTGTCCCTGCACTAAAATCCCCTAAATTAAATTACACTAAAAAACCCTAAAACCCTATCGAAAGACGGAAGACTGACCTAGGCCGGCCAAGCAGAAAAAGTGTGCTTTCAATTTTTGACGGAAGGAGCGGAGGTCCGTGGTTGTTCTAATTTCGGGGGGAAGGTCGTTCCAGAGGGCTGGGCCCGCCACAGAGAAGGCCCTTTCCCTGGGCGTCGCCCGCTGGCATAGCCTAGTGGACGGCACCCGGAGAAGCCCCTCTCTGTGGGAGCGAATCGGCCGCAGGGATGTATGGGGCAGGATCCGATCCCGCAGATAACTAGGTCCCGAGCCATGGAGCGCTTTAAAGATGGTAACTAACACCTTGAAGCGCACCCGAAAGACAACAGGCAGCCAATGCAGCTCGCGCAAGAGCGGTGTTATGTGGGTAAACCTAGAGGTTCCCATTATTGCTCGCGCGGCTGCATTCTGGACAAGCTGAAGTCTTCGGGTGCACCTCATTAACAATATAAATTAACAACAATAATTAATGAATACTATTAATCATATTAACATCACTAATCCTGGGTGTGCTATTAATATTAACATTATTAATCATTGAAATCTAACAGGTTAGAATATTGGTTTTTATTGCTAATCACATGTTTGCATTGGATCAGTATTTTTTGATGCATCTACATGAGAAGCAATTAAAACTAAACTATCTATAGTATAAAATTGAAATTTCATTAGCATTATGTTAATACTAATAATAATACAGGTATAAAATCTAGGCTTGTCTCTACATTAATCAAATAACAAACCTCATTCATTCTTTCTTCAAATTCTGCTAAGGCCTTTGAACCTTTCTTCTTCTTTTCTAGTTGTTCTTTTACTTCTTCCCTTTAATGAAAAAAAATTCATAACTTGTAACTGATACTGGTACATAAATTTAGATCTGAAAATATTAACTTAGAAGTTCTTGATGCTCTCTGAACTTGGTGGGCTTTTTCTAGACTTTTCATTACCAAACCATATAACATCATCAGTGTAGATATTGATTTAAAGAAACTGAAAGAAAACTTGATCTTTCTCTGTTTCTGCACTTCAAGCAAAACTGTGGTTTCATTCATGAAGAATGTGACTTCCATCAACTGGAAATCTACAAAAAGCTTTGTGAAACACATCCAAGATCTACATTCCAAAATTGGGCAGGAACAGTAATCTTAAGGGGTGGAATAATAAATTTAAGGGATGAAATTTTATTTATTGAATTTATAAGGGCTACCCATCTCATGTACACAACTCTGGTCAACTAACCATAAATTATGCAATTGAATTTCCCACACTTGGGAAAACTGCAAGGGACAGTTCATCTGGAATGAAATTGGTGAGCCTCACCCTTTAAAACTTCACCATCGAGGATTTTGAACTGCTGCTTAAAGCCTTAATGCATTTGTAAGTCTTAGAGTTTTATTTTGCCCCAAAAGACAAAACATAAAACATGACACAAATTTGGGGCCTAAGCCAGAAATATGGTGGTAGCCCATATGTCCGTGATGGCGAACATATGGCACACGTGCCACAGGAGCCATTTGTCAGGGCACGCGAGACAATGCCCTGTCAGCTGTCCAGTGCGGATGTGCATGCTGGCCAGCTGAATTCGCCCTTTTTTGCATGCTTTTTTCACTGTCCCCATGCTCCAGAGGCTTTATAGGAGCCTGGGGAGGGCAAAAAGAGCCTACCCCCACTCCCCGGAGGCCTTCTGGAAGTTTCATGAGCTTCCCTGAAGCCTCCAGAGCACTCAAAATGACGCTCCGACAAAAACGGAAGTGACGTCTGATTTGCTTGGAGCAACATTTTGAGTGGTCCGGAGGCTTCAACAACTTTCAGGAGGCTTCCCTGAAGTCTCCGGACCTCTCAAAACGATGCTGCAAGCAGGCCTTCCGGAGGCTTCAGCGACCTTCAGGAGGCTTCCGTGAAGCCTCTGGAGCACTCAAAATGATGCACCGACAAAACCGAAAGTGATGTCCGATTTGCTTGGAGCGTCGTTTTGAGCAGTCCGAGTTTCAGAGTTCTGAAAGTCGCTGAAGCCTCCGGACCACTCAAAATGACGCTCCAAGCAAATTGGACGTCACTTCCGGTTTTGTCAGCGCATCATTTTATAATAATAATAATAATAATTTAATATTTCTAAACCGCACCCTCTCCCCTCGGGGACTCGGGGCGGTGCACAGGCACAGTAAAACAATAAATATATACAAACATTTCATTAAAAATAAATTAAATCTAAACCTGCGCTAAAATTCCCATTAAAACTAAGCTATACTATAAAACCCCAATAAAACCCCAAAGACAGAGAGACTATCCTAGGCCGGCCAGACAGAAGAAATGCGTTTTTAATTTGAGACGGAAGGAGCGGAGGTCCATGGTCGTCCTAATGTCGGGGGGAAGGTCGTTCCAGAGGGCCGGGCCCGCCACAGAGAGAGCCCTTCCCCTGGGCGTCACCCGCTGACAGAGTCTAGTGGACGGCACCCGGAGAAGTCCCTCTCTGTGGGAGCGAATCGGCCGTGAGGATGTATGAGGCAGGATCCGATCCCGCAGATATTTTGAGTGCTTAAAGTCACTGAAGCCTCTGGAGTGCCTGCAGGGGAGCGGGGGAGGCTGTTTTCACCCTCCCCAGGCTCCTATAAAGCCTCTAGAGCCTGGAGAAAGCAAAAAGAGCATGCAAAAAATAGGGGGTTGTGCCTGTAGTGCACACATGCACACTGGGGGGGGTCACACATTTCATTATGGGTCCAGCACACCTGCGCATGACCCCCCTGCGCTCCCCCCACTTATGGCACGTGAGCCAAAAAAGGTTCCCCATCACTGCCATATGTGGAACTCAAACTTCATTTTTCATTTCCTGATTTAATACCGTGTTTCCCTGAAAATACAACGTGTCTGCTTAATAAGTGCAAAAGGGCTTTTCAGAGCATGCACCACAATAAGCCCTCCCCCCGAAACTAAGCCCCCCCCCAACTATTTAAGCGCAAAAAGAGTCTGCCGCAAAAACAGCAGCAGGTCAGCAATGCGATCACACACACACACCTGCCTGTTACCTCTCTCACAAAACCCTCCCCCCACCCCACCCCAATTGTAAAGGCAGCCTGTCTGCTTCCCTTCTCTGCCCTCCCTTCAGCGAGGGTGGGTGAGTGAGAATCAAGGCGCACCTCTTCCCTGTCCAGCTCAGCTGTGTTCCTCGTCCTTTCATCCAGGGATTCCCCTTGTAAAAAAAAAACCTCAGGGGTTGATATTTTTTGTAAAAAACAAAACAAAACAAAACACCTTGCGAGTTCAACTCATTAGATTTTTTTTTACAAGGGGAATCCCAGGGATTCCCCATATAAAAAGCCCAAGGGCGAATTTCATTTCATTTTTTCATTTATTCGAATTTATACCCCGCCCTTCTCCTTGTTAGGACCCAGGGCGGCGCACAGGCATTATTTAAAAACCACAATAAATACAATATACAACATTTAAAATATATTAAATTATATTACCCGTGCTAAAAACCCATATTAAAAACCCTACCAAATTATAATTTATGTATAAAAGTCAGAACGGGGGGCTATCCTAGGCCGGCTTGTTGGAATAAATGCGTCTTAAGATGTTGTCAGAAGAGGCGGAGGTCCGAGGTAGTGCGAAGGTCGGGGGGTAGGTCGTTCCAGAGGGCCGGGCCCGCCACAGAGAAGGCCCTTCCCCTGGGTGTCGCCAACCGGCATTGCCCAGCCGACGGCACCCGGAGAAGACCCTCTCTGTGGGAGCGGACCGGACGAAGGGATGTATGGGGCAGGAGGCGGTCTCGTATATAGCTAGGCCCCGAGCCATGGAGCGATTTAAAGATGGTGGTCAACAACTTGAAGCGCACTCGAAAGGCCACAGGCAGCCAGTGCAGCTCGCGCAGGAGAGGTGTTACGTGGGCTTGCCTTGAGGCACCCATAACCACCCGCGCGGCAGCATTCTGCACTAACTGTAGCCTTCAAGTGCACCTCAAGGGGAGCCCCATGTAGAGAGCGTTACAGTAATCCAGCCAGGATGTCACAAGCGCTTGAGTAACTGTGCGAAGGGCCCCCCGGTCCAGTAAGGGGCGCAACTGGCGTATCAGGCGAACCTGGTAAAACGCCCTCCTGGCCAATAAAAAATAATACTTTTTATTGTTATCCCACTGTTGGGTCATCCACATACTTCATAATATAATTCATAGCAGACTTGGCACAGCAGTCCCCCTGGCCACGGCCGCCACATGGTCCTCCATGGACAGCCGGGAATCCAGGAGGACGCCCAAGTTGCACGCCCTCTCCACGGGGGCCAGTTGTTCGCCCCCAATGGCCAGTGCTGGACTTATCTGGCTGAACCGGGGTGTCGAAACCACAGCCACTCGATCTTGGACGGGTTGAGTTTGAGTTTGTTACTACCCATCCAGACCCGTACGGCCTCCAAATACCGGGACAGCACCTCGACGGCATCATTGGGGTGGTTTGGGGTGGATATGTACAGCTGGGTGTCATCAGCGTACAGATGGTATTCCACCCCAAAACCACGGATGATCTCGCCCAGCGGCTTCATGTAGGTGTTGAACAGAAGTGGTGAGAGGACCGACCCTGAGGAACCCCACATGTGAGGGGCCTCGGGGACGACCTCTGCCCTCCTGCCAACACCCATTGCGACCGACCAGAGAGGTAGGACGAGAACCACCGTAAAACAGTGCCTCTCAGCCCCAACCCCCCCAATCGGTGCAATAAGATACCATGGTCGATGGTATCAAAAGCCGCTGAGAGGTCTAATAGGACCAAGATAGAGGAACAACCTCTATCCCGGGCCCTCCAGAGATCATCCACCAACGCGACCAATGCCGTCTCGGTGCTGTGACCGGGCCGGAAGCCGGACTGGCGCGGGTCTAGATAATCAACTTCCTCCAGGTGTCGGGGAAACTGTTGGGCCACCACACTCTCAACAACCTTCACTAAAAAGTGAAGGTTGGAGACGGGACGATAGTTCTCTAATAAAGCTGGATCCAGGGATGGTTTCTTGAGGAGGGGCCTCACCACCGCCTCTTTCAAGACGGTAGGCAAGTACCCCTCACTCAGAGATGAATTCACAATACCCTGGAGCCAGCATAGTGTCACCTCCTAGGATGCCAGTACAAGCCAAGAGGGGCACGGGTCCAATAAACATGTGGTGGCTCTAAGGTTCCTCCGCAACCTGTCCATATTGTCGGTAGTGACAAAGTCAAACTCCTCCCAAGGTGTAATCTCAAGACCAGCACCGGACACTTCGACTGGGTCACTTTCAGTGGAGGGCAACTTGTTCCGAATCCGAGTGATTTTGTCCTGCAGAAACACTCCAAATTCCTCTGCTCGACCCTGCAAAGGGGCTTCCCGCGGCCTCAAATGAAGGAGGGAGCGGGTCACCCCAAACAGGGCGGCAGGGCGGTTATCCGCGGACGCGATAAGGGTGGCACAATATTCACGTTTGGCCACTCTTAGCGCCACTAAGTCCTAATATGGTCTCTCACTAGTGTTCGGTCAGCTTCGGATCGAGAAGATCTCCACCTACTCTCTAGGCGTCTCTTGCGGCGTTTCATCTCCCGAAGCTCCTCGGTAAACCAAGGGGCCTGGGTGACTCGACGCCGCATGAGAGGCCGCAAGGGCGCGACTCGGTCCAAGGCCCCTGTGGCCGCACTATACCATGCGGCCACTAGATCCTCAGTCGAGTCGCGGGGCAGGGACACAGGTATTGGCCCAAGCTCCCTCTGGAACCTTTCCGGGTCCATCAGGCGCCTGGGGCGGAACCAACTCGGTGTCTCCGGTTCCGCCTCCCCGCGGTGGGGTGTGACGGTTGGAAAGTCCATCCGAAGGAGAGAGTGATCTGTCCATGACAAGGGTAAGATGACTAAATCCCCTGTTCCAAGATCACTTTTCCACTCTCCAGAGACAAAAATCAGATCCAGCGTGTGTCCTCCCTCGTGAGTGGGGCTCTGAACTACTTGGGTCAGGTCCATGGCCGTCATGGAAGCCATGAACTCCCGAGCTGCCTCGGATGTTCCGCCCGCCGATGGCAGGTTAAAGTCCCCCATGACTAACAGTCTGGGGGTCTCCACCACTGAATGTCAGGCCGTCCCAGCAGGGGTCTCCTCTGTGTCCATCTCCGCAGGCTTCTGTGGCTATGGCGCTCAAGTGCTTGGTGGAGCGCAGGAAACTCTGGCGCAGGAGCCGCTAAAGGCGCTGGCAGCTATCGAGGCCCAGCGGAGCGCTTGGGCCCAGCTGTCGGCCTGCCTGCCGTCGCCGCTGCCCAGCAGGCCAGAGACCTAGTTTAGGGAAGGCAGGGGTACCATGGTGAGGCGCCCGGTGGTGGCGTGCTCCTCGGACTTGGTGGTCTTGATGGCCTTGAGCATGGAAGCAGCCAACAGGTCATAGAGCTCGATGCTGGCGTTGGCCAGCACCAGCAGGGTGGTGCAAAGGGTGGCCGCAAAGTACAGCTGCTGTCCTGCAGGAGCAGCATGCTCACCTCCAGCTGCGCCTGTGGGTTGTGCGTCAAACGCACAGCGAGCTCCGGCGCTTCTTGCAGTGCCAAGGCCAGATCAGGTTCCTTCTCGACCAGGCGGCTGCAGGTGCCACAGCCGGAGAAAGTCGCACAGCGGAAGTCGCACACCAGACGGCCCTGCTGGTCAGACGGAGTGCCGGACCTGCCGCCACGGCCTGCTTTGTGTGGCCCAGCTACAGAGCAGAGGACTTTGGTGCGTCTGTCCAGCTCCATGTAGCCTGATCTTTGGCTTGGCTCAGTAGCCCCATGCGGGCGAATAGCAGCTGCGGTGCCAAGGGATCATGGCTGGCTTGACCTGCCTCGCCACTTGCCTTCTGGCCAGAGGAACACGACGGAGCTTGAAAAGTGAAAGGCACGCCTCGCTTCTCGCCTGCCCCAGAAACTAATAAGCTCCCCCTCTAATAAGCCCAAGGGCTTAATTCATACTTAAAAAAAAATATATAAGACCTGTCTTATTTTCGGGGAAACACGGTATCATATATGAACTAGTCCAATAATTTGGGGCACAGATACTAAGGGAAACTTTATTACTTCTCTTTCTTAACAAAATAATCTTATAAAAGGAACAAAACGATCATTTGTAGCATACCATGTTGGTCTTGGTCTGTTCAAGTAATCTTGTATCGTAGGTCCTGAAGATGCAGCGGGACCTCGTGATCTAGCCATTGCTATGGGATTCATATATGCCTTAAATATGATAAAGAGTGAGAGAACCTTAAATTATTCCAATCTGAAATCTTAAAAATAGCTTTTTTTTAATTTTCAAAAATGATATATTGTCATTTAGCCCATCTACATAAATTACCAACGATAGAAAATCTGGGTGCGTCTTATACATTGAATATAGCATTTTTTTGCAGTTCCAAAACCCCATCCCCTTCACCCAAATGGCTGTGCATAGCCTTATAGAGGGTTCCAGAGAGCTCCTGGGGGCTGGGAAGGGCAGAAATGAGCATAAAACGGGATGTGTTTTGCCCCCCCAGCCCCCAGCAGCACTCTATAAGGCTATGCATGCATTTTTTTGACATAAAAATGGCCCATTTTCGCAAAAAAAGGGGCATTTTTTGCTAATTTTTTGAGACCCCCATACCCCCAGGAGCACTCTATTCATGCCTTTTATTTGAAAAAAAAATGGGCCCGCTTTTGCAAAAAATGGGCCATTTTGGGGAGGTTTGTAGAGTGCAAAAAAACGTTTGGGCTGTTTGCTGATGAGATGAATGATGAGAATTACTTTAATCAAGTGCTGTGCCAGCAGAAACAAAGTTTTAGGTGCCACAGAGATTTCCTTCTCCAGCACATGGGTAAATACACCTGGAAACATCTACCTACCTACCTACTGTATTTCTCTCCTCCCCACCATCTACTGTATTTCTCTCTCTCTCTCTCTCTCTCTCTCCCTCCCTCCCTTTATCTCCCTACCTACTTATTTATTTATTTATTTGATTTATATCCCGCCCTTCTCCAGAAGGACCCAGGGCGGCGCACAGGAATTTAAAATACATACAAAATAATACAAAAATTTTAAAAACCTATTAAATATCAGCCCTGTGATAAAACCAATTTTAAAAATCCCCAATTAAAACTATCTACATTAGTCCCAGCGGAGGTTATGTTATGTTAGGCCGGCTTGATGAAAAAGGTGTGTTTTCAAACACTGGCGGAAGAGGCGGAGGTCAGTGATGGTACGGAGTTCTGGGGGTAGGTCGTTCCATAGGGCAGGGCCCGCCACAGAGAAGGCCCTTCCCCTGGGTGTCGCCAGTCGGCATTGTCCGGCCGACGGCACCCTGAGAAGGCCCTCTCTGTGGGAGCGTATCGGTCTGAGGGATGTATGGGGCAGGAGACGGTCTCGCATATAACTAGGTCCCGAGCCATGGAGCGCTTTGAAGATGGTCGTCAAAACCTTGAAGCGCACCCAAAAGACCACAGGAAGCCAGTGCAGCTCGCGCAGGATCGGTGTAATATGGGAGTGCCTCGAAGCTCCCGTAATCACCCACGCGGCTGCATTCTGAACTAACTGTAGCTTTCGAGTGCACCTCAAGGGAAGCCCCATGTAGAGAGCATTGCAGTAGTCGAGTCAGGATGTCACGAGTGCCTGAGTGACTGTGCGAAGGGCAGCCCGGTCCAGTAAGGGGCGCAATTGGCGCATCAGGCGTACCTGATGAAACGCCCTCCTGGCCACGGCCGCCACATGGTCCTCCATGGACAGCCGGGAATCCAGGAGGACACCCAAATTGTGCACCCTCTCCACGGGGGCCGGTGTTTCGCCCCCAATGGCCAGAGTTGGAGTAATCTGGCTGAACTGGGGTGCCGGAAACCACAGCCACTCGGTCTTGGATGGGTTGAGCTTGAGTTTGTTACTACCCATCCAGATCCGTACGGCCTCCAAACACCGGCACATCACCTCGACGGCATCGTTGGGGTGGTCTGGGGTGGATATGTACAGCTGAGTATCATCAGCGTACAGATGATATCCCACCCCAAAACCACGGATGATCTAACTACTCTCTCTCTCTCCCTACCTATGGTATTTCTCTCTCTTTTTCTCCCTCTCTATCCCTCTACCTACCTACCTACTTTTTTAAAAAAAAATTGCCTCTTCAAAACCTGGGTGCGTCTTATACTCCGGTGAGTCTGATATTCTGAAAAATACGGTAAGTCTCGTATGGTTACGACACTTGGGGGTGGGGAGGCAGTATGCTGGGATATTTCTTACTCTTAATTTGCCTCAGCAAAAGTTGTGTACAATTGAACTCTGGAAAATTATTCTGCTAAAAAAATGAGTAGAACTAACACAGAGGATCGTCTAATGCTGTAATATTTAGCATCTTATGAGAGGATAGCAACAAAATAAATATTCTTATGGTACCATTAAGACTAATAAATTGATCACTAAGCTTGCTAAGATAATAAGGTATATAAGAGACAGAATGAATGTTATGCATACATTTCCTTTCACTATGTTACTACATAAATTTTTGATCACCTTTTAAAAACTAGTTACACACTTAAAACATGGGACCTAATTAAATAGTATCTTATATATGAAATGAAAGCTAGGGTGGAGATGACTAATTTCTTATAGCATAAAATGAGAGGGGTGTAAACAACCACTCCTGTATCATTACCTCCTTTTCAAATCTGACATCTTTCCTACCTCCCTATGCAATCCCAAACATGCATTGTTAGAAACCTTCAGCGAAGAATAGTTTGTAGTAAAATAAAAGAACAGAAAATATTCAATATTGCCATATCTTAATTTAATTTTTTAATTAAAAAGACAATAAAAGAACTATTAGCATAGTGGTTTTTAATGAAGCTATTGTATGCAAATGTAATCTTGGAAACCTACATTTATATTCAGGCACGCATATCTAGGGCATACTATTAGCTGCTGATTTAATAGCAGATTATAATTAAATTTAAGAGAAATCACCCTTTTTTCTATCAATTCTATTATTCTACCCATAAGGCATTTGATAGTTAATATAGACATTATTGTTTCCTATGTAAATAGTCAGCATTCAGCATGTTTGACCTACTAGTCATTTAATATGAGTAGTTTCTGGATTCTACACAACTGGATTGTGCTATGGGCCTTGGTATGCAATCAAGAAATTGAAACATCAAGTTCAGACCCAACTCTCTTTGGGGACTTTCTTTGCTTTCTATTTTTTTTCCCCCATCTTTTTTCTGGCTTAAATAAAATAGCCTCAAAGTGGCTCTTAAAAGCTAATGTATAAACAATCAACTGAAGTTTTATTTTAGGCAGAATTTTACTTATACAAAATTAGTCATCAGGCTGCCTATAAAACATTTCATTTATAATATTAGCATACAAATCTTTATTTTAAAGTGGCATGTTTTATAATGGATTTATTACTGCCTGTATTTATTCAAAAAAGTTTATTCATAGAGAGAAATAAGAAACTTCTCCCCAGTTTTAATATTTCACTGACAGTGCACTAAGTTTGCTTAGTGCTCTTCTGGTCCTAAGAGCAACAAATTATCATCCAATGAGATGCAGTTTTTACTTAGGACAAATATAATTAGCCGTTTCTATGTATTCAGTGTATTCTTAGGAATTTAACAAGAGCAATGAGCATAATCTCTTCAAACTGGCAAATAAGGATGAACACTCCCCCCTGCCCCCCCAAAAAGCACAGCTCAATAGACAGATGCCTTTAGCACTTTTAGCTTTCCACTACTCTTTTGGATAGATGTTACTGCTCTCTATATAAGTGTGTCCCTCAGGTCTACCTAAACTATACATTTTGATGGAATTAATATATTATTGTAGGGGGCTGCGTAAGCGCATCGGCATGCCTAACATCCCTATTCTACCGTCCCCATTTATTTGTACCCATTTCCTGTGTTCTTATTCATGTCTATTCTTATTCCTGTTCTCTTGTACATGAGTGACAAACCAAAGAAATAAAATCAGTTCATCTGACAGCACAAAACAAAAACCACCAAGACGAAAACCATGAAGAAACAATGTACTTAAGTTTTGAAATACAAAAACCAGGGCTCAGATTAATTTATAATTAAGGGCCTAATGTTCAGAAACATACACACACACACTCCATATGAGATTAGACAATATCCTTATTTTTTTTTAAAAAAAAATACCAGGTTACTTTTTAATCTCATCATACACATATTGTATAATATGTATATAATTGAGATGGAAAACTCACATGTACAGAGGGGCCCAACTTACTACTTTGCTTTCATGGCAGAGGGAGAAATGTTTCATGTGTAAAGCCCCCCCCCCAAAAAAAAACCTCTCACAGACACCCACCTTCAAACGACTACCAAGCCCATGACAATCAGAACTATTTTTAGTAGGTCACCCTACTAAATGCAATGGGGAAAGGTTTGTGTCTGTGACACTGGCTCCCCCCCTCACGTATACTCCGCCCCCACCCCACCCACCCCCCAACTTCAAAGCTGGTCGCATAACCACCGTCTCCCTCTGAGTCCTTCATCCCCAACCAGGCCAGTAGGAGAGGCGCCCCTTCTTCGAAACCTTTGCCGTTTCGATCGCGCTTCTAAGAAGAGAGGCTTAGCTTACGCACCACCCGGTTATCCCTCTTCCCCATGGCGGGCAGGAATCCTGGAACCCCAGCGACGAAAACCAAACCGGCCTAGCTGGAGTCCTTTTCTCTGCTACCCGTCAAGTTTTTAACATCAGATACTACGGAGCATGCTCAGTGACACCGAACATGCTCAGTGGCAGCCATTGAAGCCACTTGCCCTTCCTTGTTTGCCCTCACGAGGAGAACGAAAGGGATGTAAGAAAAGAGTCGTCGTATAGTTCTATGCTGTTGTAGTACTATTTTCTTCCCCCTTAAAAAAAAAAATTTTAACTTCGAAGCTAATCTTTAAATAGTTAAATATTATACTGGGTAAATATAGGAGAGTGAATGCGACCGCAATAAGGCGAGAGGGCCCCACGGTTGCCAAAATTGTGGGGGGCAGGACGCAATGTTCATTTGTTCTCGTTTTGTTTTGTATATTCGCGGGAGATTCAAAAAAGAGCTCAGGTCTGTAAAATGAACCTATACTTCCCATGACGTTGGATGTAAAAATAATAAAAATGTTTACTTAAAAAGCACGGATCGTATCACATCATGTACCTTTGTAATGAGGATACACAGTAAAAATAATTCAATTACAATTATCTAGGAATAAGTAAACCTGAGCTGTGAGCAAAATTTATAGCAGTGTTTCCCAATTTAAAACTTTTAAGATGTGGAGAATTCGTTTCCCAGAATTGCCCAGTCAGTTTGTTTACTGGAGAATTCTGGGAGCTGAAGTCTCTTAAAAAGTCTGAGATTGAGAAACACTCATTTAAAAGTCTGAGATTGAGAAACACTCATTTAAAAGGATGCTTTCTAACACCCATTGAAGCAAGATGGGTAAGCTTCAGTTTTTCTGCACATGTAGGGAGATATAGAGAGTGGGATTAAGAATAAGATCTTTTCCATATTTCAAGATATTTCTGAATTATAGACTTTAACTTGCCTGTTATCTACCAAATGCAAATATTTATAAGGAAAAGTTGAGGGCAATGGGTAGGATTAGCCTGGAGAAAACTGCAAGGAGACATGATAGCAGTCTTCAAATATCTGAACTGCTTTAATTTAGAAGATAAGTGAAGAATTGTTCTAGTTGTTTCATAAGAAAATAAATACTGTAATGCATTTGAAGTAAAAGAAAGTTGATTTCTATTAGAAAAAGATACATTTTAAAAATAAGATTTTCTGAAACCGATTGCTTTGGCAGGTGATGGATTATCCTTTCATGAAAGGAGTTTAAACAAACTGGTATAATAATGGATTGCTATTATTAGTGGGTGTAGGGTTTGGACTAGATAATCTTAAAGATCCTTACAAAAATATGATTCTTTTTTTCTGTGACTTTATGAATTCTGACAGGAAAATGTCATAGGAATTTAATGCTTTGATTTCTGAAGCTCTTGACAATTCCTTTTCAGAGGCTTCTGAGTAAAAATGGCAGTCATAAACTATATGGAAATCATTTAAGGATTTATATTCCTTGCATACAGCTAGTCATTTGCATCCTTTTAGAGGGTCATTGAAGCGCTTGGATATTTATCTGTAGCCTAAGGGTCACCTGAGAAGTACTCCTGGTTCCTGTAGTCTGCAGTTTTTCCTCTGGAAATCCATTCCTTCTCCCACAATAATCAGTGTTCCTTCCAAATTGTATACCTAAAAGTCTATAGAGATTCTCAATTATTTGGGTTTGGTTCCATTCAAATTACAGAGAATTACAGGTTAATTCTCCCAAGAAGCTTTCACAACTTGATTCTATGAATGTCAAAGAAAACAAATTTATATTAAACAAACAGGGTATTTCATGTAAGTAGACAAATACCTATGTACATATAGACCAGGTCCAAGCAGACTGGGCTTTTTATAAACGTAAGAGTGTTCAATTCTGATAAATTCAATATTTCCAGATATAAAGCCTTTTAAAAATTGATCTGAGGGCTCCAATCAAATTGGTATGACAGATTTCTTTTTCCATAAGTGTTTAAATTTGACCTCTGAGTCTTAGAATTTGTAATTTTCCCCCATTGTTGTTCTTCAATCCCAGTATCATCTAGTATAGCAACTTAATGAACCAGACTTTTTTCTTTTCAGTAGCTGTTATATCAGGCATCTGTTAATATGTAATTTGGATCTTAAAGTTCCATAAGATCTTAATCCACTCATTATTAGTAGTATTTTATCCCAGGTTTTTAGCATAACTTGAACATATCTAACACTCCATCTTATTTTCCTTGCAATAGTAAGTGTGACGGACCTAGAGTCATCTATTTTTTAAATACCCAGAGTTTGAATCTTATCCCCCCCCCCTCGTTTTTATGGACTAAGAGTTCATGCTGCTCATTTTTCAGCCTTGGATATAGCGGACCTCTGCATATTTTTTAGTCTTGGAAGTGGAAATAGCTATATCATAGTTTACTAATAGTTCTGTCTGGTTTCAGGCTTCTTAATTTTGCAAGCTTCAGCCTTTCCAAGATCAGTTCCAGTCCTCAATGATCTGGAAAGCAGCAACCTTTTGGAAGGTTTTTCCCACAAACACTGAACTGATGCAGTGGGGCCAAGGGTCAGTAGTTTGATGGTCTCGAGTTTGTTAATTTCAGCTTTAGTTCTTTATTTTTAAAAAATTATAAAGTTAATGCAAAACACAGCCCGCCCATGATAATTATTACATTACACTAAGATGCCGTCTCATGGATATTACAAGGTATTTTTCCAAATGATATAAACATAGCTTTTAACAGTGTTTGCTACAATAATAATAAAAAAATCAATTGGCCTTTTGGGGGGGGAAGGTTAAAAAAATATGCTATATCAGATTTAAAACTACTGTTTCTGTAATAACTGAAGAAAGTTGAAATTAATTTCAGATTATTCTCAGTAGTGCAAGGCTTGAAAAATATAACAATGAAGCACCACTTTCCCCTTCATAATGTCATATGCAAATAATCCCCAGTGGGTGGCAGCACCTATCATTTGCAGATTTTGAAAATAAAATGCTCATAAAGATCTGGTGAGTGCTTAGAAGGGAGTGCACCAAGTCACCTTATGTCAGATGATACTGAACATCCTCAGAAAAAAGGCAAAAACATAATTTCTGTCGTATATCAAGAAACCTCCAATTGCACAGTTGCAAATCTTGGGCTCCAGCGATTACGGTAAACTTTTTTATTTAGCATAGCTAATGAAAAGGATAGGGGTCATCCTGCTTGAGTAGGGGGTTGGAAGAGAAGATTTCCAAGGTCCTTTCCAACTTTATTGTTTTGATAAAATTAATTTTTTTAATACTATTTTGCAGCCAGACAAGAGTCCCCTTTTGTGGCTCTAAGGTGCTAACAGCCCTATACTTGAATTTAGAGAGACAATACCAAGAACAGCGTGCTATAAATGTGAATGGACACTTAAACGTCAGTAATCATGAAACTTAGATTGAGCACTGGTCGCCCTGAAAAAGACCGCGATCCCGAAATGGAAATCGATATTCTCCTTCCTGAATTCCTCAACCTATTGCAGTCAAAAGTAGGAAACCAGCCCGGGTGGCAAATGTAGAAAGCAGTTCTGGACGCCCCTGAAGGAGACGCTCGCCGCGGATATTTGAATTCTCCTGCCCGCCCCAACATAACCGTCGAACTATTCACGGCCAGGTACCAGAGTCAGCCACCTTAAGAAACAATAGAAAGTCGCGATTTTGGACAGTCATCAGACTGGCGGAACTATTATTCCGGCTTCCGCTTTCCTACCGGGCCCTTTTGGGGAGCGGGGGGGGGGCGGGCGGGAAGCCTGATATCATTGGATGCCCTGCCTTTTTGCCCTGCTGTGATTGGATAAAGTGCCACGGCTCCACTTCGTTCCCTCGCCGGGTTCTTCATCTATTTGCTACCGCCTTTCTTTCGAATGGCCATCAGCGGTTGCGGGAGAGGGAGTGGCGGGGGGTGGGGGGATGGGGAGAGAAGAGACTTGGATGACGGTTTGAAGAGGCGACAGAGGCTTCGGAAGTGAAGATGGCGGCGGTTGATGGTGGTGAAGGCGATGGCGTGGACGACGTTGGTGGCGTTTATCGGCAGCACGTACCGCAGACGATACGTGCATCGCGCGCTAAGTATCGTGGAGGCCACGAGCCGTGAAGGTAAAGGAGAAAGAGATAATCTAGAATAGAATAACTTTATTGTCACTTTGAATGTACACTAATCGCCATTAAATGCATTAATATCATTTTAATATATTTAATGCCGATTAGTGTACATTCAGGTCTCAAAGGAACACCATCTCCCATATACACTACATAAACATGACACAATGCATAAATTGGCATATACCCACGTATATTCTATGACACAGAAACAACACAGTCTAGTCTGGATGTGTACATGTACATGGCAAGAGAAACGAATCTTGTGAGTTTACCAGATGGATGGCTTAGGGAACAAAGCTGTTACAGAATCTGGAAGTCTAGAATACTTTGAAACCTCCTCCCAGAGGGCAGCAAACAGAAATAGACCATGAAGTGCTTATAAGTAGCATCATGAGTGACAGGAAGCAAGCTTCCCATAATCTCCTCGCTTCGGCTGTCCTTATCACTTCTGAATGGACTTTCTATCTGAGACACTGCTGCCACCAAACCAAACAACAATGCAGTTTATTAAAATGTGCCTCTGTAAAAAGTGTCCAGGACAAAAGGAGAAATATGTGCTCTCCTCATCCAACACAGGAAATGCAGACACTGAGCTTGAGTTGTCTTTAACATTGAGTATCATGTCTTCTCTCTTTTAGGGCAGCCAAAAGAAAGCTAGATGAGCAGAATTTCTTTGGCAGTTTGCTACATCGATGCCATGCTCCAGAACTTGAAAGTGTACAAGAGACCAGGAAAAAAAAAGAGACAGATGAAAATATATATAGCAAAAATGGACAATTGCAAAGGTTTGTGGCTTTTATTATTTTTAATCAATAAATGGCAAGAGCAAATAACACTTGTAATTTTGCCAAAAATCCAATATTAATTTGCTAAAAGTGTCAGAAGCAAAATTCAACTCAATAAGAACTTTACATTTACTGTTTGAAAAGTTATATTATTTGCTTTTATACTCTAATTAAGAATCCCATTTGCAATATTTCTACTTTAAATAGCTTGGCATAGAAATAAATAAAAGGTTGGGGCAAACAAACATTGAGTGTCAACGGCAGGGGTGTCAAACTTGATTTTGTTGAGGGCTGCATCAGGGTTGTGTTTGTCCTCGGGGGCTGGGGTGGGGATGGTCTGGGTGGGTGTGGCCAGCTCAACATTGCTCACATCAGGGGACGCCTGTGGTGGCCCGAACAGTCTGCCAGCGATTTTGGCTACTTATACAGGCTTCCTGAGCTCCGTTTTTGCTGGCAGAGGCACTGTGGGCTGAACCTTTGCTGTTTCCAGGGCAGCCCCATGAGCCAGATTTAAGCATCCCACAGGTTGGATTCGGCCCCCAGGTCTTGAGTTTGACACTCCTGGTCTACAGGATTTAATTTGAGTTAGATATAATTAATCTTCCTTTTTTTCTTAGTTTATGCATTTCTTTTGCTTATTATTCCATTGTACATTTTTGAACTCCAAAAAATCCAAACAAATCCAGGATGGTGGAAAGTTATGTAATTTATTAGAATAATCCAACTCTGAAAATGTATATAGAATTATCGTTCTTAAAACATAGTAGAACAAGGATGGTTTGGAAGTAATTTTTCTGTAACTATCATTGAAACCATTTTTCTTACTGCTCATCAAAGAAATCCTGCTCTCTGTTTTCTACCATGAAAAATTATGAACAAAATTAAAGTTGACTTCAAAAATGCCTTTGTTTACACTAACATTAATACATTGTTTGCACTAACATAATACATTGGGTTTTTTTTGTGTTTTAAGAGTACTGAAGACAAAACAGAATTGTCGTATACATTCTTCAAAGATCAGGCAGTTGGATCGTGGATCAAGGACATCTAAGACAGCCATTAGCAAATGAAATCAAGCAACAGTACCTAATCTATCTTCCTGTTGCACATTAATATTGAAACATATTACATCTCTTAGTCTCTTAGTAGCACCTCACTATTCTCATCATTGTGCTACATGCTTTAGCCAAAAGATAAGAATGGATAAGAAACAACAGCAAAGAGTACATAACACACTGATTTGCTGGAACCTAGAAAGAACGGTCCGTGTGATTAAGATCTTCGAAGATTCATGTTCCAAATTGCTCAACTTCTGGAAAGAAAGAGAAGAGATGAAGATAACAAACTTGCCCTTTGGGAAGAGAGCATAATGCTCAATAAATTATTTTTGGCTCAAGGCTACTAGAAATAATTAAAATAGATACAGATGATAATTCACTGAACACTGCAATCTTAATTCATATTAGACTAAAGAAGGTGGGCTAATAATTATTCATTCAGTGCTATGAAAGTATGTAGTTCTAACATCACATAGATTTGCATATATTAATTATTTATAGGTTGCCTCTGAGACTTGACAACACAATAAAAGTAATGAAACAATAATCACAAAATAATCCCCAAAGTTGTAACATCACATTATAACATCTCATAAATGTATCTCAACCATCAAGCAGCTGAAATCAATTCTAAACTCAGATATCTCCTAAGTAACTTCTCCAATGCCTCTGCAAAAGAGGACTATCTTTATGTCTTTTGTGTTTGAATCAAAGTTTTTGATACAATGTGGAGGCCCACTATTCAAATCTTACTGAATCTCAAGTTCCTGTAAAATTTAAAAAAGTAATTCTGGTTTCAACCAAAATACAGAAATTTCATAATTTATAAACATACCATATAGAATGACATACACTAATAAACATCTTAATAGTTGTGCTATGTTCTTCCTCCTTTTTAAAAAAGGAGGAAGAACATAGCACAACTATTAAGATTTCTTTACTTTTATTTAAAAAGTAAAACTGTTGAACATGGTTAGCACTTAGATGGAAGGTCACTAGAAAATACCAGGGTTATGAGTTAGTCTGAGAAATTGAAATATATCCCAGAAATCAATAGCAAATCATTTCCATATTCACATATGGAAATCACACCCCAAGGATTTTATATTTTACACCATATGTTACAGTGCTCAGTTACAGTGTATATAAATAGATTAGCACCCATATATTAGTTTATGTATCTATAGCTGAAGCTTTTCCAGATCTTTATTAAAATTACAATTTGCACTTCTAGCTGTGGGTCAATATAAATAGGATTGTACTACATATATTTTTTTCTGGCTATTTGTTACATATTGCTATTATATGGGTACATTAAAAAGGCCAAATGATACACGAACCCAAATATTGCAGTGATCAAACAATAGTATCAACAGAACTCATTATGCACAAGAACAAATCCTATTCAAGACTTATAGGTTATGAGCAGTGAACCATGTTAAATAAAACTGGAATAATTTGGCCTTCAATGCAATTTTCAAAGTTTATGAATTATCCAATATCGAAATGTTTTTAAAACTGCCTTCTGAAATACTTGTTCATAAATATTTTAAAATACAATAATTTATGAACATTGATTTAATCTCACTTCTATCCATAAGCATATCATCTGTCATTCCAAATGTTACATGTAGAATATTGTGAAAGAGTTGCAATCTGAGTCAACAAGTTGTTGAAAAGTTTTATGAGATATTACATTTCAAATTTATTAACTACAAAAGGAAACTGAAACAAAATCAATGACAAAGATTTATTTGTTTACTATTGAATGTAAGTCTGAATATATATCACGTAGGTGCTCTAATGTTACCATTCCCAACTTGACTACAAGAAATTCTGAGAATTGTAGTTTCAGCATCTAGTTGGAAAATAATCTTATTCAGTCAAGGTAACAATATAAAAACAATTATGAATTAACTGATCGATTAATGAACCCAGGAACAGCTGGGTTTAAAGAAGTTCAGAGGAAAGAGTAGACTCATTTTTACTCACAATGTTTAGCAGATTTGCACAGTGACTTGGTAAGCTTCTGCCGCTTCTTTCTGTTTATTCTGAGCTTTTTGTTTTTCATTGTGCCTGGTTGTCCCAAGCCAAGTTGTATCCATAGCAACAATAGAGGGAATGTTGCAGCCCGGCCCAGATGTAAAGGCAAAGGCAGTTGTAGGCCAGACCAGGAGGCTCCGTCACTTTTTCTTATTTATGCTTGCAGGAAGGTAAAACCCGACTTTGAGCCTCTGATTTGGCTCATTCTTCTGATTTTCCATAAGGAAGAATCCCAGGTCAAGCAGGAGAGGCAAAAAATAGGGAGTTCTAATGCCCCTTTCTTGATCTTTTGATCCTTCTGACAAGCAAAGTCATTGGGAAAGACAGATTCACTTAACAACCATGTTATTAACTGAAGTGATTCACATAGCAAATGTGGCAAGAAAGGTCATAAAATGGGGCAAATTTCACTCAACTCTCAATTAGCAACATAAATTTTGGGCTCTATTGTGGTCATATTGCTGACTGATTAAGAAAGAGCAATATATTTTACATTTTCAGTACAGGCTTTGTGCAAACTTGATTTTTAAAGGACCAAGAAAGCTAAGGTGTGATGCAGGTGAGAAAAGTTTTAGTTGCCTTTGCTGTTGGGGAAATGAGTCAGTCCTCATATACATTTCCATCTTGTTAAATATTTGGGTTCCAGTAAGTGGGGGAGGGGGGAGGTTACTTCTGATTCTTTTCTTGCACTTGGATGGCATTTTGGAGGGTTGGGAATGTTAATTCAGAAGCGAACAGGCCTGTTACAAGCTGGAAGCTTATTTCACAATCTTCATTTCACTTTATTCGATTTATATACCGTGCCTTCTCCATCGAAACGGACCCAGGGCGGTGCACAGGAAATTAAACCCAATAAATAGTATACAATACAATAAATATGAATTAAAAGAATTAAATTAGGGGCCTGTGCTAAAATTCCCACTAAAAACCCAACGTGCATTTACGAATGTGGCAGGAGCTATATAACAATCCAATCTGCTAGTGTGCTGTCCTTTTGGGTCCAAAAAATTAAATGTTTCTCGCCTACTCAGTTTTTATTCAAAACATCCTTCCAGGATCTCCTTACATCTCTGGTGTAAATCAGTTCCCTGTTCCTATGTTGGGAGTGCTTCTCTGTCTGACGATAGAGCATGAATAGAATAGCAGAGTTGGAAGGGATCTTGGAGGTCTTCTAGTCCAACCCCCTGCTTAGGCAGGAAACCCTACACCACTTCAGACAAATGGTTATCCAACGTCTTCTTAAAAACTTAAAAAGTGTTGGAGCATTCACAACTTCTGGAGGCAAGTTGTTCCACTGATTAATTGTTCTAACTGTCAGGAAATCATCAAAGTCATTCTGTAAAATATCAAGACAGTGAAATTATCCCCCTTAGATTTTCTTCTTTTTTTAAACTTGAAACATCCAACATATTCTGATGATGTTCCTGGGATCTGCTGGAGCCACTCTTAGTCCCCGCCTTGAGTGCACCTACTGCTGCTGGGATTACTTTGACTTTACTTTCCACAACCTGTCCAGTTCCTCCAGCAGGCCCTGGTACTTTTCTAATTTCTTCTACTACTTCTTCCTGATGTTGCTGTCACTTGGCACCACTATATCTATTATCACAATTGATCTTTTCTGCTACCACAATGATTGATTGGCCAGTGCCTGCCTCTCTCTCTGAATCTGGAGATCTTGTAATATCTGAACTCTCTTATTTTCTACAAACATTATTGGGATTTCCCATTTAAACTTAGGAGGGTCTAGCCAATAAGATTCTGTGCAGATGTTCCTGTACAGTGTACACAATGCCAGCTACTTGGTTGTGTCATTGTGCTGTCAGATGTGCTGTTCCTGCCTGCTTCTTAAGCTCATCCCAGACACTGACCCCCTTCAATCCATTGGTGATGGCCAATATTGTCTGAAGGCCCTCTGGCAATTGGAGGGAATAAAGACTAATACAGACTGAGGGTCCAGCTCAAAGTGCAAGAGAAGCTGGGAAAGAGCCCCAGGATCCAGGGCTTCTATTCAAAGAAGAAAGCTGTCTCTTTCCAGGCTGAGAGACTGGAAAGCTAAGGGGCACAGGTAGAGTTTTGTGCACTGAGTGTGCACTATCTGTCCCCTATCCGGGAACAGATAGTGAGAAGTGCATATGAACTTAGCATGTTGTATGAGGTCAGCCGTTTGCTTTTCTCTGAACATATTGTGTGAACACAGCCAATTTATGACACCAATCGTTCTGTCTTGCATCATTCCTTAAAGATTTTGCCTCCACAAAATGTGCAAGTTGCAGCATCTATTCTGTGCTTATGCTATGGTAGAATTGCTTATGAAAGGACGGACTTCAGGAAAATCACCTGCAATGTAGATCCTAAGATGACACCAAACGTTTTGATCAGGAATTCTTTATTGGAATGAAAGAAATACATTCCATTTCCTGCAAGCAGAAAGGGAGTACCCTTTTCTCTGCTTCCTTTCTACAGGTTGTTTATGAGGAGGGAACATAGACCTTCCATCCTAGAAAAATGAAGACTGCAGGAGCTTGTTGCAGACACTAGAAATGATCTTTGAAGATCTCTCTCAAAAGTTAAAGGGAGTGATCAAGTGGATCACTTAGCTTTGTTTTCTCTCTCTCTCTCTCTCTCTTCCCCCCCCCCCCCCAAGTCATTTAGCAGTTTGAGGACAATTTGTGTACTCAGTTCTCACTGGAGTATTTGAGGAACTTCTCTTTGTCTTTCCCCTCCCAATTCCCCCCCCCCTTTATTTTTTTAAAAGAGACTGCCTAGAGACATCTCAGACAGGATCTCCCTCTTAGTTTGAAATCCTTTAAAGTCAAAGGTACATCCTTGTTATGGATTATATGAGGGTGGACCCCAGCCAGGCATCCATGCACAGCTGGATAAGAGATTATGACATAATACAAAACATTTCCTGTGATGATATTTGTCTGTGCTATATAATGTTGCTCACCAGGGACCATGTCTGAGTGTATTCCTTGGTTTTCGGGTCAGGCATCACTTTAGGAGCTCTGTCCTTGTTTTAGGCACCAAGGATTCTGGTAAGGAAACACGTCTGAGAGGGTGATCCAGCAGACTGTCTAGGGGACATGTAAAAATAACTAAAAGTTTAATTACATAAAGTAAATTTAATTTATCTGATTAAGGAGATAGGAAACCTATTCTTTCTCTTTCCTTTCTTTGGTTTCTTCTCTTTTTCTTCCCTATGTAAATGATAGAAGTTCTCATTGAAGTAAAAGTGAAAGAGGCTAGGAGGCATTTGCAGCTCAACAAGTTTTCAATAAATTTTTACTTTCAGTATTTATTTTTCACATCGAAATCAGGGGTATCGGACCCTTTGATGATGATAGAACTCTGGTCTCTAATCCCCATCTTCAATGCAGATAAATTATACAATTTAAATGTAGAGTGCTAAGAAGACACCTGCTGTTCATTAACCCTAGTTCTGGTAAAGCTTAGAAAAAAAACTAGAGAATAGCAAAAGTTGAGTTTGTTTTTTATATGAAGCCTCTCATCATAATTGAAAGCTTTATACAATTCTGATCTCATATGACTAAACAAAGTGCTGCCTAAACTGTGGGAAAGCAACTAGTTGGGCTAACTTTACAGATTAGCATTAGGGGGGGAAAACTAAAAACCTTTCCCACAAACTGCATCAAAAACATTGCTTTTAAAATTGTTTTGAATCGAGAGGGAGGAGCTTGCGCCATGTCGGCACAACGCGGGGTCTCAGCGCTCTGAGACCTCCGTTGACACTTTTGCCACCCCTTGGTCCATTCGGACCTAAACCATCCTGGAGGGACGGCGACGAGGAAGACAAAGCCTTGCTGGTCACAGGGATACTGCAAAACCCCTGTTTGACCCAAGGGAAGAGCTTCTGCAGGGCAGCAAACAGGCAGCCCCTACAGGCTGACAAAGACGGGGCAGCTCCAGAAGGAAGGAAGCTGAAAGGGAAAGTGCGAGACCGGGAAGGTATTTGGAGAATATCTGCAGGATAAAATCACTCAGATTCGGAGCGAGTTGCCCTCCACAGATAGTGGTCCGGAGGAAGTATCCGATGCAGGCCTTGAGACAATTTTATGGGAGGACTTTGACCTTGTTACCGCCGATGACATGGACAGGTTGGCGAGGAAACTAAAGGCCACCACATGTTTATTGGACCCGTGTCCCTCCTGGCTTGTACTGGCCTCCCGGGAGGTTACATGAGGCTGGCTCCAGGGGGTTGTTAATGCTTCTTTGAGTGAGGGGTTCTTGTTGGCCGTCTTGAAAGAGGCGGTGGTGAGACCTCTCCTCAAGAAGCCTTCCCTGGACCCAGCATTATTGGTTAATTACCTTCCGGTCTCCAACCTTCACTTTCTAGCGAAGGTTGTAGAGAGTGTGGTGGCACAGCAGTTTCCCCATCACCTGGAGGAAACTGATTATCTAGACCTGCGCCAGTCCGGCTTTCGGCCCAGTCATAGCACCGAGACGGCATTGGTCGCGTTGGTAGATGATCTTTGGAGGGCCCGGGATAGGGGTTGTTCCTTTGTCCTGGTCCTGTTAGATGTCTCAGCGGCTTTTGATACCATCGACCATGGTATCCTATTGCGCCGACTGAGGGAGTTGGGGGTGGGAGGCACCGTTTTGAGGTGGTTATCCTCCTACCTCTCCAGTCGGTCACAATTCGTGTTGACGGGGGGCAGAGGTCAACTTCTAGGCCCCTCTCATATGGGGTGCCGCAGGGGTCAGTCCTCTCGCTACTCCTATTCAACACGTATATGAAGCCGCTGGGTGAGATCATCTGTGGTTTTGGGGTAGAGTACCATCTGTACGCTGATGATACTTAGTTGTACATCTCTACCCCAGACCACCCCAATGATGCCGTTGAGGTGATGTCCCGGTGTTTAGAGACTGTACGGATCTGGATGGGCAGTAACAAACTCAAACTCAACCCGTCCAAGACCGAGTGGCTGTGGTTCCCGGCCTCCCGGTTTAGCCAGATGACACCATCACTGGCCATGGGGGATGAAATATTGGCCCCCGTGGAGAGGGTGCGCAATGTAGGAGTCCTCCTGGATTCCCGGCTGTCCCTGGTGGACCAGGTGGCCGCATTTTACCAGGTCCGCCTGGTCCGCCAATTGCACCCCTTACTGGACCGGGAGGCCCTTCGCACAGTCACTCAAGCACTCGTGACTTCTCGTCTGGACTACTGTAACACTCTCTACATGGGGCTCCCCTTGAGATGCACTCGGAGGTTGCAGTTGGTTCAGAATGCGGCCGCACGGGTGATCATGGGAGCCTCAAGGCAATCCCACATAACACCACTCCTGCGCGAGCTGCACTGGCTACCTGTGACTTTCCGGGTGCGTTACAAGGTTTTGATGATCATCTTCAAGGTGCTCCATGGCACGGCCTAGCTACCTACGAGACCGTCTGCTGCCCCATACATCCCTATGGCCAACTCCCTCCCACGGAGAGGGTCTTCTCCGGGTGCCGTCGACCGGGCAATGCCGGTTGGCGGCGCCCAGGGGAAGGGCCTTCTCTGTGGTGGGCCCAACCCTCTGGAACGACCTACCTCCCGAACTCCGTATCATCTTGGACCTCCGCTTGTTCCGCCAGCACTTAAAAACACACTTCTTTCATCTAGCCAGCCTGGCATGAACTACTCCGCACCGTACTGACTTGTAACTAATCAAAGTTTTAATTTATGGGTTTTAAATTTATTTTAGCACAGGGTTTTGATTTAATTTAGTTGTTGAATGTTAATATTTTGTATATATGTATATTTATTTTTAAATTTCTGTGCACCGCCCCGAGTCCCTTTGTGGTGAGATGGGTGCAGATTACAATTATGAATAATAAATAAGTAAGTAAGTAAGTAAGTAAGTAAGTAAGTAAGTAAGTAAGTAAGTAAGTAAGTAAGTAAGTAAGTAAGTAAGTAAATAAATAAATAAATAAATAAATAAATAAATAAATAAATGGTGGAATTAATCTAATATGTTTTGAACTGGAAGGTTTTCTTTTCCCCCCTTATTTTTCTGTAATTGTGGATTGAAGCGTCAGTAATAAGGTTTTTTTCCCTTTGAAATGATTGGACTATTTCTTTTTCCTTTTAATTTTTGTTACTTAAATTCTTGAATTTGGGACTATTTTTATAATTCTTCCTATGACTTACCACTTATTTTTAAAATCCAACAAGAATTATACTCTTTACTCTCTTTAACAATAAAGAAGAAAGATATTTTAAAAAGTGAAAATCTGCAACACTGCCACTGGGAGGTCAGAGGCTGTTTTTATGAAACAATCTATTTTTCTTACTTGGAGATTGCTGAAAATTGTTTGCCAAAGCTCACAGAGATTCAAGGGCATGGATTGTTTTTAACAGGTGCTCTTTGATAACTGACAGTAATATTTTCCTTTGGAGAACACAGCAGGAACTTTATTTCAAAGTAACCCAATGAAAAGATAAAATAGGCCCGAGACCAGGGTGGTAGTAAGAACCAGGTTTTACCATTTTTTGATTTGTCAACATGGTTCCATATCCAGAAGAGGATACTTTAGGAAATCAGAAGGCTTTGACTGGAATCTTAAATCTTTTGCAACAATATGGAAGAAGAATCGATAAAAAATTGGATAAACTTTTGTCTATTACACCCAGGTATGAGAAGTTTGAGGCTCCAAAAACTAAAGAGAAAGAAGAAAATGTTGAAGATAAAGAGATACTCATTTTAGTTGAAGGTAAAGATATGATAATAGAGAATCTTACCAATAGATCAAATGTGGGAGAAGATAAAAAGAAGGAAATTCTGAAAAGAGAATTTGATGAATGTGAGCCTTATCTTGGTTTTCAAGAAAAAGAGGGGGGAAAAGAATTGAAGATGGATGTAAGAGGAAAAATCTCGCCAGAAACATGTCTGATATTCAAAGACAAACTGTGTAATGACGGGAACTGGGCAGCGATATGATTTGAGAGCTATACAGGGCAATAAAGTGCGAAAAGAAGGTTATAAGAAACCTGGAAAGAAGAATAAAAAGAGACTGGAGCCACAAATGGCAAGAGAGATAAGGTTACCTTGTTAATGGAAAGACACTGGCTGACAATGAAAGTTGATAATTAGCCATCCTTTGATGATTAATAAATAGAAATTCAGTATGTCATAGATTGTTTTAGATTGTCATTGAAGGATTACTAGTTAGCAAATAATTATCTATAATAAGAGTAATTAATGATAATGGTATAGTTTAATGATATATATCTATATGTATGTATGTATATGTATGTATGCATGAGTATGGAGTTGGACATAAACAATAAGACTTTTAGTTAACTACATAGGAATGTTGATGGAGGTTGTTTCACAAAATAGGGGAGAATTTTAGTAAACTCTAAATTGCTTTAGATTGTTATTGAAGAATTACTAGTTAGTAAACAATAAGTCATAATAAGAGCAATGAAATAATAATAGATGACATATACATATATGCGTATGTATGCATGCATGTATGCATGTATGTAAATACGTAGGTTTGTAAGTATGGGAATAAGTGTATGTTTATCAGGTTGGATATAAATGGTAAAAGATTTTTAGTTAATTACTAAGGAATATTAATGGATATTGTTTAATAAAAAAGGGGGGCTAGAAATAACAAATTGATTTCTATGCAGAATACGTTTCCAGGATGAAGTACCAGGGGAGATTTTTTGGAATAGACAATGAATGCCATTATGTGGTTATGTTTAAGTAAGACTTGTTTGAAGAAAGAAGATAGACTAAATATGGAATATTAGAAGAGAATTTTGGCATAATGATATTAAGATATATAATGAATTTTTTGATTTAAATTCTATAATTGAGATTACTTATGAGCAATGATGGTTCTAGAAACGCACAAGTTATGTGTAACCAGTCGACATGCTTTCCAAAAGATACAATGTAAAATGATGGTTTTTCCTTTTTGTATTTTTGTTTTATTTAAAAAAATATTTTTTTAATAAAAAAAATTGTTTTGAATCGACCTGTTTCAATGATGGTAAGTAAGAGGAAAAAATATTTTGGGTCTAAAGACTCATCACAGGGAATATTTATGACCAATTGTCTGTTGAGATTCCCAATCATCTAGGTCATGGTTGTCCTAAAGATGCTTTTTTTCCAAAAAGCAACTCGACTGTCTTATTTATTTTTCCTCTGAAAACATTTTGTTTTTTATCCTGAAAAACCTTCTGGGTGGGGAAGCAAAAAAAAAAGACCAGCAAGTCCAGCTGCCTTTTGAAAAGCTCCTTTGGGACATTCATGGGCAAATATATAGATCATTATAGATGATTCAGGAGATCCATGGTAGCGTAGTGGTTACCGTGCAGTCCTGCAGACTACTTCTACTGCCTGCCAGCTGTTTACAATTTGAATTTTGAATTTATTTGACTTTTATACCGCAACCTATCTCCCCAAAGGGACTCAGGGCGGTGCACAGGAAATTAAAACAAGTATAAAAATAGACATAAATAGACACGCCATAAATAATATAACACAATAAAAAGTGATTAAATTTAGAAAACCCTGTGCTAAAAATTCACTAAAAATCCCACTAATTAAAACCTTATATCCATTTAAAACACAATCTTATAAGATGGTCTCGGGGACTAGGCCAGGTAGGCTTGATGGAAAAAGTGCGTCTTCAGTCGCTGGCGGAGGAGGCAGAGGTCCGTGATGGTACGGAGTTCGGGGGGAAGGTCGTTCCAGAGGGCTGAGAAGAGATGTTACTTTTTTTTCTCAGTTTCAGGCGAAATAATTGAGCTTTCCTGGCATTTGGAGCCAGTGGAATTCAGTATGTTTTAGATATGCTTTTATTGCAATGGAAAATATAGGTTATGGTTTCCACAGATAATTTATCTGATTGAATTAACAGGAGAAACAAGAATATCTCCATGGGGTGAAGTGGCTCTCCCATCAGAAATTATCTATGTCAATTATAGGATATTGAAAAGTGGCTTAGGTATCCTGGAATCCTATCAGTTGGAAAACAAATATCAAACAATTCGTTTTTTTAAAACGGGAAAGTAAAATTCCTTAATAGAATGGGCAACCTGGTCATATCCAGAAACCGCACTGTCTCCCTTGGTTATTAAGTGAGACATTGGAATTTCTTGTTTTAAACAGATTAGAGCCTGGCTATCTATGTGTTTCTGCAGATATTGAAACCTGCAGGAGGAACCAGGTGTGCTGGTTTTTGAGACTGATCTATTAGGCAAATGGAAGATTTCCTGCATCACTCTCAGATAACCACTCTCTATCTTTAGAAAATACATGAAAGCACCTATTTCAGATATACATATTTTTTCATTGTTGTGGCTATTTTTCTAGTTCCTTTAGACATTATTTGGCAATTGCAACAGTTTTCCTAAAGGATCATTCATATTAGAGCAACTAGAGAGCAAATAAATTTGAAATACCATACTATATGCTATTCTGGATAGTCTCTCAATTTTATATTCTGAATTTTAAAAAACACACTTGTTAATGCTATTCTGCATTCTCACCTATTACTTTTTCTTCTAGTTGCCAATTGTCACAACTGTGTGATGGAGAGCGAGTTTCAGAGGAGAATGAGAAATTTCATGAAGCGTCACCAAGATGTGGTATGACAAGTTATTTTGTGCGTGGGCCACACTAAATGGTATTGTCAGCAAGTATGATGACTTGTATAGAAATTTGATATATATGGATGTATGGATAAATAGATGAATGGACAGACAGACACACAGATTGATAGCAGATGATTGATAAAACCTTGGCAAGAAAACTTCAGGGATTTCCAGAATCAAACAGAACTGGACTGAATCTTTATAGGAAGTTGGGCAGCTATATGAATTGAATCAATGGAACAATGCATTTGCAGCTCTATGTCATTGTAAACATTGATTTAACACATTTAGTAGGCCAGAGCTGCAAGTGGAGAGTTTACATGACTACAGAAAGAGGGCTATTCATTTTTTCTTCACTGTCCACTTAAAATGAAAAGGCAAAATAATACCTCATTTTTGGGGGCACTCCAAAATAATCAAATGCTGATTAAATTGAGCGGGGAGAGAAAAATCAATCTATGCCTTTGAAATATTTTAAAACATTCAGTTATATACACACAGATAAAGAATAATTAGAATACAGGTAATCCTTTACTTATGACCACAATTGAGCCTAAAACCTCTGTTGTTAAGTGAGACATTTGTTAATTGAGTTTTGCCCCATTTTACGAACTTTCTTGCCACAGTTGTTAAGCGAATCACTGCAACTGATAAGTTAATAATTTGGTTGTTAAGTAAATCTGGCTCTCCCATTGACTTTGCTTGTCAAAAGTTTACCAAAGTTGATTACATGACCTTTGGATACAATAATGGTTATAAGTATGAGTGAGTTGCCAAGCATCTGAATTTTGATCATGGAGATGCTACAAAGATTGTAACCGAAAAATGGTCATGTCCCTTCTTTCAGTGCTGTTGTAACTTTTAAGTAAATAAATTGTTGTAAGTCGAGGACTACCTGTAATTCAAGAATTCATCCACATTTTTCCTAATTGAGGCTATAGTACCATGTTGGCAAACCTGGCACATGTGCCAGAAGTGACACACAGAGCCATCTCTCTGGGCACACGAGCTGTCACCTGTTTTGGCATGCTGGCCAGCTGGTCTTTGCGTGCATGGGCATACCAGAAACCAGAAGAGCAGCCGCCCGGTATGAATGCATGCATCAGGAAGATGATCTTCTGGTTTCTGGCACGCGCATTCTTGCCAGCCACCTGGAAAAGACCAGGTGGCCAGTGCGCATGTGCATGCCAAAAACTGAAAGATCATCTTCCCAGCATACACATGCACACCACTGTAAGGCTCTTCCAGTTTCTGGAACACACGCATGCACACTCCCATTTCAGCACTTGGTCCCGGAAAGGTTGCCAAACTTCTATAGTAGAAGGGCGTTCTTCTGCCCTATTCCTCTTTATTCAAGATTTGTATTCCCTTTAATCCTTTTGTATTTCAGGAAAATTCTTTATTTATAACAAACATGGTAAAAATCAGAGTGATAGTCCAATGTTAGATGTTCCGTTGAAGTATGGAAGTTTCATCCAAACTTGCTGGAGGGAAAAAGTATCAGTATATTCTGGGAAATATACTAGCAGGAATTATGGGAATTGGGTGAATTCCCCTCAGTTTCAGTGCATGAACAGCAGCAAAAAATCAGTTAGATTGGCATAGGTATATCGCAATTATTATTGGAACTATTGGACAAATTATCAAAACAGGAATGTTTCTTTTACTTGTGGTGGTCATGTGACAAAACAATATTCTTTGAGTGTAAAACACGTGGGGAGATAAGTAGCCAAACTAAAAAACAACAACAGTGCTCCCCGTATTTCACTGAATTAAATGACTAAATCTCAAGCTTAAAAATACTCATTGACTTAACTAACAGCTGAACGAATAGTTAGTCAACGGAACAATTCAGGAATGGATTAATACATCTTTTTTGATTGCTACCTCAGGAAAAATATTTAAAAAATAAAATCGTGAAATCAGAGGCAGGAGACATAATTCTATAAAATTAGGGTGTATTTTACAGTTTATTGCTATTGAGAGAAACGATAAAACCTATCTAAATTTCATAAAGTTTGCCCATAATATGAATATATTTTAGATATACAGGTGAAACTTGAAAAATTAGAATATCATGCAAAAGTTCATTTCAGTAATGCAACTTAAAAGGTGAAACTAATATATAAGACTCATTACATGCAAAGCAAGATAGTTCAAGTCATGATTTCTCATAATTGTGCTGATTATAGTGTACAGCTCATGAAAACCCCAAATCCACAATCTCAAAAAATTAGAATATTACATGCAATCAATAAAACAAGCATTGTACATAGAACAATATCGGACCTCTGAAAAGTATAAGCATGCATATGTACTCAGTACTTGGTTTTGTCCCCTTTTGCAGCAATTGCTGCCTCAATGCGGTGTGGCATGGAAGCAAGGGTGGGTTCTTGCCAGTTCTAACCTCTTCTATAGAAGAAGTTCCACAAATCTACAGTGCTGTTTAGAACCAGTTCCAGCTCCTTCCCTCCGCCCATCCACACATCATCAAGATGAAGAGTGAGAGAAGGAATTCTGGGAGTTGAAGTCCACAAGTCTTAAAGTTGTCAAGTTTGAAAACCCCTGGGTTTTTTTTTCCTAAAGGGTTAGGGGTGCAAGGGTCTTGTAACTTGACAGCTTTAAGACTTCTGTGCTTCCAATGCCAGAGTTTCTGAGCCAACATTTTGATTGCTAAGCAAGAGCGGTGTTAAGTGAGTTTCACCGCATTTTACAAGCATTGTACATAGAACAATGTAGCCACGCCCACCCAGTCACATGACTGCCAAATAACTCCCACTTGGTCACATGGCCGGCAAGCCACTCCCACCCAGTCACATGGCCGGCAAGCCACTTCCACAAAGCAGGCCACATCTACAGAAGAGGTTCTAAAATTTTTTGAAACCCACCACAGCATGGAAGCTATCAGCCTGTGGCACTGCTGAGGTGTTATGGAAGACCAGGATGCTTCAATAGTGGTCTTCAGCTCTTTTGCATTGTTCGGTCTCATGTCTCTCATCTTTCTCTTGGCAATGCCCCATAGATTCTCTATGGGGTTCAGGTCAGGCAAGTTTGCTGGCCAATCAAGCACAGTAATCCTACAGTCATTGGACCAGGTTTTGGTGCTTTTGGCAGTGTGGGCAGGTGCCAAGTCCTGCTGGAAAATGAAGTCAGCATCCCCATAAAGCTCGTCTGCGGAAGGAAGCATAAAGTGCTCCAAAATCTCCTGGTAGACGGCTGCGTTGACCCTGGACTTAATGAAGCACAGTGGTCCAAAGTCCTGTTGCTCACTGGTCCAAAGTCCTCTTTTCTGATGAGACCAACTTTTGCATCTCATTTGGAAACCAAGGACTCAGAGTATGGAGGAAGAATGGAGAGGCACACACTGCAAGATGCTTGAAGTCCAGTGTGAAGTTTCCACAGTCTGTGTTGATTTGTTGAGCCATGTCATCTGCTGGGGTTGGTCCACTGTGCTTCATTAATTCCTCCTCTTACTCTTCATCTTGATGATGTGTGGACGGGCGGAGGGAAGAAGCTGGAACCAGTTCTAAATGGCACTGTAGATTTGTGGAACCTCTTCTATAGAAGAGAATAGAACTGGCAGGAACCCACCGCTGCTTCCATGCCACGCTGCATTGAGGCAGTAATTGCTGCAAAAGGTGCCCAAACCAAGTACTGAGTACATATGCATGCTTATACTTTTCAGAGATCCGATATTGTTCTATGTACATTCCTTGTTGATTGCATGTAATGTTCTAATTTTCTGAGATTGTGGATTTGGGGTTTTCATGAGCTGTACGCCATAATCAGCACAATTATGACAAATCATGGCTTGAACTATCTTGCTTTGCATGTAATGAGTCTTATCTCATATATTAGTTTCATCTTTTAAGTTGCATTACTGAAATAAATGAACTTTTGCATGATATTCTAATTTTTTGAGTTTCACCTGTAAGATAAATTTGTACATACTTCATATTGTTTGTAAGCCTAGTTCAAATAAAAACTAGATCAAGATAAATTTAATAATAAGTATTCAAGTCCAAGTTGGAGCTTGTTGAACTTCATTACATTTTAATATTGCAAATGAATTCAGCAAGAATAAGATTTCCTCCTGTGATTGTGGGAGAAAACCCCCGTAATGGAAAACAATAATTATTTAAGGAGTAAGGTGCAGAATTTAGATACCAGAATTTAGGTATCAGCTGGCACATAAGATTTGAAAATGGAGAAACAATGGTTAGCCCCACCTCACTCCCATTGTTTGAAAATTTAGTGTCTTTAATTGCTGATAATAAGTTTGTCTTTTTAAAACAGCAGGAAGAACTATCTACAGGTTCATCAACAACAACATTAATAGAAGCAAGGAGACGTATTGAGGTATATCATATTAGTCCTTTTGATTAGATTATTTCTTTGCAGATCAAAACGTGTCCATCTTTAAGGTGTTAAAATGGAAATCATACTTTTAAAAAAATGTGTAGTGCCCTTTAATCCTTATTTTTGCCACTGGTCACTTGGTCAATGTACCTGTTGGGCATCCTCTTTTGTACTGGCATCTATCTCTGCCTCTCTAGAGAAGACTAATTATTAAACCAGCGTGAGCCTTATTCAAGTATATGGAGTTTTTCAAGTTTACTGTCAGTTATTACACAAATCTTGTCATATTTCTGTATCTTTTACCAATTTGCCTGAAGCTGACACTTTCTGTTATTGTAACTGTCAATGCCAATACTCACTGTTTGTAACTATGCAGATGCTTTCCCCCTCTTTATCTATTGTGTATTGCAGTAACTGTTAGGCAGCCATTAGTTTTGCCTCTTGTGCATTACAATAATATAGTAAAACAGCTCGTAATTTTAAGGTCATGATAGAAATAATTATCCAAGAGGTCTGTCATATCCGTTCCTCCCACCATGATGCCCCATTAATAAACCAAACTTCCTGATCTGGGGATAAAGAAATTAAAGGAGACACAAGATTCGGTGTGGTCCCAAACCTAGTGCATGCTCCGTTCAAGAATGGAGGCATAAAACATCAGGCTTGAATAAATGTTCTGAAATCTCATCTGTTTTCAAAATGGTTATGGGACTACTAAAGAGCTTTACTTGTTTATTTGGAATCCCTTCCCTTTCTAAGTTGCTAAAATGGGGAAGTTGCTAAAATAGGGATGTTTATGATCCCCATTTCAAAAGTCTTTGGAAATGGATATTGTTTCACGGGGTTACAGGGGACCTAGTGGTCTTTGCATGTGTGCTAACATGTATGTTCCTTCTCTTTGGAACTAAAGCCTCCCAGTCAGAGGTCTGTTTGCTTTTTGCCTAAAAGAAAACAATTAAATAACAGAAATTTGAATTCCGTGTCTAACACAAGCCGCTTAGGACCTTTGTTGTTCCTCAACAGGGGTTCTGTAACATAGCAAGAAATGAACTGTGGTATTTAGGGACAGCTCATAGACAATGGACTCAGGAAGAGCAAGCTCCTGTGTAACATTAATCTTGTTCAGATTTAGGGACTTTTTATAGAAGATGGCAACACCATCTCCTATATGGTTTTTACAGTCAGACTGGAAAATGTGATAGTCACTTACTGTGGTAATGGAATCTGGAAAGGATACATTCAACCACATCTCGCAGACAAAAATAAGGTCAAATAGGGCTGTATTTAGTAGCAGGAGGAATTCATGCATTTTGTTTGTTAGGCTTTTTGTGTTAAGTAGCTTTCATTTAAAGTCTGTGGGGGTGGATCTGGAGAAAGTTGGTGTGCATGCCTAGTTTTGGTTGTTGGGGGGAAGGTTGTTTGGACGTGGGCCATTGGTCTTGTATTTGATACAGTCAGCACAGTAGTCAATGTGTAACTCAGTCTCGCCTTGGTCCTGGTGTCTTTTGAGCTCTGAGCGGAGCTTGCGGGTGTGGGCACATTGTAGTATGGACAGGTCAGGCTGCGGACAAAGTTTCTTATAGTTTGTGTAGCTTTTGGCGAGTGAGTTTATTGTGGAGATGAATTGCAGTTTGCTGGTTTCACTCTTGCAAACAAAGCATGGGCCACCGAACCTGTTCTTGAACTCAGGGCTATCACAGGAAACGATGATTTCATCAGGAGAGATGGTTGATGCTTGGAAATTGTTGATGACGTCGCAAACCTCTGTGATATCATCGTATTCATTGATGTCCTCTATTCCAAACAAGATAGCGTTGGGATGCTTCTGTTCGTGTTCAATCATTTTTTTGTTAAAGATGAAGATGTTACTTGTAGGGTTTGTAGTTCCTTGTAGTTGTGGTTGTTGGGTTGGGATAGGATTTCAGGATGTTGGAGCTTTGCCTTTTTGTGTTTTTTTTCTTTTTTTTCTGAGGGATGCTAATCATGCTTCTATGGTGTCGACCCATTCAAGTAGAACAATAAATTTGTCCAGCCTGGGCTTGCATGATGGGCAGAATAGTGGAAACACAAACTGGGAGGTTTTAGTGAAGCAGATTGTAGAAACTGGGTTATGCCTTTGGTTAACCCCAAGCACTTGTGGTGAGCATAAATGATGCATAGGAAGCACTTCATGGTACTCTCATCATTAAATGCTTTTGTACAGATGAAGCACATGCAGGATTCATATGCTCAACAGTAGCAGTCTCCTTTTTGGGTAGGATTGGATTTGGATTACTCATCTCTCTCCCCCCCCCCCGCCTTTCTTTACTTTACTCCCCAACACTTCCAACAGCTTTCCTCAGTTCCATGATGGGGAAGGCTAATGGCCCAATTCTGGATCATTCAGGGTACTGTAACCCACCCAGCACTCCTTCTACAGACTGATTGTTTTAATGATACTGCATGATGTCACCCAACGTTCTCTTTCAAAAGTTTAGTTCACAGCAATACTGTTCATCATATATTCTTTTTTTACTCCAGAGTGAATAAACCTTTTGTACCTAATGTCCATCTGGAGCAGTCAATTAGGACTTGTCCATGACTGCACATATATTGACATGCATGGATGTAAATGATGCACACATATCAGAGTCTAGACCAGTGGCTCCCAAAGTGGGGGTGGTGGGATCGCTTAGGGGGACAGTAAGAGGTAAGGAGGCTGGCAGGGGGGCGGTAAGAGCCAGGAGAGGGGAAGCAGAGGAAGGCTAGAGGTGGCCTATGTTCCCTCTAAGGTACGCGGCTGCACAGCTGCACACGTGGCTAGGAACCACCACGCAGCAGTGATTTCTAATAGCAGGGAGGTCCTTTGTGGGCAACCAAAAAAGCACAGCGGCGGCGGAGGAGGCGGCAGAGATAATGCGAGGCCCAGCTGAGGTGCTCTGAGTAGAGGGGGAGGTGGCGGCGGTGCTGCCACAGGCGTGGGCACCGGCGGGGTTTTTGGTGGCTTTACCTCAGGAGAAGGAAGTGGAGGAAGAAGAAGAAACAGGAGGAAGCAAAGGGAAGAGAAGGAAGAAGAGGAGGAGGGGAGAGACAGAGGTCCCGCAGCCTCAGCCACCTCGGCCTGCAGCCGCCTGTTCACCGTCTGTCACTCCCCTCAGCATGGGAGGGGGGAGAAGGCGTGGGGCAGAGGAAGAGAGGAGACAAAGAAAGGAGAATAAAAGAAAGGGAGAGAAAGAGAGAGAGAGAAGCTCTGCTTGAAAATAAATTACTTCACACACACCACATGCACGCACATGCGCGCATACGTGCAATCTCTCAGGAGGCTGAGGGGGAATAACAGCCCTGCCCTTCTTCCCTTTTTTATTGTGGAGGAAGAGGAGGAAGAGGAGGAGGGAGAAGAAGAGGGAGGAAGAAAGAAGAGGGAAAAGGAGCAGGGAGAGGGAAGAGGGGAAGGAAGCGGGAGGAAGAGGAGGAAGAAAGAGGAGGAGGAGGTATCAAAGGGAAGATGAAGAGGATGAGGAGGAAGAAAAAGGGAGAGCGAGAAGGAGGAGGAAGAGGTAGAAAGAGGCGGAGGAAGCAAATGGAAGAGGAGAAAGAAGAGGAGCGAGAGGAGGAGGGAGAGGCTGGAGGAGGAAAAAGAGGAGGAGGAGGAGGAGGAAGAGGAAGAAGGCAGGGGTAGTGGGTAGGTGCAGCTGCCAGGCGTGAAGGGATGAAGGTAGGGGGGGCAGCCCGGATTGGGCAAGTGGGCGAGCAAGCAGTGCTGCCCTGCCTACCCTTCCAGAAACATCTTCCTCTCTTGGTTTGTTCCAGCTAAGATCTTTATAATTTTTCAAATAATTCATAACTATGAGAAAAATTCTGGTACTATCACACATAGTATATGTAAGTTCATTTTAATATATGATAACCTGAGATAAATTTTGTAAAATGATGTTCTTTATTTTAATAAATCCAGAATATCTTTTACTGAATTTACTCATACTTTTTGCTCTGAAAATCCATTTCTCTCCCAAAAGTTTAATCAGAGCTGTTTCAATGTCCATTTATTTGAGGAATGCTGCAAGATATTTTTTTTTCCTAAATCACAAAAAGGGCAGTTGCTTCCTGATCCTCCATTGTTTGCTCGCCCCAGCATCGCCCTGGCTACCCTTGAGGGCATATTGCTTGCATTGGTGTAATTAAAAAAGCATCAACATTTGCTTGAATTATTTGATGAGATTATTGCATGGAACCTAGGGATTCCCAATATGGAAAGTGAGAATGGGAACATTTTAACAGATCTATATGTTCTTGGGTTATAATTTTCACTAAAGAACCATGGGGATGGAAAGGGAAATATAGAGAATGGAGTCCAATCCCCTTCCACAACAGATTGGAAGCAAAGAATAACTCTAGCAAAACGTAGCCTTTTACCTCTTTGGGGAATCATTTTCTTTTTTTAATTATTATTACGATTTCTCCAACAATACAATACAACACAACACAACACAACACAACACAACACAATACAATACAATACAATAGCAGAGTTGGAAGGGACATTGGAGGTCATCTAGTCCAACTCCCTGCCTAGGCAGGAAACCCTATACCATTTCAGACAAATGGCTATCCAACATCTTCTTGAAGACTTGCAGTGTTGGAGCATTCACAACTTCTGGAGGCAAGCTGTTCCATTGATTAATTGTCCTAACTGTCAGGAAATTTCTCCTCAGTTCTAAGTTGCTTCGCTCCTTGATTAGTTTCCACCCATTGTTTCTTGTTCTGCCCTCAGGTGCTTTGGAGAATAGTTTGACTCCCTCTTCTTTGTGGCAACCCCTGAGATATTGGAACACTGCTATCATGTCTCCCCCAAATCCTTCTTTTTATTAAACTAGACATACCCAGTTCCTGCAACCGTTCTTCATATGTTTTAGTCTCGAGTCCCCTAATCATCTTTGTTGCTCTTCTATGTACTCTTTCTAGAGTCTCCGCATCTTTTCTACATCGTGGTGACAAAAACTGAATGCAGTATTCCAAGTGTGGCCTTACCAAGACATTATAAAGTGGTATTAACATTTCACATAATCTTGATTCTATCCTTCTGTTTATGCAGCCTAGAACTGTATTGGCATTTTTGGCAGCTGCTGCACACTGCTGACTCATATTTAAATGGTTGTCTACTAGGACTCCAAGATCCCTTTCACAGTTGCTGCTACCTATACGTACCTGTGCCGTGCCCAGAAGGTACCACCTATACTGTACCTGTGCATTTCATTTTTGTTGCCTAAATGTAGAACCTTACTCTTTTCGCCATTGAATTTCATTTTATTTGATAGTGCCCAATGTTTAAGTTTGTCAAGATCCTTCTGTATCTTAAGCCTATGTTCTGGAGTGTTAGCTATTCCTGCCAGCTTGGTGTCATCTGCAAATTTGATGAGTTCCCCATTTATTCCCTCGTCCAAATCATTGATGAAGATGTTGAAGAGTACTGGGCCTAAAACAGAGCCTTGGGGTACTCCCCTGCATACTTCCTTCCATGTAGATGCAGTTCCATTGAGGACTCCACGTTGAGTGCGGTTGGTCAGCCAGTTACGAATCCATCTGGTGGTGATGCTGTCTAACCCACATTCTTCTACTTTATCTAGTAGTAGGTTATGGTCTACCTTGTCAAATGCCTTACTGAAGTCCAAGTAAACTATATCGATGGCATTCCTGTGGTCTACTAATTTGGTCACATTATCAAAGAATGCAATAAGATTAGTCTGGCATGATCTGTTTTTGACAAAACCATGTTGGCTTTTGGTTATTATTTTGTTTGCTTCTAGGTGTTCAGTAATTCGCTGCTTGATTATTTTTTCCAGAATCTTTCCTGGTATTGAGGTCAGGCTGATGGGTCTGTGGTTTCCTGGATCTATCTTTTTTCCTTTTTTGAAGATGGGAACCACATCAGCTCTTTTCCAGTCCTCTGGTAGTTTCCCAGTGTTCCAGCATCTCTGAAAGATATAGTTCAGTGGTTCTGAGATCTCATCTGCCAGTTCCTTCAGAACCCTGGGGTGTAATCCATCCGGTCCTGGTGATTTGAACTCGTCTAGGGTAGACAGGTGCTCACTTACTATTTTCTTCCCTATTTCAATTTGTGTTTCTAATCTGATTTTTGTGGTGCTGTTTTTGATAGATTGGATTATTTATCCCTTTGTGTAAAGACAGATGCAAAAAATGAGTTGAATAGTTCTGCTTTCTCCCTGTTGCTTGTCACCTTCTTGCCATTTTCTCCCAGCAATGGATCAATTGTTTCTTTAACTTTTTTCTTGTTTTTAACACGTTGGAAGAAGCTTTTTTTGTTATTTTTTACTTTTTTGGCAAGCCTTTCTTCATTGTGAGTCTTAGCTTTCCTCTTTTCATCTTTACAGGCTCGGGCTATTTGCTGATATTCTGCCTTAGTTATGTCCCCCTCTTTCCACTTTTTATTCTTATCTTTTTTGTCTTTCAATTTGTCAGAGAGTTCTTTATGCAGCCATGCCGGTTTCGTTTGGGAGCTGTTATTTTTCTTCTTCATTGGTATTGTGCTAGATTGGGCTTTTGTAATCTCTTTTTTCAAAATTTCCCAAGCTTCTTGGGTTGTTTTCCCCTTGAGGATTCTCATCCATGGAATTTTTTCCAAGCTCTCTCTCGAAGTTTACTGAAATTAGCTCTCTTAAAGTACAACTCATGCAAGGGGTCATTCACATGTACATTACGTTTTCCACACTCATATTTGTGATTCCTTATAACTTCTTTAAGCTAAACATTTTTAGTACAAACGAACGCATTGACATATATATCACTAATGCAGTTTTCTATCTCTTCCAATGACATAAACACCTTATGTATTGAATACAAGTATATTCAAGTATAGGTTTAACGTGAATTGAAAAACATCTAATTCAAATGTATAAGCTGTGAATTTATTATTTAATAACAGGCAAACATTGCACTTATGCCTAAGTCCTCTACCAACGCACATTTAAGACAGATAAAAGTATCTTAACTGGCTGTTGCTAATTCAACAAGAAATGCTACTGTATGAATCCTTAATGCAGAACACAGTTAAAAGTGATTTTAGCCATTTTCTTCCCAGCTTAATTCAAAATGTATATCCAAATGTTTCTCTATTGCCCCCCTCCCCCTAACCATACACTTTTGGTGAGTGTGTGTACAGAGCAGAAGTGTCTGGTTTTGAGGGAAAAATAGAGGAACGTTGAACATGACATTGCCTACTTATCAGAACTAATTGCAAAATTCAATGAATTGAATTTGCAGTTGCAAGGAAATAAGCTCAATCTTATTAGGGCCAAATCTGTCATCTCTACATTTATTTCAAAGCTAACTCTCTTCAAGCGCAATATAGGCAGTCGCAAGCTATACCAATTTCCGAGCTTGTCTGAGCTAGAAGAGAAAGGTGGGATACAAGATGATGATCTTCAAGTGTTTTGTGACCATTTGGACATGTTGCATAAAGATATGTCTGAGCAATATCAGGATCTTCTTTTAATGGAAATTTCAGATTGGATGATAAATTCGTTTTCAGATATTGAGGAAGATGGGATAGTGGAGGAACAACTCATAGAGCTGCAAAATGACATTAGCTGAAGCCAAAGTTTTGTTCCAAGAGTTTTGGTTACAGAAAGAAATTTCTGATCGCTATCCTGCACTATGGACAGTGGTTAAGAAGCTCCTTGTTGCATTTCCAACATCATACTTGGTGGAATGTAGCTTCAGTGTGGTCATCCAACTTCTCTCCAAGCAAAGAAATCAACTTCAGATTACTGAATGTGGTGATTTAAGACTCCTGCTAGGTGACTTAAAACCAGACATTGGGAAACTGGTATCACTTCATCACATCCATCACATTAAGAATTTACTGAACAGTGAAGTAGTTACTAAATGTTACTGAGTTTACTAAGTTACTAGTTAGTAAGATTCTTGATAAATGACTATTAGACTTTGAAAACCTGGTATCATTGGATCATGTTCAACAATTTTGTTGAATTAACATTAACTACAAAGGTTTTTAAATTGGATTTTGAATAAATGTGCAATAAATTGTTACAGTTTTGAATTTTATTGTTACTATCTTCCTTGTGTTATGCAAACTGCCCAGTCACATGACTCCCCAGCCTTGCCCACCAAGCCATGCCCAGAAACGGTCATAAAAAATTTGAATTCCACCACTGGGTGGGGGGCACTGAGGATCAGTTTGTAGCACCAAGGGGGCGGTGGACTGAAAAAGTTTGGGAACCACTTGGTCTAGACTAACACCTTCTTCTATGCTGACATCACATAGAAGTTTAGAGAAAACAACATTATGTAATTGTTTTCCTAACTATGAAATATTTTTCCTTTAAGAAATACTTCTTAGTGAAGGAAAAATGTCAAGCAAACAAAACCTCACAATTCATGTTAATCTTTTCACTGGTTTTATGGTTGCCTACCACTCATTAGTTTGAAAGGCATGGCTTTGCAAACTAAATCACTCACTCTCACTCAATCAATCAGTTTTACATAGTGTGTCCACTCTTATTTCATCTTAAACAAATTTACCTAAGACATTTAATTTACAGACTCTATTGAGTTGATCTCATCATAATTCTGATTAGTTATTCTTGATACCACCTTACTACCCACTAAGAAAGTGACAGAGTAAATAAATCTGTTATGATAAATCTGATATGTCTTTGTGTATGGGTATATGATAACAATGGCATCAACAATGATAATGAAATGGTTTAGAGATGCACAATCTACTTACAAAAAGTGAATTTTCCAGTATGCTTAATAGCATATTTATTAATCTTTATTACTGTAATTGCTTTTAAGCTACATACTTCGAGATCACACAACTATCAGTTTTCCAGACATCAGGAAGATATTACAACACGTGTGATCCAACAGGAAGTGGCCTGCCATGATTCCTGCTCAACCAAATATCTCCACCAGGTAAGCAATCTATCATGTTAGGAATCTTTTCAGTATACATAACTGAGAAATGTAGAGATAGTTTATATAGGGCTGATTAGTTTAAAGAAAAAAAATAACATTTCACTTTAGGAAGGCATGCTCTGTTAGCAGTTTCCTGCAAAAAGTAGCCTCTGCAAAGAGCAGATGGCCTCACACAGGCACATATTGAAATGTTCAGCTCTTCTTTCCAAAATGCATTTTGGAGACAGAAGGAAGCCACACCCATCAAGAAGGACTACAAATCCCAACACTGAAAATCTGTGGGCAGCACTTGGCTTTCTAATTTTATTCCATTTTCCACTGAACTGTAATGGATCAGGCCTCAACTCAGGAACACAGTGATTGTAACTAATCCACATATTTTATTGACCTTGAATCTGTATAGGAGATCTGCTCCTACTATTTCTAGGATTGAAGCTTGTTATAACAAAATAAGATGAAATTGCTGATTTAGCCATATACTGTATATTGTTAATAATCCTTTTTGATGTTTGAGTAATATATATGGATTTACACTCTAGTTTAATCATGGATTTATTGTATGACCTTAAACAAGCTGTTTTCATGGTTAATAACAATTTCATGTTGTTAATATGATGCAAATAGTGCAACCTGGGATTATGATAGTGTGAGAAGGCAAAGTCCCCACAACACCTTTGCCACCCAAACCACTCCCCTACACTAACCTGTCTGAAATCTGGTGGGAGTTACGGAGACCTGGCTGGGCCTCGAGGGAGGTCTACCTCTCGTGGAAATGTGCCCGCCAGGTTACCGCATATTTCATCAGCCACAGGCCCTTGGCAGGGGTGGGGGGGGGGTGGCGGTTATTATTAAAGAAGGCCTGGAGCCAAGAGAGACCACTGTACCACAGACCACTGGCTGTGAGTCCCTCTGCGTAAAGTGGGGCCTAGGGAGGCAGTTGGGTGTGCTGATTGTATACCTGGCTCCCCGCTATGTAACAGCAGCCCTGCCTGAGCTCCTCGAGATGATCGCTGAGGTGGCGGTTGAGACCCCCAGACTGTTAGTCATGGGGGATTTCAACCTGCCATCGGTAGGCGAATCGGGAGCTCATGGCCTCCATGACGGCCATGGACCTGACCCAGGTAATTCAGGGCCCCACACATGAGAGAGGACACACGCTAGATTTGATTTTTGTCTCTGGTCAGTAGATGAGTGATCTTGGCATAGGGGAGCTAGCCATTATACCCCTGTCATGGTCGGATCACTCACTTCTCCGGTTCGACTTTCCTACCGCTGCACCCCACCACGGGGAGGTGAAACCTTCAACTCCTAAATGGTTCCGCCCCAGGCGCCTGATGGACCCGGAGAGGTTCCAGACGGAGCTTGGACCACTACCTGTGATCCTGACCCGCACCCCGATGGAGGACCTAGTGGCGGCATGGAATACCGCGGCCATGGGGGCCTTGGAACAGGTCGCGCCTTGCAGCCTCTCATGTGGCATCGAACCACCCAGGCTCCTTGGTTCACCGAGGAGTTGAGGGTGATGAAACACCATAAGAGACGCCTAGAGAGGAAATGGAGATCTACACGGTCTGAATCTGACCGAACACAGGTGAGAGCCCATTTGAAGACTTACCTTGTGGCGATAAGAGTGGCCAAACGTCATCATTGTGCCACTCTCATCGCATCCGCAGATAACCGCCCTGCCACCCTGTTTGGGGTGACCCGCTCCCTCCTTCAACAGAGGCCGCAGGAAGCCCCTCTACAGGGTAGAGCAGAGGAATTTGGAGAGTATCTGCAGGAGAAAATCGCTCAGATTCAGAGCGAGTTGGCCTCCATTGAAAATAGTCTGGAGGGATTACCTGAGGCAGGTCTTGAGACAAGTTTGTGGGAGGAGTTTGACTCTGTTACTTCCGAAGACATGGACAGGTTACATAGGCGACTGAGAGCTCCCACATGTTTATTGGACCCGTGTCCCTCCTGGCTTGTACTGGCATCCTGGGAGGCGACACGAGGCTGGCTCCAGGAGATAGTGAATGCCTCTTTGAGTGAGGGGATCTTGCCTGCCGTCTTGAAAGAGGCGGTGGTGAGGCCCCTCCTCAAGAGGCCTTCCCTGGACCCAGCATTTTAGTAAATTATCGTCCGGTCTCCAACCTTCACTTCTTGGCGAAGGTTGTAGAGAGTGTGGTGGCTCAACAGTTTCCTCGGCACCTGGAGGAAATGGTTTATCTGGACCCCCGCCAGTCCAGCTTCCGGCCCGGACACAGCACTGAGACAGCATTGGTGGCATTGGTAGATGATCTCTGGAGGGCCAGAGATGGGGGTTGTTCCTCCATCCTGGTCCTATTAGAATCTCTTGGCGGCTTTGATACCATCGACCATGGTATCCTATTGCATCGACTGGAGGGGTTGGGGGTGAGGGGCACCGTTCTACGGTGGTTCTCCTACCTCTCCGGTCAATTGCAATTTGTGTTGGCAGGAGGGCAGAGGTCGACCTCGAGACCCCTCACATGTGGGGTGCCTCAGGGGTCGATCCTCTCGCCGCTCCTGTTCAACACATATATGAAGCCGCTGGGCGAGATCATCCGTGGTTTTGGGGTAGAGTACCACCTGTACGCACATGACACCCAGGTGTACCTATCTACCCCAAACCACCCCAATGATGCCATCAAAGTGATGTCCCGGTGTCTAGAAGCTGTGCGGGTTTGGATGGGAAGGAACAGACTCAGACTCAACCCGTCCAAGACTGAGTGGCTGTGGCTTCCGGCGTCCCAGTACAACCAGTTTATTCCATCACTGGCCATAGGGGGTGAACATCTAGCCCCTGTGGATGGGGCACACAATTTGGGCGTCCTCCTGGATACCCGGCTGTCCATGGAAGATCAAGTGACGGCCGTGGCCAGGGGGGCGTTCTACCAGGTCCGCCTGGTACACCAGTTGCATCCCTTATTGGATCGGGACGCCCTTCGCACAGTCACTCATGCACTCGTCACATCCCATCTAGACTATTGTAACACTTTCTACATGGGGCTTCCCTTGAGGTGCGCCCAAAGACTACAGCTAATCCAGAACGCGGCCACGTGGGCAGTCCTGGGAGCCTCCAGGTTCTCCCACGTAACACCACTCCTGCATGAGCTGCACTGGCTGCCTGTGGTCTTTCGGGTGCGCTTTAAGGTATTGATTACCATCTTTAAAGTGCTCCATGGCACGGGACCTAGTTATTTGCGGGATCGCATCCTGCCTCATACATCCCTGTGGCCGATTCGCTCCCACAGAGAGGGACTTTTCCGGGTGCCGTCCACTAGGCAGTGCCAGCAGGCGACCCTCTGGAACGACCTACCCCCCAAACTGAGAAGAACCACGGCCCTCCGCTCCTTCCGCCAAAAGCTAAAAAAGTTTTTCTATCTGGCCGGCCTGGCCTAATCTATCCTTCCAAGGTTTGTAATATAAATTTAAATTGTTATAATAGGGATTGCTGGGATTAGTATAAAGGGTTTTAAGGCTTTAAGATTTTAAACTTTTAGCGCAGGTAAATTATTTAATTCTATTTTAAATATTGTATTGTTGTATTTATATATGTTTTTAAAGTCCTGTGCACCGCCCCTAGTTGGGGAGAGGGTGCGGTCTACAAATCAAATAAATTGAATTGAATTGAATTTGCTAATGAGCTTTGGAGAAGACTTACAATGCAACTTGGTATATTTTAAGATTTCAAATGAATTTACCAAGAATAAGATTTTCTCCCCTTTTGTTGCTGTGATTGTGGGAGAAAAAGGGTGTATTTGTAAGAAATAATTAGTTAAGGACTAAAGAAATTTATTAAAAAGAGTAAAATGCCTCAAAATAGTGAGCATGCTATTCACTACTCCATCTCAGTAGGCTATAAAAAGTAGATGAAAAAGGAAAAGGAAAATTATGTCAGAACACACTGCAACTACACAGTTTATATATTACCCTGTTTCTCTGAAAATAAGACCTCCCTGGATAATAAGCCCAATCGGGGGGGGGGGTTGAGCATATGCGCTAAAATAAGCCCTCTTCCGAAAATAAGCCCTCCCTGAAAATATTGCAACACAGCAGCAGCCATGAAGTGACCACACTCATCACTTCCTGCACCTCAAAAAGAATAAGACATCCCCAAAAATAAGGTCAAGTGCTTATTTTGGGGATCAAAAGAAAATAAGACCCTGTCTTATTTTGGAGGAAACACAGTAAGTGTCCATTATCAATACAGACAGCAAATCAAAGTAATTTTTTTTTACTTTAGTGTCTACTTCTAGGAAAGTGTGTAGAATTTAGGTAGCCAAGATATTGGTTGCCATCTATGATTTGAGGGTGGAGAAACATTGGTTAACTTCCCCTCAATGAGAAAACCGTTGTTTGAAAAATTGGTGTCCTTAATTGGTGACAGTTAAGTTTTTCTTTTTAAAACCATGTTTTTTGTTAATATTGCAGGAAGATCGTCTCACAACTGAAAGAAGTTTGATGGGAATAAAACCAGAACAACACCTGAAGTATGCTCAGCTGCAGGACTTTAGGTAAATTTTAGCATAGTTGAAAATGCTTTATGTGGCACTCTTTCATTTTATAAAAACAGACTTTTGGTTGCCCAGAGTTCTTGGATTTTGTGTCGTGTTGCTTTACATCCATCAAACACAAAGATTATCTTTTTTTTAATAAAAAAATTATTTATTTTATTTTTTAAACACAACACAAAATTTTTCCATCTTGCATGCTATAGAAAGTGTATCCACTGGTTACAAAATATTTTCTTACATCTCTTCCCATAGTCATCCAAGTTTCATATTGTTTCATATTATTTCAAGTACATCACATCAAATATAATTATAGACATTATCCTTTTCATGCCTCCATTCTTGCTTAATTATAATTGTATTACATGTCCTTCATCTTGAAACATACCAAAACTTAAAACATAACCACACATTGGCAGTATATTTATTAATTTCACTATCCTCCAACATCATTATTCCCTATAACCTATTCTAACCAAGCATCAATAATATTTAGTATCCAGGAAGTTTCTAATCCTCCTTTTCAAATCCATGCTTAAAATTTATATCCAGTTTTTCCATATTATACCCATACCTAACCTAGATCTTGTTATCATTATCTCTCCTTTATTTAACTATATTTATTATCATAATTTCTTTTTTATTAATCTTTATATATGACCAAACTCTTACTCATTTCCTTTAGTAAGTGCCATTCAGTTTATTTATTTTTATTTATTTTACTCAAATGTATACCCCGCACCTTCTCCAAAAAGGACCCAGGGCGGCGCACAGGAAATTGAAAACAATACAAATATAACAAAAATACAAATTTTAGAAGCTATTAAATCCATGCCCTGTGCTAAAATAGTATAAAATCCCCCTATCTAAAAACAGTCAAAGGTGCGTTTTAAGATGCTGGCGGAAGAGTCGGAGGTCTGAGATGGTGCGCAGTTCGGGGGGCAGGTCGTTCCAGAGGGTAAGGCCCGCCACAGAAAAGGCCCTTCCCCTGGGTGTCGTCAACCAGCATTGCCTGGCCGACGGCACCTTGAGAAGGCCCTCTCTGTGGGAGCGGATCGGTCGAAGGGATGTATGGGGCAGAAGACGGTCTCGCATATAACTAGGCCCCGAGCCATGGAGCGCTTTGAAGATGGTCGTCAACACTTTGAAGCGCACCCGAAAGGCCACAGGTAGCCAGTGCAGCTCGTGCAGGGGCCAATATTTCGCCCCCAATGGCCAGTGTTGGAGTTACCTGGCTGAACTGGAGTGCCGGAAACCACAGCCACTCAGTCTTGGACAGGTTGAGCTTGAGTTTGTTACTACCCATCCAGATCCGTACGACCTCCAAACACCGGGACAGCACCTCAGTGGCATCGTTGGGGTGGTCTGGGGTGGATATGTACAACTGAGTGTCATCAGCGTACAGGTGATATCCCACCCCAAAACCACGGATGATCTCGCCCAGCGGCTTCATATAGGTGTTGAACAGGAGAGGCGAGAGGAACCCCACATAAGAGGGGCCTTGAGGCCAACCTCTGCCCCCCTGCCAACACACATTGCGACCGACCAGAGAGGTAGGACGAGAACCACCGTAATACGGTGTCTCTCACCCCCAACCCCCCCAGTCGATGCAATAGGATACCATGGTCGATGGTATCAAAAGCCGCTGAGAGGTCTAATAGGACTAGGATAGAGGAACATCCCCTATCCCGCGCCCTTCAGAGATCATCCACCAACGCGACCAATGCCGTCTCAGTGCTGTGACCGGGTCGGAAGCTGGACTGGCGCGGGTCTAGATAATCAATTTCATCCAGGTGTCGCGGAAACTGTTGAGCCACCACACTCTACAACCTTCGCTAAAAAGTGAAGGTTGGAGACCGGACGGTAATTTTCCAACAATGCTGGGTCCAGGGAAGGCTTCTTGAGGAGGGGCCTCACCACTGCCTCTTTCAAGACGGTAGGCAAGTACCCCTCACTCAAAGAAGCGTTCATGATATCCTGGAGCCAGCCTCATGTCACCTCCCAGGATGCCAGTACAAGCCAGGAGGGACATGGGTCCAATAAACATGTGGTGGCCTTAAGTCTCCTTGACAACCTGTCCATATCCTCGGTAGTAACAAAGTCAAACTCCTCCCAAGATGGTGTCTCAAGAATAGCCTTGGGCAATCCGACCGGACCACTCTCAAGGAAGGGCAACTTGTTCCGAATCCGAGTGATTTTGTCCTGCAGATAAATACCAAATTCCTCTGCTCGACCCTGTAGAGGGGCTTCCCGCAGCCTCTGGTGAAGGAGGGAGCGGGTCACCCCAAACAGAGTGGCAGGGCGGTTGTTTGCGGATGCAATAAGAGTGGCACAATACTCACGTTTGGCCACCTTTATCGCCACTAAGTAAGTCCTAATATGGGCTCTCACTAGTGTTCGGTCGGCTTCGGAGCGAGAAGATCTCCATCTGCTCTCTAGGTGTCTCTTGCGGCGTTTCATCTCCCTCAGCTCCTCGGTAAACCAAGGAGCCTGGGTGATTCGGCGCCGCATGAGAGGCCGCAAGGGCGCGACTCAGTCCAAGGCCCCCGCGGCCGCACTAAACCATGTGGCCACTAGATCCTCAGTCGAGTCGCGGGGCAAGGCCACAGGTATTGGCCCAAGCTCCCTCTGGAACCTTTCTGGGTCCATCAGGCGCCTGGGGCAGAACCATCTGAGAATCTCTGGTTCCGCCTCCCCACGGTGGGGTGTAGCGATTGGAAAGTCCAGCTGAAGGAGAGTGTGATCTGTCCATGACAAGGGTGAGATGACTAGGTCCCCTAATCCCAGATCACTCCTCCACTGTCCTGAGATGAAGATTAAGTCCGGGGTGTGTCCTCCCTCGTGAGTGGGACCAAGAACTACTTGGGTTAGGTCCATGGCCGTCATGGAGGCCATGAACTCCTGAGCTACCCTGGAGGCCTCGCGTACTGATGGCAGGTTAAAATCCCCCATAACCAACAGTCTGGGGGTCTCAACCGCCGCCTCAGCTACCACCTCCAGGAGCTCGGGCAGGGCTGCTGTTACATAGCGGGGAGCCAGATATACAACTAGCACGCCCAACTGCCTCCCCAGGCCCCATTTCACAAAGAGGGACTCACACCTGGTCGTCTGAGGGATCGTGGTCTCCTTCGGCTCAAGACCTTCCCTAACCATAATCGCCACCCCCATACCCCTACCTAGGCCCCTAGGCTGATGAAAGGCTCGGTAACCCGGTGGGCACATTTCTACGAGGGGTAATCCTCCCTCGTGGCCCAACCAGGTTTCCGTTATACCCACCAGGTCCGGGTCCCCCTCTGACACAAGGTCATTAATGAGGGGGGCTTTTTGAACCATGGACCTGGCATTGCATAACATCATCCAGTATTCATTTCCAATTACTACTTATTATAACTATGCATATATATACATTATTATCATTTTCAATTGTTTATCTAACCATGTCTATTGTCACTAAATTTCCCTAATCTCAACTGGTTTTAAGATAACCTTTTATCTATCAACCTGTATCTTTCCAGTAATAAAACAGTACCACGCCTTCTGCCATTTGTGGCATAGGTTTTCTAATCATATCCTTAATCCAATTTGTATGGACTTCTCTTTGCAGTTCATTATTTGTACGTTTTTTCCTGTCATTTCGAAGCCCTTCTTCTTCCTTAATCGGCGTGTCTTTGAGTGTCAGGGTTGTTATCAATGGTGTTACTAGTAAAGTTTCTTTCTTTAATACCATAAATTCTTTTGTTATTTCTTCTTCTGTATCTTGCCATCTGAGGTGAAGTTCCCCTCCATCTGATACATCTTTCCATATTCCACTTTCCCATTGCCAGACATAAACCAATCATCAAAAGGATCAATAGATTTAGTTTATTTGTGAGTATTTTTCTGTTTAGGGTTTGAGACTCCAACCTGTTTTTTCCATTTGATATGTAACTCTGTTCTTTTCCTCATATTTTCCAATTAGATATTATAATTTTTTTTCAAATGAATTAGGAAATTGCTGTATTGCAACCATTATCTCTTGCAAGGTAACAGTTTCTTTCTGTTGTTCAGTATGCGCTGTTGTCTCTGATTGTGGAATGAAAAAGCTGCTGCTCTGGTTTAAAAAATGCTTTTAACGAGCTTAAATTCATGATAAAGTCTCTGGTTGAAATTAGACTTCAAAAGAACATTTGTAAAAGAAAACAATTCCCTTTTCACTTTTAGGCAAACTGAGGTTCTTTAAAATTCTAAGCTAGAATAAACAACAGTAGGAGTGAAAGTGTTTTGTCTTTAATCGACATACTTCAGCTTTTGAGTAACAGCGCCATCTTCCCCTCTGTTATTTCAATTGTTACAATTTTTTATTTCTTTTTGTATCTTAATTATTTCAAACTAAAATAAATCAAATTCTTAACTATAGCAGAGAAAAGAAAAAAATTAAAAATTACACATAGTAATGAAAAGGAAGAGGTTTAGTCCATAGGTTATAAACAAAAAAATAAAGTGGAAGAAGAAAACTTACTCCATTCCTTTTAAAAATTCTTCATAGGTTCCATTTAAAATATCAATTAAAGAAGTTATGATAACACACTGACCAGGATCCTCCAGAGTTTAATTCCGCCGCTTATTTCTTCTATTTTTAAAAGTTTCAACTTAGTTAAAAAAATTTATGGGCAATCTCTTTTAGAACAGTTTCTTTTAAAACAGTAAAAATCTCATCAGCTGTAATCACTTTCTCTTTCATTTCCTTCCTTCCGGAGCCGTCAGCAACTTTGCCAGCCTGGAGGCTGTCTGTTTACCGTAGAGTAGAAGCACCTCCTTTGGATCAATCAGGGACTTTTTGATTCCTGAGATTGACAAAGATTTGACTTCTTCTTCACTGTCCCTACAGGACAGTTTAGGTCTGATTGGACCGTCCAGTGGCAAAATAATCGTATTGTCACAACGCAGGCTCCTCCTTCTACAAAATTTTATCTTATGGGGGTCATTTATAGTGTGATAATGAGATTTAAATCCAAGTGAAACAGAATTATTTAATGTCCCAAGAGGTCTAAAGGAAAATATTTAATTTCCCAAATAAGTAATACTGAAATAAGTTAGATTAAAAAGAAATTTTACTCGCTTTTAATACTCTGTTCATCATTATTTGTATATCTGAGCAGAAGACACCGAATTATATAACCTATGAGATAATACATTATAAAATAATATGTAATAATGGCCAATAATTGTATTTTAAAATGTAGGGCATAAATATTATAATGTAATCATTGTACACTCCTCTTAAACTTTTATATATTCTCTGCAGAATGATTTCTGAAAAGTAGTTTATTATCTTGATTGATGAGCTGCCACCAAGTCAATGTTGACTCTTAGTGATGGCCTAATTTATTTTGTGAATATGGTAATCAAAATTTCATCAAGGAAGTTATTATTATGAGGTAATCAAAACTTCATCATGGAAGCACTCCTTTTAATCCTTTTATAATCCTGTTAAATATGTAGAATTTAAACACAAATTCATATTTTCCATTTTGACAATGGAATTGGCCATTGTATATAAAAAAAAAATGTCAGCAATAGAACTTCAGAGAATTTGGCATTATAATGCAATTTGGTAGTTGAGTATGAAGAATATCTTCACTTTCAGTGGAATTGTAACTCTAAGCTGAAGTGTTGAATTTTTAGCAGAGATAAGGAGGAACATCTCTGCTAAAGATAAGAAGGTAATTATTAATTTCCCACAACTAAAAATAATTGGCAGGGTTTTGTGCTAGTTGCAGATTCATGTGAGTGGTTAATCAAGCGAACTCTGGAATAATGAAATGGACTTGGCTATAGTCCTTTGAATTTGGAAGGCCAGAAGCGTAAATTTGACAAATCTTTCTGTTCACATCAAAATAGAAATGATTAAAATATTCAAAAAAAATAAAAATAAAAATGAGTTGCAGGGTTGAAAAACTATATGGAGAGAAGGAGGAACTTTGGAGAGAAACAAACATCTTAAAGAGTAATTTAACAGGTGAGAAACTTTCAGAGAGCAATCCTAAGTTTCTGTTCCAAAATTTTATATTAAATTCAATTTAGCACCTCTTCCTGAATATTATGCAATTCTCTGGCTTTAACTACATTGCTTGGGCCAATATTGTTGAAAATAAGAAGTGACTCATTTCAACCTGTTGAAAAAATTCTGGCTCTCCAAGCATCTGAAGTTACCTTTATCTCCAAAAAGAACTCAGTTCCGCTTGTTCTCTAAAAAGCTTTCATTTCCAGAGACTGTGTTCGATTAAAGCAATAGTAAAAAAGGAGAGCTAGTCTTAGATGGGTATCAGTCATTAACAATCTCTTCACAGAGCATCTTCAGGGCCAAATCATCTATAATTCAAGAGATCCATGACTGTATTTCCTAATTTCTCCTCTGCACTTCATTAAGCACAGGTCTTAGGTGCCTTCTATTTCAGCTCTTTGAAATTTATTCTCATCAATTTTCCTCATCAGAAGAGTGGTGGTAAAAACCATACTGTTATGTTAAGCTTTGAAAGAAAAATCTGGAAATAGCAATAGTTGATTTTTTAAATGTAGCCATTCACATGATTTCAAATTTGATTCTTGGCTTTGTACTATTTGCCAAACAAAGTATTGCCTTAACTGATGAGAAACATGATGTTGAGCTAAATTGACAGGTTGGCATTTGGGAGCTGTATTCTGCATTTATGGCTTCTTTTTTGGAACTTATTTTGAATTGGTTTGTACCTTTTGTAGAATGTGAGAAAATGTTTTCATCTAAATACTTTTTAGTGGTATTAATAGTTGAAATAATGCTGAAATAATACTGAAATAAAATTCATTGGCTTGTACATACATAATCCAACTCTTATAAATATAAAGATGCTAACTTTAATTCTGAAGTAGCTAATCAAATTCTTTAAGAATATAACAGAGTTATAACTCCAGTCTGGAATGATTTACTCATTTGTCACTTAACTGAGCAATTCTAAAATATCCCATAAATCGTTAAAGCATAATTAACAATAAGAAGTAATTACTAATATAATAGAAATGGCACCCCTGAATTAATTAAAACGTGTATATGTATAGCAAAAGACAATAGCAGGTATTTTTAATTATTTTTAATTTTAAACAAGTTTGATGGGGCAAGTAAAAAAGCTAAGTGGGGTAATTTAACTCTGGCCTTGATATTTTACAGAAGGAATATATCAGATGAAGCATTGCAGGTATACAAGCTGAAAAGAGAGAATTTAATTCTCAAATGCAAGGTTGAAAAACTAGGCGGAGAAAAAGAGGAAATCTTGAAAGACAATAAATATCTTAAAGAAGAAATTAACAGGTGAGAAATTTATAGAGAGCAATCCTGACTTACTCTTCCAGAATAAATTCTTTTTACATCTTTCCTCTGGCTATATGTATATTATGCAGTATTCTGTTTGACTATAAGGCCCAGAGGAACAGTGGAGGAAAATCAGAGGTGACTCCTTTCAACAGTGAAAAAACTCTAGCTCTGCAAACATCTTGATCAGATCTCAGGGGCCTTGTTCCCTAAAAGGCTTTCAGTCAGAAAGCAATTTTTTGGGATATCTTGATACTTTTACATTTGGGACCAAGAGAGGATTCAAGAGAGGATTTTTCCCACACCTTGTGTTCATAACATTTTATTGCTTCTGGAAAGTGTTTTGGATTGATTTGCACCTTTTGTAAAATGTAAAAGAAAAAAAAAAGACTATTAAGAATCCTTGCCTGTATTAATAGATTAAGTACATAAGAACATAAGAACATAAGAATAGCCTTGCTGGAACAGGCCACAGCCCATCCAGTCCAGCATTCTGTCTCCCACAGTGGCTCCCCATTTGCTTCAGGGTCTTCCCAAGCAGATGTCATCACCTGCTTATGATTCCCTGCAAATGGCATTGAGAAATATCCTGCCTATCTCTCCATCCCGGAGGGTGTCCTTAGTCATCCATAATGATAGCCATGGATACCCTTGTTCTCCATGAACTCATCTAATCCTTTCTTAAAGGTGTCGAGGCTGACAGCTGTCACCACTTCTTCTTGCAGGGAGTTCCATAGACCAGTGATCCTCTGGGTGAAAAAGTACTTCCTCTTATTTGTTTGAGGTCTAGCTTCCAAAAGTTTCATGGAGTGCCCCCTAGTTCTAGTGTTGTGCGATAGAGAAAACAGTTTTTCCTTTTCTACTTTGTCCACACCGTGCATGATTTTATAGACTCAGGTCACCTCTCAGGCGCCGTTGTTCTAGAGCAGTGGTCGGCAAACCGCGGCTCGCGAGCCACGAGCAGCTCTTTGGCCCCTCGGGTGCGGCTCTTCCTCTCTCCCTCCCCCTCGCGAGCGAACAGGGAGGAGCGCCCGGGGCTGCAGTTTCGCTGGAGCCGTCCAGGCGTCGCACGCCCACCTCCCTGGGGGGAGACCCAGGGAGGCGTCCCAGCGCAGGCAAGCCTGGGAGGCTTCGCTGGAGGCGTCCGGGCGTCGTGCGCCCGCCTCCCTGGGGGGAGACCCAGGAAGTCGTCCCAGCGCAGGCGAGCAGGAAGTCGTCCCAGCGCAGGCAAGCCTGGGAAGCTTCGCTGGAGGCGTCCGGGCGTCGTGCGCCCGCCTCCCTGGGGGGAGACCCAGAGAATCATCCCAGCGCCGGCGAGCCTGGGAGGCTTTGCCGGAGCCGTCCGGGCGCCGCGCGCCCAAGGAGGCGGGCGCACAGCACCCGGATGGCTCCGGCACAGCCGCAGCCCCGGGTGCTCCGCCCGCCCGCTACAGGGGGAGGCAGCCGGAGCCCCAGCAGCCGGAGCCCCAGCAGCCGACATGCCGGGCTCTCCGCTGCCTCCGGGCGAGGGGGGAGGGAGAGAGGAAGAGCCGCACCCGAGGGGCCAAAGAGGGACCTGGTGGAAACGTGGCTGGCTGTCCTGCCCGATACGCTCGTACTGCGGGAGCTGCATGTCGCAGGACTCGGGGGCAGCAGCAGCAACAGCCGCCTGCAGAGGCCTCCGAGCCGTGCTTTCCGGGGCGGGCCGCTGCGTGCGGCTGGGACGGAGGTGTGCTTGCGGCGCCCTGACAGCCTCCGCGGTGCTTGGATGGCCGTGGCCTCGGGTGCTCCCCCCGCCTGCTCGCTGAGGGAGAAGACAGCCGTGGCCTCCCCGGCCGGCGTGCCAGGCTTTCCACTGCTTGGGGGGGGGGAAGGGAGGGAGAGAGGGAGGGAGAGACTGACATACAGAGAGAGACAGAGTGGAAGGGAGGAAGAGACAGAGAGAGACACAGAGAGAGAGGGAGGGAGGGAGGGAATCACACACACACACACACACACAGAATGACAGATGAGTGGAGGGAGGAGAGAGAGACAGATAAAGAGAGAGATAGACAGAGAGAGACAAAAAGAGAAAGAAAAATAGAAAGAAAAAGAAAGTGGGAGAGAGAGAGAAAGAAAGAAAGAAAGAAAGAAAGAAAGAAAGAAAGAAAGAAAGAAAGAAAGAAAGAATGAATTTTGGTTGCTAAGCAGGACAGTCGTGAAGTGAGTTTCACCACATTCTCCAAGTTGGCCACGCCCACCCGGTCACATGACCACTGAGCCACTCCCACAAAACAGGCCACACCTTTTGGCTCTCAAAAGAAATTTAAATCGTGGTACTGTTGATATTTGACTCTCTTGACTAATAAATTTGCCCACCACTGGTGAAGAGGGCCAGCCATTGCAGCCTCAGATGGTAAGGAAGGTGTTCCAGCCCCCTAATCATTCTGGTTGCCCTCCTCTGCACCTTTTCCATTTCCATAATATCCTTCTGAAGGTATGGTGACCAGAACTGTACACAATACTCCAGATGGGGCCTCACCATAGATTTATAAAGAGGCAAAATGACACTTGCTGACTTATTTTCTATACCCTTCTTAATGATCCCTAGCAATGAGTTTGCTTTTTTCACTGCTGGGGCACACTGGGTTGACACCTTCATTGAGCTGTCCACCAGGACACCAAGGTTCCTTTCCTGATTAGTTGCAAGGAGTTCAGACCCCATCAGTTTATAGATATAGTTGGAGTATTTTGCCCCAATGTGCATCACTGCACTTACTAATGTTGAAGCTCATTTGCCACTGGTTTGCCCACTCCCCCAGTGTCAAGAGATCCCTCTGGAGCTCCTCACACTCTCTCTCAGTTTTTACTACCCTGCATAATTTAGTGTCGTCGGCAAATTTGGCTACCTTGCTGTTTACTCCTACTTCTAGATCATTTATGAAAAGGTTGAAGAGCAGGGGTCCCAGTACTGAACCTTGGGGGACCCCACTCTTTACCTCCCTCCACCTGGAGAAGTGTCCATTTAATGCTACTCTCTGTTTCCTGTCCCTTAGCCAGTTGCTAATCCAGGACAAGGCCTGTCCCTTTATTCCATGACTGGCAAGTTTATTTAAGAGCCTTTGGTGCGGGACCTTGTCAAAGGCCTTCTGAAAATCCAGATAAACAATGTCAACTGGATCTCCCTTGTCCACGTGCTTGTTGACACTCTCAAAAAATTCCAGCAGATTAGTGAGGCATGATTTGCCCTTGCAAAAGCCATATTGGCTCTCCTTCAGCATCGCCATCTCTTCTACGTGCCTATTAATTTTATCTTTTAAGATGGTTTCCATCACTTTACCTGGGACACTTGTCAAGCTGATCGGTCGGTAATTTCCTGGATCACCTCTGGATCCTTTTTTGAAGATAGGTGTTATATTCACTACCTTCCAGTCATCCGGCACAAGGCCTGATTTGAGGGAAAGATTATATATTTTGGCAAGGACATCAGCAATTTCATCTTTAAGTTCCTTGAGAACTCGTGGATGGATGCCATCTGGTCCTGGTGATTTGTTAGTGTTTAGTTTAACAAGACATGCAAGGACCTCCTCCCTGGTTATTTCTATCTGGGTTACTTCAGTTTCCCTCCCTACAAAGATAGGCTCTGTTTTAGGCATGTAATCTCTGTCTTCTTCAGTGAATACTGAAGCAAAAAATTCATTGAGTCTCTCTGCAATCTCTGCTTCCTCCTTAATAATCCCTTGCCTTCCATTGCCATCTAATGGTCCAATGGCCTTTCCAGTTGGGTTCTTACTTCTAATTACTTAAAGAAGTCCTTGTTATTTCTTTGAGTGTTTTTAGCTAAACGCTCCTCAAAGTCTTGCTTTGCTTTCCTGATTGTTGCCTTGCATTTGTTCTGCCAGAATTTATGTTTCTGCCTGTTGACCTCATTTGGAGAAGCCTTCCATCTTTTAAATGAGCTTTTCTTGCTTTTGATCACTTCCCGAACAGCTCCTGTAAGCCATATCGGAGTCCTCTTGAACCTGCCAGTGCCCTTTTTCCTTTTAGGTATACATTCCAATTGGGCCTCTGTTATTGTTTTTGTGAGCAGCCTCCATGCCTCATGGAGTGTTTGAACTTTCTCAATTCTCCCTTTCAGCTTCTTTTTTACTAGTTTCCTCATCTTTGGGAAATTTCCTTTATGAAAATTTAAGGTCTCTACTGTATGTTAGATTTTATCGGTGATTTACAATCTATGATTAAGTTAAAAATAATCGTGTTGTTGCTCAGAACCAAGTCAAGGATTCTTGTACCTCTAGTTGGGTCTTCAACCATCTGTTCCAGGGAACAATCATTTAGCACATCTAGGAACTTTTATCTCTTTGTCATGTGCTGAACAACAGTTCACCCAGTCTATGTGAGGGTAATTGAAATCCCCCATTATAACCAGGCTTCTCTTTTTTGATGCCTCCTTTACAACATTCTCCAACTGCCAGTCTCTCTCAGGGGCTTGGGTCGGAGGCCGATAACATATGCCTACTGTTAGACCATTATTTTGGCCTGATAGTCTTACCCACAGAGTTTCTAGTGGTGACTCTAAATCACCTCGATATGCCAATTCGTATGACTTTATCTCTTCTTTGACATACAAGGCTACACCACCTCCCATTTGCCCCTTCCTGTCCTTCCTGTAGAGTTTGTAGCCTGGGATGACTGTATCCCATTGGTTATTATCCGTCCACCAGGTTTCAGTGATACCAATAATATCAATATTTTTGTCTATTACTAAGTATTCCAGCTCCCCTATTTTGTTCCGGAGGCTTCTGGCATTTGCATACAGGCATTTATATATACTTTTCTGATGCAGTCTTTTGAGTCCAGTTGCATCCTTAGACTGCTTCTTGCATCCTTCTGCTAGAGTGCTGGTGACTGGCTCCTCGCTCTGCTCAGTAATTATTGCATCCTCCTCACTACTCAAGTAAACACTTTCCCGAACCGGATGCTGTCCAGCTCCTGTCGGCTTTCCCCCAGTTATCAGTTTAAAAGTTGTTCTGCAGCCTTTTTGATGTTGAGTGCCAGCAACCTTGTCCCATCATGGTTCAAGTGCAACCCATCCCCCCTGAACAGGTTTGGCTTGTCCCAAAATGTTCTCCAGTTCCTGACAAATCTGAAGCCCCTCCTCCCGACACCATCGCCTCATCCACGCATTGAGGCTTCTGAGCTCTGCCTGCCTGGTAGGTCCTGCACGAGGAACAGGACCTGTAAAAAAGTAATGCTAAATATTGACATAAAGGTCATTAATTTGTACTTAAATAATCCAACTCTTATAAATATAATGAATGCTGAGGTAGGTAATCCAATCCTTTTAAAGAATATAATGGAGATATAGCTATGATCTGGGAAGATTTACTGATTTGTCACTTTTACAGAACATTTCTGATGTATCAAATAAATCAATAAAGCGTAAGATAGACCACTAGTTGTTTTAATATAAATAGCAAAACTGAATTAATTAAAATATATAAACATACAGTATATAACAAAAAACATATACTGTATAGTGGTATGTTTAATGTTTTTCAATTTAAAAACTCGCTTATCAACTCAAGTAAAAATGAATTGGATTATTTTCACTATCAATATTTTACAGAAAGAAAGCTGTAATTTCTCATCTGTTGACGGACATAGAAGAGCTCCACTGTGAGAAAAAGTATCTTACTGATATTATTCGCTGCCTACGTTGGAAGAAACAGCAGTTGTGTGAAAAGTTTGAGGAAAAACTGAACAGGTGAGCCATTTTTAAATAGCAACCCTGACTTTCCCTTCTATAATTTTATATTACATTCTCCTTAGTTCCATAATAAAACATCATATGGAGACTTTAAGATACAGTAAGCAAAAAAGAATGGAAAAGAACATATATTACATCTGGTTTCCTTCTGCTAGCTAAGGCTGTTATTGGATTTTAAAGACTATTACTGTATCATTTTAAAAGGGGTTTTAAGAAGTTTGAAATATGAGAATAGCAAGAGTGTTCTAGAATAAATCAGAAAAGTGTTGAAAATGTCATGACATCAGGTTCATATTACCATATGTGGTGGACTTGCGCAGAAGCTAAAAGATATTGGACTAAGATGCACACGTGGTTGGAGAAAATGACTCAAAAACATATAGACTTTAAGCCAGAGATTTTTTTATTGGGAATTATACCAGAAATATATAATAGGGATTTGAAATATGTGATTGTAAATGTTTTAACAGCAGCTAGAATTGTATTTGCAAAAAATTGGAAAAATGAGAAAATACCAATGCAGGAGGAAATTATTCAAAAAATTAACACAATGTGCAGAAATGAGTAAATTTAAATTTGAAATTAGAGAACAAGAAGATGAACTATTTTACAAGGTTTGCGATTTGTTCTATCAATGGTTAGATAAAAAATCATGGTAATGGGAAATGTTGGGAGAATTTTTTATATTTTAAGAATAATTGAATGATATGCATTCTATAAGAGTTTAGCATTGTTAAACAGATTAGAACAATGTAATGGAATGATGTTGTATGTATGATTTCAATATATAGAATATTCTGTTGAAAATGTAGGAATAATAATTGGAGTTGAATTATTGATGCAAAATGATGTTGTATGTATGAATTCAATACTTAGAATATCGCATTTAAAATTAAGGAATAATATATATATAGAGAGAGGCAAGCCTCTCTATGCCTTGAGGGCACCGGTTCAAATCCCAGTAGAAGGAGTATGGCCAGCTGAAGAAGGCTAATAAGCCTGAAATGGATCCATCCTGGTCTCTTTATTTTCAGCCCTTAAAAATCTAACACATATCTAAAAAATGTCACACAGCAGTAATTTAATTGGTTCTCTGTCTGGATGATCTCTAGGTTGAGTCGAAGGGCAGAGAGGGATGACGTCAAGTCTCTTCTCCTTAAAGGGACCCTTGAACAGGAGCTGTGATATTATTCTCTCTCTCTCTCTCTCTCTCTCTCTCTCTCTCTCTCTCTCTCTCTCTCTCTCTCTCTCTCTCTCTCTCTCTCTCTCTCTCTCTCTCTCTCTCTCTCTCTCTCTCTCTCTCTCTCTCTCTATATATATATATATATATATATATATATATATATATATATATTTGTTTTCGTAGATTTTCACGGGTGTAGGTATGCTGGCATAGCTGGCTTCGGGGATTTTCCCGTGTATAAGGCATAGAAAAGTTGTTGCAACGTTTCGACAAGATCTCACTTGTCATCATCAGGCAGGCTTGTGTCTGTGAGTGTGACTGCGGAGGCATCGCCCCTCTTTAAATCTTGGTGGGGGGGGGGGTGGAGTGCTGACTATTGTTGTGATATCTGATATCACAACCAGATATCTGGAAGCCAGCATTGACCAGCAGATGAGCCCCACCCTCCAGCCAAGCCGTTGAAATTCAAAACAAGGAGAAACATACAAATGAGACCAATCAGCATCAATCTACCAGTCACGATGCAACTGCACAGCCAATCAACCCACTCACAACAATAGTCAGCACTCCACCACCCCCACCAAGATTTAAAGAGGGGCGATGCCTCCGCAGTCACACTCACAGACACAAGCCTGCCTGATGATGACAAGGGAGATCTTGTCGAAACGTTGCAACAACTTTTCTATGCCTTATACATGGGAAAATCCCCGAAGCCAGCTATGCCAGCATATATATGTGTGTGTGTGTGTGTGTGTGTGTTAGATTTTTAAGGGATGATTAATAATTAATTAAGAGACCAGGATGGATCCATTTCGGGCTCCTTAGCCCTCGTCAGCTGGCCATACTTCCCTACAGGGATTTGAACTGGTGCTCTCCAGCACTCGAGGCAGGCTTCTCTATGCCTTGAGCTAACCAGCTATATATATATGCTGATGAAACAGGGTAGAACCGATTAGGCTGGAGTACTGGGCTTCTGCCTTGGATTCATTACAGCCCCGGTTCGAATCCCAGTGGGGTGTGGCCAACTGATGAGAGCTAATAAGCTCGAAATAGATCTATCTTGGTCTCTCAAAAATTTACATTTATTGATCAGCTCATAAAAACTAACACACACACACACACATATATATATAATAAATATATATAATAAAATTAAGGAATAATAATAATAATTTTCCAGACCTTGGGGTATGAACTTAAAAGTATAGGTTGTAGGCTTATCTTTTCAGGTGTTTTACCAGTATATAAGGAACAGGAAGGACAAGGCCAGTGTGTAGCAGAGTTTAATGCCTGGCTAAAGGAGTGCTGTAAAAGGGAAGGCTTTGGTTTTATTAATCATGATGCCTGCAGCAGGTCCAATGAAAATCTGTACAAAAGAGATGGTTTGCACCCATCCAAGAAAGGGACTGAGTTACTTGGCATTAAATTCACAGATTTTCTGGATAAACATTTAAGCTGAACAGTGGGGACAGAGAATTAACTGATACAGAACATTTCTGTCCCCAGCAATCTAAAATTCATGGGGTTATCAGCGCATGTAACACAGATGTTTGTGCGGGTAAGATTATCACTCCTGCTGTCAAGCAAAATCAAGCATTTGGTTTTAGCGCAGGATAGGATTATTTAATAGTTTTTTAAATTATATTTATTGTATTTTGTATGCTTTTTAAATTTCCTGTGCGCCGCCCTGGGTCCTCTGTGGAGAAGGGCGGGATATAAATTTAAATAAATAAATAAAAAATTTAATAGTGAGTGCCAAACCATGTGCATGAATCATACAAGTGGCAAGAAAATAAGGGAAGTCAGGCACAACACAAATTACGCAGACAGTAAACACAGGGTCAATCAAAATGGACTCAAATGTCTATACACCAATGCACAGAGTATGAGGAATAAACAGGGCGAATTAGAAATTCAAGTAAAAGAGGGCAGATATGATATTGTTGCCATTACAGAAACTTGGTGGGACAAAACTGACAAATGGAACATACAGCTAGAAGGATTTAAATTATTTAAAAGAAATAGACCAAATAAAAGAGGAGGTGGAGTTGCATTATTACATAAGAAATAACTACATCTCTACAGAAATAGAACACAACAATTATGTGAACTATCTTATCAATATTAAAGGTTGGGGGGGAAATGACATTGCCATAGGTCTATACTACAGGCCACCCAACCAAGCAGAGGAAGTAGATGAACTTTTTGCTAGTCAGCTAACCAAGCACACCACAATAGTAGTGTGGGATTTTAACTACCCTGACATCAATTGGGAAACAAATTCTGCACCAAGTGGAAGATCTAACAGGTTCCTAACAAACCTAGCAGACAACTTTGTTTCCCAAAAGGTAGAGAAGGGAACAAGGGGCTCAGCCATATTGGACTTAATTCTCACTAACAGAGAGAAAATGATAGAAGGTGTTGAAGCCACAGGAACCCTGGGGGCAAGTGACCATGCAATATTGGAATTCAACATTATGCAAATGCAAGTAGTAGAACAAAGTCACACTAGAATCTTGGACTTTAAGAGAGCTAATTTCAATAAACTTAGTGAGAGCTTGGGAAAAAGTTCCATGGATGAGAATCCTCAAGGGGAAAACAACTCAAGAAGTTTGGGAAATTTTGAAAAATGAGATTACAAAAGCCCAGTCTAGCACAATACCAATGAAGAAGAAAAATAACAGCTCCCAAAAGAAACCGGTATGGCTGCATAAAGAACTCTCTGACAAATTGAAAGACAAAAAAGATAAGTATAAAAAGTGGAAAGGGGGGGACATAACTAAGGCAGAATATCAGCAAATAGCCCGAGCCTGTAAAGATGAAAAGAAGAAAGCTAAGGCTCACAATGAAGAAAAGCTTGCCACAAAAGTAAAAAAATTAAAAAAAAGCTTTTTCCAACGTGTTAAAAACAAGAAAAAAGTTAAAGAAACAATTGATCCATTGCTGGGAGAAAATGGCAGGAACAGGTGGCAAGCAACAGGGAGAAAGCAGAACTATTCAACTCATTTTTTGCATCTGTCTTTACACAAAGGGATAAAACAATCCAATCTATCAAAAACAGCACCACAAAAATCGATTAGAAACACAAATTGAAATAGGGAAGAAAATAGTAAATGAGCACCTGTCTACCCTAGACGAGTTCAAATCACCAGGACCGGATGGATTACACCCCAGGGTTCTGAAGGAACTGGCAGATGAGATCTCAGAACCACTGAACTATATCTTTCAGAGATCCTGGAACACTGGGGAACTACCAGAGGACTGGAAAAGAGCTGATGTGGTTCCCATCTTCAAAAAAGGAAAAAAGATAGATCCAGGAAACCACAGACCCATCAGCCTGACCTCAATACCAGGAAAGATTCTGGAAAAAATAATCAAGCAGCGAATTACTGAACACCTAGAAGCAAACAAAATAATAACTAAAAGCCAACATGGTTTTGTCAAAAACAGATCATGCCAGACTAATCTTATTGCATTCTTTGATAATGTGACAAAATTAGTGGAGCAGAGGAATTTATTTATTTATTTATTTTATCAAATTTGTATACCGCCCTATCTCCTCAAAGGGACTCAGGGCGGTGCACAGAAATATAAAAAACATATACAAAACAATACAATATATAACAGTTTAAAATAGAATTAAATAGGGGTCTGTGCTAAAAATTTGGAGTAAAAAGGTTAAAATCAATTAAAACTACTAATTAAAATTAAAATTAAGCCAGGCCGGCTTCTTGAAATAGATATGTCTTTAATGCCTGGCGGAAGAGGCGTAGGTCCGCGATGGTACGAAGATCGGGGGGTAGGCTGTTCCAGAGGGCAGGGCCCGCCACAGAGAAGGCTCTCCCCTGGGGGCCACCCGACGGCATTGTCCGGCGGATGGCACCCTGAGGAGGCCCACTCTGTGGGAGTGGACAGATCTAAGAGAGGTATGTGGTAGAAGGCGGTCTCGTAAGTAGCCAGGTCCCGTGCCATGGAGCGCTTTAAAGATGGTCACTAGCACCTTGAAACACATCCGGAAGGTCACAGGCAACCAGTGCAGCTCGCAGAGAGGTGTTACGTGGGAGTATCAAGAACTCCCAGAATCCCCCGCGCGGCCGCATTTTGGACTAACTGAAGTCTCCGGGTGCACCTCAAGGGGAGCCCCATGTAGAGAGCGTTGCAGTAGTCCAGGCGGGAGGTGACGAGCACTTGAGTGACTGTTCATAAGGCACCACGATCTAGATAGGGGCGCAACTGGCGAATCAGGTGAACCTGATGAAAGGCCCCCCTGGTCATGGCTGTCACATGATCATCCAGTGACAGCTGAAAATCCAGGAGGACACCCAGATTGCGAGCCCTATCCGCAGGGGCCAGTGACTCGCCCCCAATAGCCAGAGATGGAACCAGCTGACCATATCGTGGCTCCGGGAACCACAGCCACTCGGTCTTGGATGGGTTAAGTCGGAGCCTGTTCCTCCCCATCCAGACTCGCATGGCCTCCAGACACTGGGACATCACTACAACGGCATCGTTGGGGTGGTTAGGGATAGAGAAGTACAGCTGAGTATCACCAGCGTACTGATGCAACTCTACCCCAAAACCACGGATGATCTCACCCAGCGGCTTCATGTAGATGTTGAACAGGAGGGGCGAGAGGACCAATCTCTGAGGCACCTAAGGTAAGGTCGACCTCTGCCCCCCTGCCAACACAAATTGTGACCGGTCGGAGAGGAAGGAGGAGAACCACTGAAAAACGGTGCCTCTAACCCCCAACCCCTTCAGCCGGTGCAATAGGATACCATGGTCGATGGTATCGAAAGCCGCTGAGAGATCTAATAGGACCAGGATAGAGGAATGACCTCTATCCCGAGCCCTCCAGAGATCATCCACCAACGTGGCCAATGCCGTCTCCGTGCTGTGCTCAGGCCGGAAGCCGAACTGGCACGGATCTAGATAGACAGTTTCCTCCAGGTGCTGGAGAAACTGTCGTGCCACCACACTCTCAACAACCTTAGCTAAAAAGGGAAGGTTGGAGACCGGACAGTAATTAGCCAGCTCTACTGGGTCCAGGGAAGGCCTCTTGAGGAGGGGTCTCACCACCACCTCTTTCAAGGCGGCTGGCAAGAACCCCTCACTCAAGGAAGCATTCACTATTCCCAGTAGCCAGCCTCGTGTAACCTCCCGGGAAGCCAGTACAAGCCAGGAGGGACACGGGTCCAATAAACATGTGGTGGCATTCAGCCGCCTCAGCACCCTGTCCATGTCATCGGGAGAAACAAGGTCAAACTCATCCCAAAAAGCAGTCTCAAGACCTGCCTCCACCCGTCCGTCCGGACTAATCTCATCGGAGGTCAACTCGTCACGAATTTGAGCGATTTTATCCTGCAGATAAATATCCTCCGCAGCTCTGCGGCTTCGCAATTCTTCACTGCGCTTTACTGCGCTCCACAATTCCGCAACCCCCCCTCCTCCAGCGTCCACGCAGGTGAAGAACCGAACCTGACGGCCCTCTGGCAAAAGTCTCAACAAATATGCCCTTCTTGCTCACCCCTTAACTCGGAGCTCATGACTCACAGCTCCTCCATGTTTGAAACCGGAAATGGAACTATGCTGTCGATATAGTTTACTTGGACTTCAGTAAGGCATTTGACAAGGTAGACCATAACCTACTACTAGATAAAGTAGAGGAATGTGGGTTAGACAACATCACCACTCAAGCACTCGTCACCTCCTGCCTGGACTATTGCAACACTCTCTACATGGGGCTTCCCTTGAGGTGCACCTGGAGGCTCCAGCTAGTCCAGAATGTGGCCGCGCGGGGGAGGGTCTCGATACTCCCATGTAACACCTCTCCTGCGCGAGCTGCACTGGCTGCCTGTGGCCTTCCGGATGCGCTTCAAGGTGCTAGTAACCATCTTCAAAGCGCTCCATGGCACGGGACCTGGCTACCTGCGGGACCGCCTCCTATCACATACCTCCCTTAGACCTGTCCGCTTCCACAGAGTCGGCCTCCGCAGGGTGCCATCCTCCGGACAATACCGACGGGTGGCCCCCAGGGGGAGAGCCTTCTCTGTGGCGGGGCCTGTCCTCTGGAATGACCTTCCCCCCAACCTTTGGATCATCACGGACCTACGCCTCTTCCCCCGGGCACTAAAGACACATCTATTTCAAGAGGCCGGCCTGGCTTAGTTTTAATGATTTTAACCCTTTTAATCTAAATTTTAGCACAGACCTTAATTTAATTTATTTTAAACTGTTTTGTACTGTATTGTTTTATATTTTTATATTTCTGTGCACCGCCCTGAGTCCCCTAGGGGAGATAGGGCGGTATACAAATTTAAAAAATAAAATAAATAAATAAATAAATCACCACCAGATGGATTCGTAACTGGCTGACCAACCGCACTCAATGTGTAATCCTCAATAGAACTGCATCTACATGAAAGGAAGTATGCAGTGGAGTCTACCAAGGCTCTGTTTTAGGCCCAGTACTCTTCAACATCTTCATCAATGATTTGGACATGAGAATAAATGGGGAACTCATCAAATTTGCGGACGACACCAAGCTGGCAGGAATAGCCAACACTCCAGAAGATAGGCTTAAGATACTGAAGGATCTTGACAAACTTGAACATTGGGCACTATCTAACAATGAAATTCAATGGCGAAAAGAGTAAGGTTCTACATTTAGGCAACAAAAATGAAATGTACATGTACAGTATAGGTGGTACCTTGCTCGGTAGCAGCAACTGTGAAAGGGATCTTGGAGTCCTAGTAGACAACCATTTAAATATGAGCCAGCAGTGTGCAGCAGCTGCCAAAAAAGCCAACACAGTTCTAGGCTGCAAAAACAGAGGGATAGAATCAAGATTACGTGAAGTGTTAATACCACTTTATAATGCCTTGGTAAGGCCACACTTGGAATTCTGCATTCAGTTTTTGTCACCATGATGTAGAAAAGATGTGGAGACTCTAGAAAGAGTGCAGAGAAGAGCAACAAAAATGATTAGGGGACTAGAGGCTAAAACATATGAAGAACGGTTGCAGGAACTGGGTATGTTTAGTTTAATAAAAAGGACTAGAGGAGACATGATAATAGCAGTGTTCCAATATCTCAGGGGTTGCCACAAAGAAGAGGGAGTCAAACTATCCTCCAAAGCACCTGGGGGCAGAACAAGAAGCAATGGGTGGAAACTAATCAAGGAGAGAAGCAACTTAGGAGAAATTTCCTGACAGTTAGAACAATTAATCAATGGAACAGCTTGCCTCCAGAAGTTGTGAATGCCCCAATCCTGGAAGTCTTTAAGAAGATGTTGGATAGCAATTTGTCTGAAATGGTATAGGGCTTCTTGCCTAGGCAGGGAGTTGGACTAGATGACCTCCAAGGTCCCTTCCAACTCTGCTATTGTATTGTATTATTGTATTAATTACAGTTGAATAATTGATATATAATGATAATAATGTACTTATGTTTATTTAATGAATAATTTGTGATTCAAAATATAATTGTAAGTGGTGACCATGGAAAGGACGAACAAAATCTTGTAACCATGCTATATGAAATGGAAGAATGTTGTATGTGTTTTATGTTTTTGTTTGTTTAAAAATAAAAAAATATATAAAAAAAGAAGTTTGAAATATGAGAGTTCCCATTACATTTCTTTTACATTGAAGAAAATTAGGATACAATTGAAGATATAAGTGAATAAATAAAATTAAACTTGAGATCCAGAGCATAATAAACAGTTGTCTAAAAGACAAATTAGATGTTTGTTGGTCGAGATTCATATGTAACCTTCTGATTTTTCTAGAGAGAGAATGCTAAGAAAGGACTGTTGTAGGTCATTGATGTATAGAGACAAATTACTATCACTTGTGAGCAAAGAACACAAAAAATGCTTGGTTACTATCTGGCAAACAAGTGCAGACGTTGAAAAACTGGAACATCAAATGCCAGAAAATGAACTAAAAATGGAATGGCTTCAAGCTTCTATAGACAATCTCAAAACCAAACATTCCAAAGAATCTAGAAAAAATGTACAGGAATGGCTTCAGGAATCTCTAAAAAAACTGAAAGAGGATTCCCCTAAGGTATCAGGACACACCTTGCCAGAATGGCTTAAAGCTTCAGTGATAAATCTTGAAAAGGAATGTCCAGAAGCATCCAGGGAAGATGTAAAGGAATGGTTAGCTACATCCATACATTGTCTTCAAAAAAAAGGGCCAGAAACGTCCCCAATGAATGTGGACGAATGGCTTGAAGGATCTATTAAAAGTATTCAAGATCTTCAGAATTATGAGGCAGAATCTCGAGGTAGCTTAAGAAAGGGATGGCTAGAAAAATCAATAGAAAACATGAAGCAAGATTCTGAAGTACCTGTGAAAAATATATTACAGTGGCTTGAAGGATCCTTAGAAAGCCTCTCATCTTCTAAAGCACCTGAGCCAGTTCTGGAAAAATGGCTTCAAGACTCTTTGAAAAACCTAAAAGAGGAAAGTCCTGAAACATCTAATCAAGATGCCAAAGAATGGCTTCAAATGTCTGTAAATAACCTAGAGGAGGAAGGACCTGAAACAACCCATTTAAATGCTCAGGAATGGCTTAAAGAATCTATTAAAAGCCTTCAGGATTTACAGAAGTCTAAGATATCTTTTCAAAATAGCCTAAGAAATGGATGGTTTGAAAAATCAATACAGAACCTGAAGAAGGAATGTTCTGAAGGACCAGCGGAGAATATATTACAATGGCTTCAAGGATCCCTAGAAAGAGTCTTAGCTTCTGAAGAACCTACACCAGTTCTGGACGAATGGCTTGAAGAATCCTTGAAAAATCTGGAAGAGGAAAGTCCTGAAGCTTTTAAACAAGATGTCAAAACATGGCTTGAACCTTCTATAAAGAACCAGAAAAATGTAGAAGAGGAAAGTCCTGAAGCCCAAAAATGGCTTGAACCTTCTATAAAGAACCAGAAAAATCTGGAAGAGGAAAGTCCTGAAACATTTAAACAAGATGCCGAAACATGGCTTGAACCTTCTATAAAGAACCAGAAAAACGTAGAAGAGGAAAGTCCTGAAGAATTTAAACAAGATGTCAAAACATGGCTTGAACCTTCTATAAAGAACCAGAAAAATGTAGAAGAGGAAAGTCCTGAAGAATTTAAACAAGATGTCAAAACATGGCTTGAACTATCTATAAAGAACCTGGAAGAGGAAAGACCTAAAGAACCGCGTTTAGCAACTCAGAGATGGCTTGAAGCATCTATTAAAAGCATTCAGGATATAAGGAAGTCAAAGGTAAAATTTGAAGACAGCATAAATAATGGATGGCTTGGGAAATCAACAGAAGACCTCCAGAAACAATATTCTGAACGACCTTTGGAAAATATATTACACCGGCTTCAAAGATCTCAAGAAAGCTTGTCGTCATCAAAATCAACCAACCTAGTTCTGGAAAATTGGCTTCAAGAATCCTTGACAAACCTGGAACAGGAGAGTTCTGAGGAAGCTAAACATGTCAAAAAATGGTTTGAAATATCTATAAATAACCTTGAACCAGAAGGACCTGAAGTACCACATCTAAATCCCCAGGAATGGCTTGAAGCATCAATTAATGGCATTCAGAATTTCAAAAAGCAATCCTCTAAAGCGTCAAAAGCCAGCCTGGGATTCAGCAGGGAGAGAGTAATTCGGGTAGAGTCTGCTTTATCTGAAAGAAATTTGAGGAATGGATGGTTGCAAGCAACTTTAGCAAGTTCCAGAGAGCATAGTTCTACTGCATCTAGAACAGGTGTTCAAGCATGGCTGCAAACATCTTTGAAAAAACTCAAGCAAGAGTCTTCAGAAGGCGCCGGAAGAAACTTGGAGCAATGGATCCAAGAATCCACTCAAAATATCCAGATGAAATGTCCTGAAGAATCCATGCCATATGTGAAGGAATGGCTTGATACAACCCTAAATCACTTCGAAGAGGAAGGGCCTGAAACAACCCATCTAAATGTGGAGGAATGGCTTAAAATATCTATTCAAGGTCTGCAGGAGGAAATATTAAAAGAGATGACAGGAGGAAAAGATCCTAAAATATGGAGGACAAAAGTTTCCAAAAGAATTCCTTCTCAAGAAAAACAGGTATATGAACAGCCAACATTAAGTAGCTATATTAAGGGTGGACAAATTATTCCAGGGGGTCGGGGAGTCTCTCTTTTCTTTATATATTGAATTGAATTGAAAGGATATTATTTTATTTTTATTTCTGAATAGCAAGCTATCTTCAAGGGGAACTTGGAGAGAAAGAAAGAGGTCATAGCAAATGTTTGTATAAAATGAATTTCGAAGAAAAAAAATATTTAATCCAGAATTGGGATTTAATTATATTAAAGCTAAACAGTTAAAAACATAAGGATATAGCTGAAACCCCAAATGAGGAAGAGGAAGAAGAGTTTTAATGAGAAAGAAAGATTTTGAGGATAAAAAGCACTTGATAAAGTGAGCTGCAGCTCATTAAAGCTGATGCCTTTTAATACAAAATTTTAGAAAAGTCGCTACTGGGCTCCTCCTGATTTGTTAGCAAGAATTCAGTAGTAGTTTTGAATATAAATGGTTACATGTCGCCCTCCTTGGTGTAGAGCAGGGCTGTCATGGCATGCGTCACACACTGGCCATGCCTAGTTTAACAAAGGGGAAAAAGTTGTGATACGTCAGATGATGCTGTGTAGAGAATACTCAAAATGAGGAACAAGAAGCTCCTCACCAGAGGTATAATATAATGCTGCATCTTTAGCTTTTGAACCCTAAATTTAAAATCCCAAGATGGACTGGAGCTCCTAGACTTATGAAGAGTGCTTACTCTTTTTCCTAATTTGTAGGAGTGATGGAAATACCACCTTCAGACAGCATTATTTGGCTAGCAAAAGAATGCTTTATACAACAGTAAATGGATCATGTGGAACAGGGGTCCCCAATCCCCAGGCTGTGGACCGGTGCCGGTCCGTGGCTTGATAGGAACCGGGCCGGAGGAGGGAGAAGGGGGCAGCCCCCTGGGGAGAGTGCACACCGGATGCGGGGGATCACAGTTGGAGGCCCTAGAGGGCCGAGTGAGCTGACTCCCCCCTGCGTGCGCATGCGCATGCGCGGCTGTTTGCGCCGTTGGAGGTCCTAGAGGGCCGAGTGAGCCGAATCCCCCCCCCATGCGCATGTGCCGCCTGTTCCCCCTCCTTCCCGCTCCTCCTCTATGCCAGCTGGTCCGCAGAATTTTCTTTAAAATTAAACCAGTCCCTGGTGCAAAAAAGGTTGGGGACCCCTGATGTGGAAGACATGGTGAATCCCCTTTCTGTTCTCTGGATTCACGTGTAGCCACTCAGCAAATAATTTTGGTTAAAAAGATTGAGAAATGCTGATTTATATATAGAGAGAGAGAACAGTGGAGAAAAATTCAACTACTAGTAGTTGGTTATAAGATAAAAAGTTTGAATGTAGAAATTGAGGAATACAAAAGTAATTTCTGAGGAATTAGAAGTAAATATCTGTGAAAATTGTCACAGGGCCTCTTGGAAATAAGTGAAATCTAAGATTTCTTGTTTTAAAACATACATTTCAGAAAATGGTGCCATATGTTATAATCTGCATATGACTTGTGAAGATTCAGAAGAGTTGAAAAAAGTATGCAATATTAAAAGAGAGCCATGTTAGAAATCTGAAAGAAACCACATTTTCTAAAAGTTCCCTTTTAATATCATTTTAATCAGAAAAGGGACTACCAGATAGCTTCTAAAAAAAGAATTGGAACTGGAAGACATGATGTTGGATGAGAGATACCCTTATGACTCAATGTATGTTTAGTAATCAGAATGTGAACCATCAAATTATTTGCTTATATCATGTAATTTAGGCAATGACTGTACGATCAATATAGTTATTAATGCAATAGATGTGCCTGAAAATCTATTCACTTCTTGTTTTGTTATTTACCCCTCATGGCTTCCAGACTTTAAGGAATAAACTAGACAAGCTGATCTTGTGTTGCAGGTATGTCTTATTCTAACTAATGTGGACTGTAATCATAGATATTTAATTCATCTGTTTTGAATAAATTTCCCTTCCATTCCCTCTAAATATTTGAAAAGTCCCTATCCTTTCAAATGTCTGGATTGGAAATGAAAGGCTCCCTGTTAATTCACTCTTTCCTGTGAGTGGTGCCTCTCCATGCTGAATACCATTTGATTAAATGTTCTTTCACAAGGTGATCTGATTATTGCTCTTTGAGACCACTATCGTCCTCCTTTCAGCCTGATGCTTAACTTCCCATCACAGTAGATCCCAAATATATATCAGGAATGAGCTCTTTCCCTCTGGTGGCCTGTTGAGAAGCACTGGATCAGACTATATTTTATTTATTTTATTTTATTTTATTTCCTCAAGATATGTTGGGCTACAATTCTTAACATGGTTCAGTTGAGAGCAGATGATATAGTTGGAAAATATACAGCCAATGAAAGGCTAGTGGACACAGCAAAGGTTTCCTAACGAACTGTTGTCTTTTCTCTGTTCTTTTCAGAAAAAAGCAGGGGCAAATATTGAAGACTTGCGGATTTATCCTCCTGGAAGTGTTCATTTTTTTCTTTATTTATGTACATATTAGACTGTATTGTATAGTGAGTAAGCAGGGCCTTAGACCTTATTAACTTTGCAGTACCAGGAAGAAAAAACTTTAGTTTGTATTATAGCGACTTTGTAAATAATATATGATGTATAATTGTCAAAATCTTTCATTTGTTTTTGTTTTCATTTTTAATATAGTCCAAATCTGTCTTATGGCTAGACTTTCACAACAAAATGTAGTTAGTTCCTTTTAAGGACAAAAGAAGTAGATATTCCATAACAAACTGACTGGAGGAAAGATTGAGATAATAAGAAACAGGGAAAGTTCCAATCTCTTTAAAGAGAGAGAAAAAAAAATCACGATATATATACAAAAGCAAAATGCAAAATCCAGACCCAGTTCTCCACCCGCTTTTACTGAAAATTGCAATTGTCTACCTTTCTCTTCCCACAGTCATCTGAGGGTTGTCATGGGTCATTTCTAGTTGTGCCCATTTAAATTTGCTTTCATTGTGTCTTTTCACTGCTACTTAGTGTTCATGATTGTTGTTGATGATGGATGCTAAAATTCTGCCATCTTTTCTACATGGTGGCTTTTACAATCCTTATATTGTATGTTTGCTGTAGTTGACTTTTTTCTTCTTGGGCTTTTGAGGCTCTTGGTTTACAGATAGACTGCAGCTTACGATAACAAGTGTACCAGAATCTCATTTGTTGAATAAAACTCTCATTGGGATTTCATATGACTAATGCTCAACATCCTCAATCCTGAGGGGCGTAAAAGCAGACCATGTAGTCTTTTTATGCCCTTCAGGATTGAGGTTGTTGAGCAGTATATGGGGTGGGAGTGTTAAGGCCTTGGAGCAGGTAGTCCTGGGCTTCTGCTAGGCCTCCCAGGGGGTTGTGGCCTACTAGCTGGCAGCAGAGCTGGCAACAAACTCGAATGATGAGGCAGCTAGGGAAGAACTTGGGCTAGTCCTGGAGTCTGAGGAAGGCTCTGATGGATGTGCTCCATCGGGAGCAGAGATAGAGCCAGGGCTGTCTGAAATTTCCCAGCTGCTTTCAGAGTCAGAGATAAGTGGGGAAGAACAGCTGGGGCTTGTTCCAGATGCATGTATGCACAGAACTATCAGGAGAAAACAACTGAGGAACAGGGGCTGACTCAGGAAGAAAGGCACACATGGACGCTGAATGGCCCCTCCCTGGCTAGGGAATAAATAGAAGCAAAAGGGGAATGGTGGTTGTAGGAGACAACAATTCGTATTTCGTTTGCTTATCGTGGTTCATGCCTCAGAGACTGATTACCAGGAATTAATTTACAGCTTTGCGACTGGAATTATCCAAGTACTGATAAGGTCTGTTACTGCAATTAACCCTTGGAAAGATTATTGCCTGGACTTTTCTGTGTGAATGCCATGAATTCACAATAACTAAATAGAGGTTTTTTGGGGGGGGCAAGAAGTCTTTTTCTTGGTTCTGCTAAGGCTGTCAGAACACAGGATCTCATCCACAGCTGAGGCACTCTAGCTCTTCTTAACAGCCTGTATGGTCATTTAACAACTGTGTCAGGGAGAACAGGGATTGGGATCATTGAGCAAGGTAATTGATCCCCTCACTTAATGTCACTGTATAACGCTAACTCCATTGTGGTCATATATTTGAGTGTGTGTGTGTCTGTGTGTAACACCTGTAACAATGTAGTCTTTATGATAGTTATCAGCATTTTTGTGTTTACTGTGGTCATTGTTTGTTCCAGTTGCTCCTTCAGGTTTTCTATGATGTACCAGATGGCATTACAAACTAATTAAGTAGCCTAACAGGACTCATTTGCAATATACTATGTGACTATTATAAAGACAAATGTATGACAGGCAGGAGAAGACTAGCAGAGGGCATCCATGAAAATCAGCTAGTTGTGAGAAGATGCAATGAAAATTCCTTAATCTTCCAACAGCTGGAGACCAAAGCTGCCAAATACCCAGCATTGGCGGCAAAATCAGCCATTCTTTCATGAAACGGGAAAAGTCGCCTGCCATTCAGCATGTCATTTTGGGGGGGAAGTCCAAGAGGACTTATATGTAGTTTCAACTGTAACCATCTATACACAGACAAATCCAAAAACATTAGGGAATTTCAGACAATCAGCCATCAGTGGACCCAGTCATAAATGACATTTACACACCACTCAAGAGACCATAAAAAGCTAAGGAAACAAAAAGACAAGAATACATTCATTCTAGCAGTCTACACTCAAAATCCAGGCATTAACACCAAACAATCCATCAGAATATAGTGCCCTAATTAAGGTACTAATAAGGAGAAAACAATACCTGCAACAATGGCAGTGCAAACTATTGTATAGAAACTGGGAGCAAACCGCCCACATATAGTGGCACTGATATTACCTAGTCAACAAGCAAAGAATCCTGCTCAAAGTATCAAGGACTCCAGACCTGAGCTATAGATATTCTCTTCTGTAGAATCTCATGCTGCAAAGGAAAAAATAGTATTTTCTAGAGTTTCCTATGCAGCAAGTTGATGGTGATTTTATTTTTTTAAATATCTGTAATAATGAAATGTTGATTTAATACTGAATTCTTAGTTTCATGATGACGACTTATGGCACATGTGCCACAGGTGGCATGCGGAGCCGTGTCTGGGCACGTGAGGCTTGCTCTGTCAGCTGGCCAGCGAGCATGTGCGCACTGGCCAGCTGACTTCGGTCTTTTTTTGAGGCCATTTTTTGCCCTCCGGAGGCTTCAGGAGCTTAGAAAAAAAAAAGCCAAAAAAAGCATAAATGGTGGAGATGTAAAAAAAAACATGCCTGAAGAAAATAAATATGTAATATCTGGGATTATCTAATAAATCTGAACAGTGAAAATTCCATGAGAAGCAAAAGCTGAGCTTTTCATGAAAAAAACTGTGAACTTCATTTCCATCAACAACAAAATACTTCTGTTGGGGGTTGATGACTATGGTTAACTATATTTTGAAGGAAAGGCAATAATTAGTTGTATATATAAAAATTATTGCTATATGATTTGGGAAATATGTGGCAAAATATATTCAGTGATTTACACTTTGGATATAGCAAACAAGAAGCCCATGACCTATTGTGCTTTCTGTGTTTGCACACGTAAAGAACTGCCTTTACTTACCTACTATAGAAATCTCCCTAAATAAACAAAGAACAAAATATGTATTATAACATGTTAGAATGTTTCTACTTGTGTTGGTGCGATACTGACTACAATTCAAAGAATAGTGATAAAATCAGACAAGGAAATTTGTGTTGTCAATTGAATATACTTTACTTGAAGATTTTGCATTTATTTTTACATTTCAATGTTACAAAGTTTATAAAAGTAAAGCTGAGATGGGTGCCTAAAATATATGAAGACATATTTTCTTTCAAAATGCTTTTCATCTAATTAAAATAAAAAATATTTCTGATTTTGAAATGTTTTGATAGTAATCTTTCATACTGATACTTATTTTCAATGATATGTACATGGCTTTTGACCTTACAAACAGAAAAATATCCAGTTCCATATCTGTGTCTCAAACAGCAAATCTAAACATCTCATTTTTTATCAACAATTCATCTATATTGTAGTACTTAAATATAAAATCTATTTAACAAGCAACACTAACCCTCTTATTTGGCTGTTTCTTTTACATACATCTGGTGTGTTAAACTCAACTAAGGAAGGCTTGTTTCCAACAATCATTTAAAGGATTGTGCTCTAAATTTCTGTGAGAATGAAAATAAACTGCAATGTTGTATTACCCTACGTATTTGACAGAAACCACGATATCAAATTTATCATAACATCAATTCTCATCATTAATTACATAATTTGAATAATTGTTTACTGACATATGTGTGATATCTTTCCCCTTGCTTCCCGATCATTTGTTGCATCAAGGAATCCTGCTTTAAAATTGACAGGAGATGAATACATTTGCAGGTCTTCTTCAATCTTTTGCTTTTCAATAGACTATTTCCATGACACAGAGAAGTATGACAAGCCACACAGAACTGTATTATGGTGTTCATACCTAGTTCATAGCTAGCAAAACAAGTTCATACCTAGCCATAAATCTTATTGTTTTATGCAGTATATTTCTACCCTTGTTTAACAAAACTACTTGTAATAAACGTTCACAGAATTTCAGCAGTCATTATTACAGAATGTAGATATAATATAGCATGGATACTCTCAAATATCTTTTTGTTGTAACAAACATTGGAAGCAGAACATATGTAGCTTGATCCATGATGATTCACTGCAAACTGATCTAACATCACCTAGTTGAATAAGAAACACAGATTCTTTAAACAGCTATAACTATGTTCCATCAATTTATGCATCTTTGAAAAACAGCAGCTGAAGAAGTTTTACATTGATGATACTCTTATCCAAAAAAGCAGGACATGACTGAAGAACAAAGTACAATCTCATACTACAAGTAATGCTCCACTGAAAGTGCCATTTTTAGTTTAAGGAAACGTTTATTGCAATTATCCAAAAATCATAAATGGATTTTGATATAAAAGTGACTTAATGAGGAAAAAATCATTCTGATGTTATTTATTCATTTAATATACTGCCATCTCATATTAAGAGTTCTAATGGCTTAATTCTAAGGGTTGTGTTTAACAGAACAGAGAAAACAATTCTAGATAAAACAGCATAATATAAGAGGCCCATTAAGCACAGACACCAAGTTCTAAAAGTATTAGATGTTATAATTCTTTCTCATATCGCACTGGAGAGTTCAGATCCATTCATACAGTCTTGGAAGATTCTGCTCAGAAAGGTATGCATGACTTTCTCCCATTCACAACACACACAGTAGTAGCAATATTTGGGGTGGAACATCTTTTCAATCGAAGGCAACTGAATCTTTGGCTGGTTCTGTGATACATAATCACACTCTTGTGGATTGTTTGATTTCATAGGTAAAGTTTCACTTGTTGATTTTTATAGTGGTGGTAATCCATGTTATCTTCAGATCAAATTTTGACAACTTTTTTTTTCAACAATAATTTTGTGATTCATCAGCTTTTGTGGAAGGCTGCAATTATATTACATTGCTTTCAAATTGGGCTGATGGCAAGAAAACAGAGATAAAACAGCTAATGATCAGAATAAAATATTTTTAAAAACTGATCAATGCCAATATTTTAAATGCTATAATACTGTACACCAAGAGTTTTATAAACATCCATGTATCTCGGGTTTAATCAGTACGTCCTCTTAGAAAGAACCTCTGAACATGTTGAGTCCCTGCTGAACTCGACTTAGGTGCAGAGACATCCAATTCATATTTTTTTAAATCATAAATGGCCTGTTTCTAAACCAATTTTGTTATATTTATTTTGTACAATGACAATAAATGCTATACTATACTAATAAACACGTAATAGGCTTCATCAATATTTCATTTTCACTTCTTCCCCTCCTTTTAATTTATAATAAGAGAACAAAAAGAAACTAAGACTTGACAAGAACAATTCTTACCTTAATTCACAATTTTTCTCTAAAACTTTATACACAAGCAGTGGCGTAGTATTTATTGTAGTAAAATTTATTATTGAAATTAAAGCATGGATCATTCATGGAACTGATGCTTTTAAATGTCACTCAGTATATGAAATGTGTTGTTTAATTTGTAATTAAACAATTAGGCTAACAGAAGAGGCTCTTTTATACCACCTCTTCTGTTATGCTAACAACATCGGTATAACAGCGACTATCCTCAATCAAATGTCTTCTGCTGAATAGATTGTGTCTAGAAGCACAGTAGAATGTTTTTTTCCTTGCATCCCCATTCAACAAATGTAGAATTTTTTAATCATTGTCACATAATTTTATTTTTATATACAGAGTTATCAAAACTAAAATGTATCAGTTATCATTGACTCATTTCTAAGAACTACAAAAAAGAAAATAATAAAGCTAACTAATTTCCCACAAAATCTTTTGCATTGTACTGTTCTATAAATTTTACTCTATTTAATCTTTTCAAGTTCACCTATGTTCTTTTCAAAAACAAGATCTAAAAGATACTATATCCAACAAGCTTTGTCTCTTTAGTGGCAAAATACAAATATACTATGCAGCTTGTTCAGGTGATTTATTTAAAATTCTGTCTACCTTTTAGTCTAATAAGATTAGCAGCTCACAATCTATAATGAACAGTTTTAATAATGAAAACAATAATGCAAGAGTCCAGATCTCCTACACTTAACAATTTTAAGACTACACATTACATTTTATCTCAATTCCCAAGTAGCTGAGAAATCCACTTTAGTAACTTGTAACATATATCATTTATAATAGCAATCATTTACACTGCAGATATACAATAAGGTGGAAATAAATGTCGACCCTATCAATTAGGTTTGAGTGCAGTTACTAACCATGTATCTTCATTAAATCAGCCAGTTACTAAGCAAGAATCTGAGACTGCAATTTTTTTCTAAGTGTAAACACATTTAAAATTCACTGGTTTAGATGGGTTTCAAGAGAAGTTCTGCTTAGGGACACAATCCTTAAACTGTAACCATCTAATAAATAGCATTGTAATCATGAAGAAAAGTAGGCTGATTGAAAATCCTCAGGTTTAATTCTAGGCTTGAAAGCTCAAAGCAGTTAGCTAGAGCAGGGGTATCACACTCGTGTCCTCATAATGTCACTAAACCAGGGGTGGGCATAGCCAGCACGTGACGTATCTGGGCCCAGGGTTTGTCACCCCTGAGCTAGAGAAACAGCATCATTAGGATAATTCTAGCAACATTTACACCATTAAGTGAATCAGCCAGCTGTGTTAGGTTAGAGCAGTGCTTCTCAATTATTTTCTGTCGCGCCCCCCTCTGATTGGATACAGAGACATAAACACGGGGCTTAGCTTGTTATGACAGTGTTTGCCAAGGTCAAACGTGCCCCCCTTTACGGAGCCTCATGTCCCCCCTGGGGGGCGCGCCCCACTATTTGAGAAGCACTGGGTTAGAGAATAGGTTAGTCACCCTATTCTCAGCGGAGTGTAGAAAACCTGGTATTAATAATATTAATACCAGATTTTCTACACTCATTTATTATTCATAATTGTAATTGCAATTCACTAGAATGTGATTTCTCAAGAATAATGTTGTTATCACTTACTCAAGTGAATAAGGAAAAAAAATCTATGTATAACCACTGAAGTACCCATGGCCTGGAATTATGTGCAGAATTTTCCCATTCTTTTGCCTGAGGAAGGCAGCAGATTCCTTACTGTATGAACATTAATGCCTTGCTCAGAAAAGAAAAATAAGAGGCTATGAATGTAGAGTTCCATACAGGCTCAGAAACTTAACAATCAAGCCACTTTATAAAATTCCCACGGATATACTCTAAAACGGACAACTTTCTTTAGGATTGTAGTTCAAAACAAAGTAAATATAATTTAACTTCAGACAGAAAACTAGTAATCATGTATTTTTGCATTTCCAAAATATTAAGAACATAAAAATATGATTATGTAACAAAATAAAATTAAATGACGCATGTACTGACAAAAACATATTTTGATATTTTAACAGAATATATAGACTTTTTTGCCACTTTCAAAAAAATGAATTTCAAGTTATAATATTCAACCTATAGAATCTTACTGAGTAAAGTATTTAATCAATGAATGGTCATAGTCTTAGGAGGGCAAACTGAGCCTGAGAAGCCAACTTCTTTGCTCTTATGGTGAGCATATACAGCAGATACACACAATTTGAATTGCTTTAGCACAATAGGGCAAATAGTCTCTATGGATTGTAGACACCTAAAAAGAAATAATTTTAGAGGTGCATTCCAACATGCAAAGAATACTATACAGCAAATAATAAAAGTGTAAAAATATAATTCACTGTTGATATCTTACATCAGAGTGATCATTAAAACAAATACACAAATAGGATTCACATATTTTTTGAATTTGCTCACACAAGTTGCTAGTATGATTTACAAAAAAAAACCCTAAAACAACTGAGCTCACATAATATGCTATAACATAACCCAAAAGACCATTTTATGGATTAGCAGAACATGAGGATCTAGTCACTGTCACTATAAGCAGTTTGAAAAATAATAGTACATATTTTGTAAAAAGGGCATGCTGATTTCTTATATTCACAAATCAGACATAGGCACCATAATAAGCCATAATGAGATCAATATTGTAAATGCACTATTATGGAAATGATATAATATGTACTTTCATCATAACTCACACAAATATTCACATTCTTTGATGACATAATACAACTGTCATTTCCCCTTCACTGATCTCTCCATAGATACACCTGCAACTGGAAGACATTATCATTGGATAGAAGAAACAATAGATCCTAATAAATCAAAGTTTGTGAAGCACAATGCATACTCAAAAAATGGATGTTACTGACTAGAAATTGTCAAGTTAAACCCACTGACATTGGGCTTATGAAAAATATATTGTGCACGGCAACAGCAGCCAGAGAATTTCCAATCTGGATCAGTGTTGAGAGAAAGGCTTTATTTAGTAATAATAATAATAATCTTTATTGTCATTGTAATAATATTGTAATAAAATTACAATGAAATTGGTAGTCATGGATAGTCAGATTTAAATGAGTTAATTTAGACTGAAAAGTAGAAGATGGAATAATTATCTCTGCCACTTTTCAAACATCATACCCTGCTCATAGCTGCTGATTTTTCAATTATTGCTAACTACTTCTATTCAGGCATATATCTGTGAAATGAAACTAACTTATTTTTTGGAGTATAAGACATACCGGACTATAAGACGTACCAAGGTTTTGAAGAGGCAAATTAAAAATTTTGCACTCTACAAATCTCCCAAAAACAGGTCTGTTTCCCCCCCAAAAAAGACTATTCTTTTTATTCAAAGAGAATAACCCTTAGGAGGCTTGTAACGTGTTCCTGGCGGTGGTTGGAGTGTGGAGCCAAAAACGGCCCATTTTTCACAAAAACAGCTCCATTTTTTTTCAAAAAAGGGCATTAGGAAGCTTATAGAGTGCTCCTGGAGGCTGGGGGGGGGGCAAAACTGAACAAAAAACAGCCCTTTTTTTGTTCATTTCTGCCCTCCCTAGCCCTCAGGAGCTCTCTGAAAACCTACAAGCTATGCACAGCCACTTTTGCAAAGAGGGGGTGGGGGTCAGGAGGCAAAAAAATGCTGTATTCAATGTATAAGACACACCCAGATTTTCAGCCCCTTTTTTGAGGGGAAAAAGGTGCGTCTTATACTCTGAAAAATACGGTAAATGTTGATTTTTGTTTCAATGGCTTTGTATCATTTTCTGTTTCTCCTATGTTATGATGGTAAATTAGTTCTTCCAGACTGCCAGTTAGCTTCATCTGCCTATATTTCTTCAAGATTATTAGGTTTGAGTCCTGGTATTTCATCAAACCTATTTGTTCTGTTTTACCCATCTCTAGTACTGTTTCGCCCCCACCCCCAATTCAGATCTTTCTATCTTGTGTCTCCCAGAACTTCACCACAATTTTAATCTAATTGTGATGTGAGTTGTACTTTCATTTTTCTATATGCTTTAAACTGAAAACATGCTCCTTACGTATAAAAGGGAAAGAAACTCCACAAATAAATAGATAATTCACTGCAAGTTCTTCATGAATTTTCTGCACAGTGCATAATGAAAAAAATACAAATGTGCATAATATATGAGTATGTACAGTATCAAACGTTCCAATCTTGAACTTAGTACTTGAAATTATTTCAGTAGGTGAAATATCCATTTAGCAATTGGAGGACCACAATATTTATATGAAGGCAACAGCATAAATAGTGAATGACCACCTCTAATCATAAGTCCAAATTATGTTGACTGAAGGCAAAATACCTGTTTTATTGACTCTGATATTTGCAATTATTTGAATGATTTAGACATGTTCATCAAAATGGAAGCAGGCAGCAGAACTGTGAGCATGCTCCTAGAAATTTGCAGTTCTAATTTTTATATAATAAAATTCCACTAGAATTTGTAATTAGATAAATATGAAAAGAAGCAGACTGCAAACTTGAAAAAACAATAAAATATTTTCCCTGCAAGATCTTTTTGAATGTATCTTGAAACTATTCAAAAGCTTTTATTTGCTAAATATACAGCTAGCTGACTACGCGCGAGCAATAATGGGAACCTCTAGGTTTACCCACATAACACCGCTCTTGCGCGAGCTGCATTGGCTGCCTGTTGTCTTTCGGGTGTGCTTCAAGGTGTTAGTTACCATCTTTAAAGCGCTCCATGGCTCGGGACCTAGTTATCTGCGGGATCGGATCCTGCCCCATACATCCCTGCGGCCGGTTCGCTCCCACAGAGAGGGGCTTCTCCGGGTGCCGTCCACTAGGCTATGCCAGCGGGCAACGCCCAGGGGAAGGGCCTTCTCTGTGGCGGGCCCAGCCCTCTGGAACGACCTTCCCCCAAAATAAGAACAACCACGGACCTCCGCTCCTTCCGTCAAAAATTGAAAACACACTTTTTCTGCTTGGCCGGCCTAGGTTAGTCTTCTGTCTTTCGATAGGGTTTTAGGGATTTTTAGTGTAATTTAATTTAGGGGATTTTAGCGCAGGGACAATTGTTTAATTCGTATTTTAACTATTTATTTTTCTATGTATTTATATTGGTTTTTTATTCCCTGTGCACCGCTCAGAGTCCCTTGGGGGAGAGGAAGTGGTATACAAATAAAATTTATTATTATTATTATATTATTATATTAATTTTTGACAATAACAACATTATGAACACATTGTGCTGGATATCCGAAGGAAGGAAGGAAATTGTTGGAAGAAAGTCAATATTTATGTGTCAAAACAGTCTTCAAAATAAAGTTTTAGAGATTAGTAATTTGCAAAAAAGAAGTTTATTAGCTTTTGGTGAGCTGGCAGAGGAGATTTAAGCTTTGAGTGACTTCCAGCAGCTACTGTTATTCTAGAGATTTCTAACAGCCTGCTTGGTTTCTATGTTGGGAAAAGAAGGTGATAGCATATTCCCATTCTGTTCCCTACTTGCAGTTCTCTGAACAACATGCTATTTCCTGTTCTTTATGATCAAACGGATGCTTAAATTTGAGGGTATGCTAAGGTCTGCTTAAGTATATCTGAAATTTCTCCATACTAACTTACACTGTTTTCTGAAATCCTGACTCTTATTTATTCCATTTAGTTTGTCACTTCCACATGTTCTGCAACTAAAATTATATCTATACGCATCAAGTTAAATATAATGAATACAAAATAGTTTTTGATGATTTAATAAAACACATGTTAATTTATCCTGACCTCATGTAGGGTAGAAAATTTCTAAACCACTAGTTAAAAGCTTTAAAGAAAAACACTGTAAATATGCTTAACCTTTTAAAACTCAACATGGTATGTACTGGACTATTGAATAAACTTATATGCAATACAATAAAATCTATAAGCCATAGAGAAGATACTGTTAAGTGCAAAGATACCCGAGATCGTATCTTTTTGGATTTAAAGTAATTGTAATTTCTAGCAGCCAAGAAATCTGTACAATGTAACCTGTGAATAATGTATGTGTATTTTATATAAAAAGTAAAAAAATACATACATGAACAGATAGCTTTTAGCAAGAGGGATAGTCATGAAAATGGCTGACAGCAAGCAGGACCAGCTTGAGATATATTGCTGCCCAATAGGTTAAAATAAAATATACTAAAGATAAATTTCAATATAATACCTTGCAATAGAATCAAAGATGCTAGAACTCATTATATGTTATCTTAGACTGCAAACTTTGAATTGCTATGCAAGCATACAGTATATTCAGGCCAAGAAAGAAGAATCCTGTTAACAATGAGACTAGCTAACTGAAACAATTCTCATAAACAAAACAAACATTTTATAGTGTGCTGGTGAACATACAGCTGGTGCAGGTTAAAATACACACACAAAACATGAGAGACTCCTATCATGCTGCAAGAAAACTTTGCTGGAATACATCCGATCTATTGTTCTTTATCCCCAAAAGCGGTGGGCTTCAAATGTGCAGCAAGGTTTCACTTCCACCTCAAAACTCCTTAGAGGGTCTTCTGTCACATCCTAAGGAGTTACTGTCAGAAATGAGAAAGTGAAAAATTCTGCTGGAAATTGTAAGCCCCAGTTGAGTTTTAGGGCCCAAAGTCCTTTGGGTCAGAGCCAAGGAACTGAACTGGTGGCAGGAGAGATTCTTCTGTAGAGTTTCCCTGAGCTAAGTCTATGCCAAACCTAAATGAATAGATACACAAAAAGTTGAATAATTTCTATTGCACATAATTGGTAGCATGAATAGCAGAACAAATTTTCTTACATTTCTAAAGAAAGTATCTTGAAACTAATAGAAGCAATTAGATGTTCAGCTTAGAACTGCATGACATAGATGTAATAACTAGGATTTATCAACAAAGGTAAATGTAAAGAACACAGGATACTACGTTTAACCATATTCAACTATTAATTTATTTAATGACTACTTGTTAAATGGACTAGATTCTAGTCCATACTATTTGTATTAAACCAACTATCCAAGGTTCAAGGTAGGTTTGTCCTTTCTAACTAAATATCGGGAATACAATATGGGATTTTCAACATTTGGAACTCTGCCTTTTAACAAGTTGTTCGTCAGTATTTCTTCTGGTCAGCTTCACTGCTTCTCCACAATGTAAAACTTGGAAATATAATAGGCTACTTGAACTGCTCATATTTACGAAGTATGACATACCTACTGTTGCTTAGTCAGAAATAATTTCACTGATATTCCCATAAAACACTAAATTCTCTTAAATTCAACCTGGATTACAATTGTACTAATTAAAAACCAGTAATTGTCATGGTATTATTCTACAGAAGTTCAAGATAAATGCAAAATGCCAGCATAGCAGAGTTTCAGTTTCTGGAAAATTATTTGAAATAGATAAGCAAACTGTGAGACACTTCTATAGCAGGGCATTTTGTTTAGTAATTTGGACGACTAGTCTTAACAGAGGACATTATATAACAAAGGAATATAACAAAGGGATATTCACATGAGACTACCTATGTTCCACTGAGAACAAATTATTGAGATTATTAGGAAAACAAACCAAATGCAATGCTGAATTTTTGGACTCATGCATCTTTTCACCTTATATAGGCTACAAATAAAATGAATGAATATTATACAGGATAATATCGACTTATTCCAGGAATTAATATTCAAAGTATGAAGAAATAGTTGATACAACTTAGTAAACAGAAAAAGATTATTAGATAGCAGAGCAACAATTATAGATAAGAATACAATTCATTGATTAGTTCCAATAGCACCTGTATCTTCTGATTTGTTGCAACTATTAATATATTGGGATTGGAGCTATAGTAGATGCTACAATGTGAGACGTGGATTAAGAATATTTCATCAAATCATACTACAAAAATAAATTTTCTTTAAAAAAAATTTTTTTTTTACAAAAACTCTAAAAACATACAGACATTTAAGGCAAGATTTAAAATACTTGTGCTAACATATCCATTTGACTTATTCATTAACATTGGCTTTCAAATAAAGCAAATGTGAAAGGCAGAGTAGAGCAGTATGGTTTTCTAATATTTTCATATAGAAAAATAAAATCTATTGAATTATATTAAATGTCAGATTGGAAGCAAACTTGAAACAAATGTGAAGGCTATGTGGTCTGATGCCTGAGTTAATTGCAATAATGACATACAGTCTTGAAGGTCAGCTATGAGCACCTGGTTTCTCATTGCATAATCCACTGCATGCTTATTCAGAAGTAAGTCTCAGTAAATTAGATCCATGTTCATACCACCATACAGTACTTTAGTATAGTACTTCCATTATAATCCCCGTGGATTTTACTCTATTGTCCCAGAGATTTAAATATATCTGCAGTTGAATAAAAGCACATTTTGTTCAAAATAATTTACCCTCAAGAGAAAACCACACAGGACTGCAGATTTCTTTTAATGTGCTGTGCAGAAATTCACATGGGATTCAATGGGAGTTCAGTCTCAAATAAGTGGGAATAGTTTGTAATTTATCAAAGAATCAATTCTATAAACAGTTGTGCCTCACTCACTAAATTTAACAGAGCTTATTTTGGAGATATTTTCAGGTTGCCATTTTAGTTTAGTTACATGTTTACATAAACTGTGCATGTGTGAGTAAGCAAAATTAGGTGTTCATATATATACACAAGTATATATGAACACTTATTTTTTTCTTATTTCATCCTTGAATCTGAAAATGATAAATCTGAAATTAATAGCTTCCAAAGTCATGGAAGTATACTATCAGAAAAGATAACGATGAAATGTGCAGTGATTGACATACATTTAGATGATAGGAAAGATCACTACAAATTAATTTCTTTAAAACCAGCCGTTCCCTTTACCATATGTATATTATGAATATTTGAATATTAAGTCACAGACACAGTAAAGGTTACCATCTCCCATCTCTTATTAGGGAAGGAACCTGTGGATTATAATAGCCAGATGTATTTTTTACATTTTTCTCTTAACTTTAGGGTAGAGAGATTCAATAGCTCAGTGTCATTCTTTTAAATATTACTTCAACAATATTTCTGAATTCATGATCAAGGAAATAAACAGCAAAACAAACTATCACCATAACTCCCAGAGAAGGGGCACGTCAAACTTCAGCACCCAGAAACAGAAATCAAGTCATATTTTGGCAGAGACTCTGAATTCTTCTAATCCATCGTGGCATCGTTCAACGCTTGTAGGAAAAGGCAGCAAAACTGATCAACAGCTTCTTCATCCGGTAGATTTACAGATAGACTAACAAACACCAAGCTACATTGGAATCTATTTAAAGTTTTTGTATCTTGCATTATTTTGACAGGCCTAATTATGTTTTTTTTCTCTTAGGCAGAGCATCATTTTGAAGAACTATATAATTATGTGAAGTCTTCAAGAAAGTTTTCAGACATACAATGATGCTTTTTTACCTTTAACAGTGATCTTATCAAGCTAGTTTGTTCCTCTTTAGGTTAGCCTGATAAAGCCTTACAGTGAATTCATCTCTGTGGAGTTTTGACTGGAGGACACATCAGAATCTGTATTCTCTTTGAATTTCTCCAAGTCATGAAAATAAGGATGGGTTAAGGCATCATAAGCTGATATTCTCTTCATAGGATTGAATGTCAGACATTTCTGTATAAGATAGAGAAAACAATTAATAGCCGGCAACACTCTGATGGATCCAGCAACTCACTTTTTCTACTGCTGATGACTTAACAAGAAAAGACACAGATTTATTAGATAATGATCTTTTTAAAGATATAGTCAAAGCTTTTGTCTAAATTGTCATCAGCACTGCTTTAAGAGGAGCAGCATGTAATTAGCCTTGACTTATTGGGGGAAAAAGTTCTGCAGAATCAAATCCAGGTAATATTTGAAAGAGACCTACAGAAAATCACAGAATCTTAGGTTAGATTGGAAAAATAAATAAATAGAGAATAATTAGTAGTAAACTGAATACAAATAGTTACCAATTTACAATCATTCATTTAACAACTTTTTGATGCTACAATGGTGCTGAGAACAGTGATGATCAATCTCCACACGTACAACCATCACATTACCAAAAGCCAGGGGCTTGGCATGCATTTACAACAATGGAAGTATCTTGGGTTCACATGATTGTCATTTGTTATCTTCCCTGGAGGCTTCTGACAAAATCAGTAGGGAAAGCCAGATTCACTTAACAACCATGAGATTCCCTTAATGACTGGAGCAATAAAATCACAAAATTGGGCACAATTTAGCGATGAAACTTTCAATCCCAATTGTGATGGCAAGTCAAAGACTGCCCTATATTATTATCAGGAAAACTAGAGACTCACTAGGAGTCAAATTCAGCTTGAATATGACTATAATACATCATTAACAATATTAATAAATGTACTAAGTAAAATCATCAACAAAATCACATCAATTCTGAAGTATTAAGAGTTATTGTACTACGAAGAAAAAGATACATATTCTGCAATTCTATGGGATATATTTTATTTGCTCACTAGTTTCTTAAATGATTAATATGCATGTACTGTATGAGTAATATTTATTTTCATGCACTATTGTAATGCAGAACAGTTATTATACAGGTTATTAAATTACAATATATTTTGAATGCAAAATTTGATTATTTATGTTGATTGCTAATTTATCATTATAAGTACTGCAATTATTCTGTCTCAGATTTTTTTTTTGTTAATGTGTATAATTTGACCTGTGAAAAAGAGAACTATTTCCTTGCAAAATTTGTTGAATGAATTAAGAGGTAAAATCATGGTGCCACTAATAAAGAATCTAAATCTTGTTAACTTATTTCAAATGGAGCATGGCCTCTTTTAAAATATTACTTAGGAGAAAGTAGACATCATCAAACTATTCTTTCATTTATATTAACAGAAATCAATGGTAATAGCAGCCCAAGATATGGCATCGATATGGGATACTGGGGGTCTGTTTATAGTCAATCATGATGCAAATTATTTAAGAATGCAAACAGAATATATTCAGTTATTGATATGGATTTTTTAATATAACTAAACCTTTTAATTCAAGAAAGGCTCAAAGGACATCATAATATGATCTTTTTAACACCATATTTTATTCTGTTGTACATTGTCCAAACCCTAATACTATATGGGTTTCAGAGGAAGTTCTAGCAGGTGAATGTAGTTATTCTATACCCTTGACTAAAGATCCATTCCTTTGGGATAACACAGCCTAAAGTTGCCTTTGGTGAGACAGGGGGCACAAAGTTTAACAATAAAAACAAAAAAAAAGTAATTTTTTCAGTCTCCCTTAAAAATTTTTTGTGATTGCTGGGTGTTCTTGGTTTATTCTGTGTAGTGAAGATGAAGTTGTGGCTTTAGATTTGAGATTCTTATCTCCTCCCAAAATGTATATTTGAGGATATTTCTTGATATCTCCCAAGCACTTCTGGTTTTTATTTGATGCTGGAAAAGACTCTTCCACATTTTTTCTCAGCTCAGCAACAGATAATTATACTATGTATTGCTTACTTTTTTTGTTCTGTGTTAGGCTGCTTATTTCTAAAATTTTACTATGACAGATACTTACAAGTAGCAAGTCTTTGCCCAGTTCATCAATATCTGTTACAAGTAGTTCAATGGGCTGTGGGGATTGAGAAGCAAAAGCATTCCTTGGGAGGGCAACATCAATAGGCCAATCTTCTTCTTCAGGAAGACCAATTACTCTGTAGAGAAGATAAGAACAAGTACTTATTCCAGGCAAAATATTAATTCTTACCATGTTCATTTCAGTATCTGATGATGATTCTCAATTGTGAACTTTCATTCATTTATTTAAGAACTTTCAATATAAAATTGTAGAAACACCTTACATGAAAGGCTTTCTTTTAAAATGACAACTGAAATAATAAAACCTCAATTAAAAAGTAAACAAAATAGATGGTTTTAGAGCACAGGTCTCCAATACCCGATCTGCAGACCTCTACTATTCTGCAGCCTGTTGGCAACCAAGTCACACAAGCACAAGTGAATGAGAGAAGCTCCATTTGCACAAGTAACTTGCACACACACATGAAACCATCCCCTCCCTCCCAGCTGGTCTTTGGGTTTCCAGTGCTCCAGTCCGCAAGAAGACCAGCTGTCCGCTGAGAATGTATGTGCTGGAAACCGGAATACCAGCTGGTGATGGTGCATGTGCCCACAGAGAGGGCTCTGTGTACCACCTCTGGCATGCGTGCCATAGGTTCACCATCATGGGCACAGATGGTTCTGAGTTGAGCTGATGCCCTTTAAATAGTTTAGGAAGAATTATTTGTCTCATGTTCAAACTACCTATATGCTTCCCTGGAATGTTCAATTATTCTTTATTAGAAAACCAGTTTGAAGATTTGGAATAGGAACATATGTAGTTTCTCATAGAACAGAAACATTAAAGTGGTTAACACCATCAATATTAAAACAAAATTCAGTGTACACAATATAAACAGTGAAATGCCGAATTCCATATAATATACAGTCTATAATTGGGAATGGTAAAGTAATACTGGAAAAAAAGAAAGTGAAATATATCTGGTCATTCATACAATTAAAAATTCGCTTGAAGTTATAATTAAGAATTTAAAGTACTAAAAAGCTTTATAAAAAGCTCTGGAAAAAAAAAAGAAACATGGCATCTAACAGATGGAAAGTTGGCTATTTAGTTCTGATTTCACGTCTTCTTAAATGCAACACATAGACTTTATAATGGCAGCTAGTATAGTAGAAGACACAAGTTAAATCAGATGATTTGGAATTAAAAACCTATGCCACCAGGGTGCAGCATCCCTCAGGTTTTAATGCTTTGTTTATTTATTTATTTTTTTGTGAAAGATGCATTAATGACACCAGTGGAAGATTCGTCCTTTGGTAGACAGTGCCAATCTTGACTATCGAAGAGCCACATGAGATTTCACTGATTCTTACCAGTGCTGAAGGCAGACTGAAGGATAAGCAGGAGATCTGTGGAACTGTTGTACAAGCGTTATAAAACTAAAATTTCTTTGTACCACATAATACTTTTTCTAGAAAACTCTCTGGTAATAAATTAGCATTGCCATCTACTTTCATTTTTATAGTTACCTTTATTGTAAGAAATTTGTCAATGAAATAAATCTTAAGATTGAATGCTTTACAAAATTTCACTTATAAAATTTTAAATCTTAAGTTCAAACAACTACAGTGTACAGTACAGTAGAGATACTGCTGTTAGAGCTGTTAGATTTTTACACAATGGGTTTATAATTTATATAAACTGAATATCCTTAGATCCAAGAAAATTAATTGTTATTCCTGTGATTAGCATATTCCAATATGTAGAAATTGTGTTGAAGTCTATCTTAAAATATATTTAGCATTTTCATTCAAAAAATCAGTATAGGGGACAGGAAACATTTGAACAGTAAGAAAAATCACTACAAGCTTTAGAAAGCTAGAAACATTGAAGTGTTTTCCTGCAAGAAATCTGTATAATAAAAAATACTCAAATTGGCATTTGCTTTTCCTGATTAATGAATAAATTCTTTTCTATGCAAGTAGTTGCATCAAGTAGAAATACACAAAACAGGATATATTCCTCCTCCCATTCTTGCCCTGACATTTACTGACCAGAAGAACCACAATATGTCATCTTATTAACAAAAAACAAAACAAAGCAGCAAGACTGTCCTGCTTCTTGTATTATAAGCACAGAGTAAATGCAATAAAGCTAGACATAAATGAGCTACAGGATAACTGCCAGAGTCTGAAAAAGGAAACCACTTGAACCTGGGTTTTTAAAAATTGCACAGGAAAAACTATTCAGTGCATGACAAATTAACCATATTGATGATTCACATACCATGGTGTAAAGTGCAGGAAATGGAAGCCAAAGTCAACAATTGAAAACATTTAATTCAAAATAAAAATATCTAGGAAATAGGTGCGTGTGTGCGTGCACGTGCACCCACCCACCCACACATACACACACACACACCACCTTTATTATTTGTACAAATACACTCAAGCAAAAATATCCAAGGTACCTTCCTCTTCCTGTTTTCCCCACAACAACCCAGTGAGGTAGTTTAGATTGCGAGAAAGTGACTGGCCCAAAATCTCCCAGCTGGCTCTCATGGCTAAGGAAACTCAATGGTCTCATGCTTTCTAGTTTAGTGCCTTTCTATCCACTAGCCCCGTGATGCCACACGTGGCACACAGAACCATATTTGGTGGCATGCTAGCTGTCAGCTCTGGCATGCGCCAGCTGATTTTTCACCCTTCCAGAGTGCCAGGGGAGGCCATTTTTCCCTCCCCAGGCTTCAGAAAAGCCTCTGGAGGCTGGGGAAGGAATGAACTTCTGGTTGGCCCTTTGCGGCCATTTCTCACCTTTCCTAGGCTCCTGAGGCTTTCCTAAACCCTGGGGAGGATGAAAACGGCCTCCCCTAGTCCAACGGAGGCCCTCTGGAAACTGGAAATGGATTGCTCCTGAACTTTTGGTTGTGGCATTGGGACCATTTTTTTCCCTCCCTAAGCTTCAGAAAAGCTTCTGGTTTTCAGGAAAACCTCAGGAGTCTGATCAGGGGGTTGTGCGCGCATGCGTGTGTGTGTGTGTGTGTGTGTGTGCCCATATGCATGTCGGCAGGGAGATTGAGTGGGCATGCAGACATGTGCATGCAATTTTGGCACGCCGTAAGAAAAAGGTTCACCATCACTGCACTAGCCCAAAGAAATGTACTGTTTCCTTTTTGCTACTTTTTTAAAAATTAAAAAGCTTTCCAAATGAATCAATCTAGTCTTGACTCAGAACGAATGATGCTTATAAAGAGAAGATAGACAGACATGTATTATCCAAAATATGATACTCAATTTAATTATAAATATGCCAAATAAAGCTAAAATAAATATATTTTTGTCTATCAAACACTGAGAATTCAATACGTTCAAATGTGGAACAGCAAAAAGCAAAGCAAAATTAGGAAGTCTATAAAGATGGCATTTTTCTTTCCTTCACTCCTTTTTTCTTTATGCCATCTTCCCAGATGCCATCTTGCTCTAATCCTATAGGGGAATCCATACGTAAAAGCGAACTTCTGCAAACCTATTGTTTACTTGACCAGAAACCAGAATACTTAATTGAAAATACTACCACATTCACAGCATTGTTTCATGTATATTGATACAAAGATGAAAACCTGAATGCTGTATAGAATTGAATTGCATTTGTGTTTCTTGATACAACAAATGATATAAATGAACCAATCTGCAATGGAATACTTAGCTTTATCAGACTACCGTATTTTTCGGAGTATAAGTTGCACCTTTTTTCCTCTAAAAAGAGGCTGAAAATCTGGGTGCGTCTTATACATTGAATACAGCATTTTTTGCCTCCTGAAACTCCGCCCCTTCACCAAAATGGCCGCACACATACCCTTATAGAGGATTCCAGAGAGCTCCTGGGGGCTGCAGAGGGCAGAAATGAGCAAAGAACTGGGCGTTTTTGCCCCCCAGCCCCCAGCAGCACTCTATAAGCATCCATAAGGCTATGTATGCTATTTTTTGACCAAAAAATGGCCCGTTTTCACGAAAAAAAGAGACATTTTTCCTCGTTTTGCCCCCCCACCTAGGAGCACTCTGCAAGCCCCCCCAAGGCTATTCATGCCTTTTATTTAAAAAATAACAGGGCCATTTTCACGAAAAACAGTCTATTTGGGGGAGGTTTGCACAGTGCAAAAAGGGGTTTTTTTCCCTTTCGGAAAGCTGTTTAATTAGAGTGATTGATGAGAATTACGTTGGTCAAGTACTGTGCCTGCAGAAACAAAGATTTGTTCCAAAGGTGGCCAGTGATTTCCTTCCCCAGCACATGGGTAAATACACCTGGAAACATCTACCTACCTAACTACCTACACTCTCTCCCCCTACCTATCTACTGTATTTTTCTCTCTCTCTCTATTTTTCTCTCTCTATCCCTCTACCTACTTACCTATCTACACACTATCTCTCCCTACCTACCTACTGTATTTCTCTGTCCCTCCCCTCTATCTACCTATCTACCTACTCTCTCTCTCCCCCACCTATCTACTGTATTTCTCTCTCTCTTCCTATCCCTTTATCTACCTACCTACCTAACTATACACTGTCTCCCTACCTACCCACCTACTGAATTTCTCTCTCTCTCCCCCTCTACCTACCTACCCACCCACCCACCCACCCACCTACACTTTCTCTCTCCCTACCTACCTACCTACTGTATTTCTCTCTCTTTCTCTCCCTCTCTATCCCTCTATCTACCTACCTACTTTTTAAAAAAATTGCCTCTTCAAAACCTGGGTGCGTCTTATACTCCGGTGCATCTTATACTCCGAAAAATACGGTAGGTGTTTTGTTTTGTTTTGTTTATTAAATGTATATGCCACTTATTTCACTATCCAAAGTGAGTTTGGTAAGACATCAATTATCCTTATGATGATGGTGTAAGGTAAGCAAAGTCTAAATATATGAGGGTTGTCAGATTTTCTCTTAATACTGCTAGCTCAACAGTAGTGGGTTTTTTTCTACTGGAAATGCTCAGACTGTAGGGTTCAGTCTTCATTAGATCTTTGATAAGAAAAAGGTGGTACCTTAGCCTTCTCCCCCTCCACTTCCCAAAACCTTTAAGAAAGATAGAGCTAATAGAAAACTAGGAGAAGGAGAAATACTTGATTTCCTATTTGGCACAGATGGAACAAATAAATGTCAATGACTACCCCAGGCAGTATAGCATTGAATCATAACTAGATGATTGATAATTTAGAACTGAAGAAGTAGAAGCAATAAGATTATCATTAAACATTTTTGAAATTATGAAGAATCTCTAAGAATATTTTTTTTAATTTTTTTTATTTATATTTATATCCCGCCCTTCTCCACAGAGGACCCAGGGCGGCATAAGCATAACGTTTAATATTTACAAGATTCACATTTCAGCAATGCTGGCACAGAATGTACTTTAAAAATTAAACAAAGCAATAAAGTTTGGTGGCCTCCATATGCTCAGACTTTAATACAAAGTCTTGCGGAAGAAAGTTTGAGAAAGGAAGATCTAATTTTCTCCACTGAAGGATGCACTTGGTCGGATCCAGTGTATGTTAATTGTATGCAGTTCCTATTGAAAACAATGGGAATTATTTCTGCCTAATCATATTTCACTGCTTTCAGTGGGATTTACATGCATTTTATTCCAGATTCAATCATCCTGGAATACCAACAGTGTAAATCAGTTTAGAAGCAATAATCTGGATTCCTGTATAACAAAATGAGTGAATACTGTACCCTTATTAAACAAACAAAAAACAATTAATTGGCAAATGACCTTGACAGAAAATGCAAGAAGCTAGAACTTACTCAAAGATTTTTCCTAGCTGATCAACATCAGAGTTACCACGGAAAAGCGGCCTAAAAAAAAAGAAAGCAGATACATTTTCAGCACAATAATTAAAATATACTTTAAGATCACCCGTCTAGCTTTCTCCTGTGTTTTCCCAATACCATTACTTTAGTTTCTTCAATTTCTCACTGCCCCAAAGCATACATTTTGAACCTCATCCAATGCACCCTGTGTCCAGAGTTCAGTGCTGAACTTTTAGAAAGCTGCTTTTCACCACATGGCGACAAAAAAATCAGTATGATCACCTTGGCAGAAAAAATATATCACTGTTTATTATAACCCCTCTAAAGAAAATGTTTAAAAGTTTTGTTTTGTTTTTAAAATCATCTGTTTTATATATTTCTCTGTAACAATACAAATACTTCAGGTTAATACGCAATGCTGATTGCAGACACTGAGAATTTAATATTAGTAGATATAAATCATCCTTTTATTTTTCTTTAATTGATGGATGTTGGTTACTGAAACCATAGGCACAAAACTCGGGGTTAATTTGAGGAAACTCCCTAAATTCTGCAGTTTAAAAAGCTCTTGTATTAAATTGGCAATTTTGCAAGACTCATACCAGTTCTTGAAGAATTATTAATCCTGAGCCAGGCATGAATAACAAAGCATTTTCAACAGATTAACTCATTGGAAACCACCTCACAGCATGACAAAATCTAGCAAATATGTTACATAGGAAAGGGAAATTCATGTTTAGCAAAGAAACATTTCTAATCCAAACAACTTTATGGAGCCACGAGAGCAACTCTAGAACTGTCAAATTCTGGTCTGAAAGGCAGATATGGAAACCAAAAGAAATTAATCTCCAAATGTCGTGTAGCTATGTGTCATTCCAAAATTCTGTATGAGAGGATGTTTGGGGAAAATAAAATATCACCAGTTTACTTAGATATCTTGACTAAACATCTGCTTGTGATATATAGCTCTGGAACTTTTTTATTTCTTTCAAAGAATGCCAGAACCTATATTATTACAGTTTGGGATATATAGAACAACTCAGAATCCAAAGGCTAAGAAAACACTTCTGTATACAAATTTGTAATTCAAAAGTTTATAAAAGTAATCTTTTTACTAAGAAATAACAGTTCTCATTTGCCATAGTATAGAAGATGGCTTCTCTTTGTTCTCCGCTTATAACTCCCTTGCATTAGTAAAGCTTTTCCCTCCATAATTACCATCGAAGGATTTGAAACTTTTACTTTTAACATTTCTCCCAGAGGCTCCCAAGTCTCTCCCAACACGTGGACTCCTGGATGTGGATTGCAAGGTTTCTTTTTTTTTCTTAAGTGAACTCTTAAGACTGGACTCTCATTTGGACTACTCTGATACCTTGGACTGTATCGGTCGTCCCTTTCTCCGGCGCCATTTCTTTATCAACCTAGAATTCAGAACTGAGACAATGGCTTTTAGAAAGCCACCAATGGGAAAGTCAACTTCTGCCCCGTCCTCAACTGTCTCCAGCCCAACTACACAGCCAAAGATTTCTTCACTTCTACAGAAAGAATTTGCTGAAGAGAGCTCACAGGAACGGTAAATTAAAGAAATGTTTCGGGAAATTATGAAAAACGTGAATGAACTACAGAAAGAAATGGCAGATTTAAAATTAGAACTCAGGGAAATGCAATGAAGCACAACGGAAAATAAACAAAAAATTGTGACTTTAGAGGAGAGGGCGGCCGAGATGGGGGAAGAGGTTAAGGAGATCCGGAAGGGAAGTCTAGAATTAGGAGTTTATATGACTAAAGTTGAATTTGAAAGAATGTCTTTTTTTCTCAGGTTCCAGAATATACCAGTCAGAAAATTTGTTTATTTATTTATTTGGATTTATTGACCGCCCCCTCTCCCCGAAGAGACTCGGCGCGGTGTACAGGAATTTAAGAACATATACATATAACAAATTATAAATAATTAAAACTAAATTAAATGTTTTACCCTGTGTTAAAAAGTACCTTGTTTAAATTTATATCGTAAAAACCCGATTGGTAATATTTACTAAAACTAGACTGGTACGGTAGGTTAGGCCAGGCCGGCCTGCTGGAAAAGATGGGTCTTTAATTGTTGATGGAAGGAGCGGAGGTCCGTGATAGATCTAAGTTCGGGGGGTAGGTCATTCCAGAGGGTTGGGCCCACCACAGAGAAGGCCCTTCCCCTGGATGCCGCCTGTTGGCATTGCCAAGTGGACGGCACCCGGAGAAGTCCCTCTCTGTGTGAGTGAATCGGTCGAAGGGATGTGTGGGGTAGGATACGATCACACAGATAGCTAGGACCCGTGCCATGGAGCGCTTTAAAGATGGTAATCAACACCTTGAAGCGCACCTGAAAGGCCACAGGTAGCCAATGTAGCTCGTGCAGGAGCGGTGTTATGTGGGAGTACCTGGTGGTACCCATAATTGCCTGCGCGGCCGCATTCTGGACTAGCTGTAGTCGTCGGGTGCACCTCAAGGGGAGCCCCATGTAGAGAGCGTTACAGTAGTCCAGTCGGGATGTCACGAGCGCATGAGTGACTGTGCGAAGGGTGTCCCGGTCCAATAGGGGCCGCAACTGGTGTACCAGGCGAACCTGGCAGAAAGCCCCCCTGGCCACGGCCGTCACATGATCTTCCATAGACAGCCGAGTATCCAGGAGGACGCCCAAGTTGCGAGCCCAATCCACGGGGGCTAGATGTTCACCCCCTATGGCCAGTGATGGGATCAACTGATTGTACTGGGGCGCCGGAAACCACAGCCACTCGGTCTTGGATGGGTTGAGTCTGAGTCTGTTCCTTCCCATCCAGCTCCGCATGGCTTCCAAACATCGGGACATCACTTTGATGGCATCGTTGGGTTGGTCTGGGGTAGATATGTACAACTGAGTATCATCAGCGTACAGATGGTACTCTATCCCAAAACCATGGATGATCTCACCCAGCGGTTTCATATATATGTTGAACAAGAGCAGCGAGAGGACTGACCCCTGAGGTATCCCACATGAGGGGTCTCGAGGTCGACCTCTGCCCTCCTGTCAACACAAATTGCGATTGATCGGAGAGGTAGGAGGAGAACCACTGTAAAATGGTGCCCCTCACCTCCAACCCCTCCAGTCGATGCAATAGGATACCATGGTCGATGGTATCAAAAGCTGCTGAGAGGTCTAATAGGATTAGGATGGAGGAACAACCCCCATCTTTGGCCCTCCAGAGATCATCTACCAGCATGACCAATGCCGTCTCAGTGCTGTGACCGGGCCAGAAGCCGGACTGGCGTGGGTCTAGATAATCAATTTCCTCCAGGTGACGGGGAAACTGTTGTGCCACCACACTCTCTATAACCTTCGCCAGAAAGCAAAGGTTGGAGACCGGATGATAATTGACTAATAATGCTGGGTCCAGGGAAGGCTTCTTGAGGAGGGGCCTCACTACTGCCTCTTTCAAGACGGCGGGTAAGAATCCCTCACTCCTGAGACCTCCCAGGATGCCAGTAGAAGCCAGGAGGGACACGGGTCCAATAAACATGTGGTGGCTCTCAGTCGCCTACGTAACCTGTCTATATCGTTGGAAGTAACAGAGTCAAACTCCTCCCAAAAAGGTATCTCAAGACCTGCCTCTGGAATTCCCTCTAGACCACTTTCCATGAAGACCATCTCGTTCCGGATCTGAGCGATTTTATCCTGCAGATATTCTCCAATTTCCTCAGCTCTGCCCTGTAGAGAGGCTTCCCGCGGCCTCTGTTGAAGGAGGGAGCGGGTCACCCCAAACAGGGCGGCAGGGCGGTTCTCTGCGGATGCTATAAGAGTGGCACAGTAATGACGTTTGGCCACTCTTATCGCCACAAGATAAGTCTTCAAATGGGCTCTTACCTGTGAAGATCTTAAAGATATTATGACTACAATGTTAGCAAAATATCTTAAAAGAGATAAAGAATAACTCTGGTGGGATATGGACCTGGTTTATAGAATTAATATAAATTAAACCCTATACCTTTTTCCCATATATATTTTGAAAACCAATAAAAATTTCTTTAAAAAAGAAGAGACTAGACAGCCACTTGTCTGAAATAATATACGGTTTCCTGCTTGAGCAGGGGTTGGACTAGAAGAACTCCATGGTCCCTTCCAGCTTCTAATCTATTCTGTTTTGTTCATTTCCTATTCTTTTTCAATTATATTTTTCCCTTCCCTTCCATTCTATAACCAGGATATAACATAAAGGAGTGAACTTGAAACTTTCTGTAAACAAAACATGTGATCTCTATTGTACTGCCAAGCTCCAGATAGGGTTTAAAAATTAAGCATAAAGATCAAAATAAAAACAAGATAGGGAAAAAAACTAAACTAAAAATAAACTTGGGTTGAAATCTGATCAAAATCTAATCCTTCTTTTTTTTAAAGCGGGAAATAATAGAATGATTCAAGCAGCTGTCTTTTGTCATTTCTGTTTTCTGCCTTTGTAATTAAGGATTATATTGACCAACAGGATCACTTTGACCAATTTTTTATTATTAATGCCAAGCAGTAAAGGTTTGGCATTAATAATTTAAAGTGATAAAGTGATTAAAAAAATACTGGTCCCAGTAATTAATTTCAATGTGAATGGAAAGAAAATAGAATTTCTTTACAAATGCTAACCTTACCAGTAATAGATAAGAGAGGAAAGCCTATTTTAATACCAAATTACAGAACTACTAAATGAGTATGTGTGTATCATTTTGTGCCAATATATTTAATACACACATGCGTACACAAATAGATACTTTCTTGGTGTCAATGTAACATTAAGAGATAAAAAACCAAACAAGATTAAGAAAATATTGTATATTTATATAATCCTAAAAGTAGGACAAAGATTTTTTGTGTAAATAAATGGCAGCTGAAAATATTATGCAATTCTTTTAAATAGGTTATGGTTATAGTCATACAGTCATAATCATATAGTAAAAAGCAAATAAAATCATTTACAGGTTTTAAATAAACAAATATATAAGAATAGGATGCATACAAGTAGACTTCACTTACCAACAATAATTGGGCCAGAATTTTCATTGCTTAGCAATGCGGTTGTAAAACACTATTCGTAGTCATCATTTTATGATCATAATTGAGCCCAAAATTTATGTTGCTAGTGAAACATTTGTTAAGTGACTTTTGCCCCATTTTATGAACTTTCTTGCCATAGTTGTTAAGTGAATCACTGCAGTTGTTAAGTTAGTAACATAATTGTAAAGTGAATCTGGCTTCCCCATTGACTTTGCTTGTCAGAAGGTTACGAAAGGTAATCACAATCTAGGACATTGTGACTGTCGGTTGACCAGCGTCTGAATTTTGATCATGGGGATGCAACAATGGTCATAAGTGTGAAAATTATTATAAATCATGCTGTTGTAAGTTCAAACGGTCACTAAATGAACTGTTGTAAATCGAGGACTATCTGCATCTTGTGGCCTTATATCGCCTAGCAATAGCAATTCCAACAGTCCCTTGTTAAACCAGAATCATAAGTTACTAAGCAAGGATTTCCTGGCAACTACTTGCTGGCTTCCAACAAGCAAAGACAATGAGAAAGCTGCAGGAAGTTGCAATTATTGGGCAGTTTGCAAGCAGGTCAGTGGCGGGTAAGTGCTGCAGACTGGGCCCAATTCAAGGTGCGACTGTTGAAGTATGGTATAAGTGCTGATGCCTGCTGCAGAGGTGAGAGGGCAGAGGGAGAGAGAGATAAATGTAGAGAGAAATATAGTAGATAGGTGGGGGAGAGAGAGAGAGTAGGTAGGTAGGCATACAGGTAGATAAAGGGCGGAGAGAGAAATACAGTAGGTAGGTAGAGAGAGTAGGTAGGTAGGTAGGTAGATGTTTCCAGGTGTATTTATCCATGTGCTGGAGAAGACTGACAACCTGTAGCACCTAAAAATTTGTTTCTGCTGGCACAGCACTTGACCAATGTAATTCTCATCTATTCTCATTCTAACTAAACAGCTTTCCGAAAGCACTTTGCAAACCTCCCCAAAATGTTTTTTTTTTCAAATAAAAGGCATGGCTAGCGTTGGGGGTGCTTGCAGAGTGCTCCTGGGGGAGAGGCAATAAGGAGCAAACAAAATTGGCCTGTTTTTCGCAAAAATGGGCCGTTTTTTGGTAAAAATAAATAAATGCATGCATAGCCTTATGGAGGCTTATAGAGTGCTGCCTGTGGAATGCGGGGGGGGGATGGCCTGTTTTATGTTCATTTCTGCCATCCCCAGCCACCAGAAGATCGCTGAAAGCCTCATTAGGCTATGCAGGCCATTTTGTTCAAGGGGACGGGGCTTCAGGAGGCATAAAAATGCTGTATTCGATGTATGACGCACCCAGATTTTCAGCCTCTTTTTAGAGGAAAAAAGGTGCGTCTTATACTCAGAAAAATATGGTTATCTGTATTTCTGTAGAAAGAATACTGAAAGAGATGTGGGCTGTAATATTAGGTTTCTCCATGGCAGAAGGGCAGGTGTTCTCTGCAAACATTGTTATATCTTTCCTCCAAAATCTGGAAGGAAAGGAAAACAAAGTAAAATATGCCAAAGAAAGATTTCTATAGTATGCAGGCAGGTAATTTTGAATAGGTAACCTGCTGTTGTGAAGAGTTTCCTGATTATTTCTGCCAGTATTGGCTATGTAAGTCATCTGATCTTAAGAGCCCTGTTAAATACTCATTGCTGGATTGTGGATGTAACTATTGATACCTCCTCTCCATTCCTTTGGTTAGGACAGGGTGTCAAACTGGCGCCCCGAGATGCATCTCGCGCAGGCCACGCCCATCCCAGTGAAAAAAATATGAGATTCCACGTGATGATAATGTGGTGGCATGAGTTTGACACTTGTGAGAAGTAATGCTGACATAGTTAATTCCGATTTCTAGTTTTCCATAAAGAATAAAAAATACTTAGAAAGATCACAGATCTAGAAATAATTGAAAAAATGATACTTGAGCCAAAATTAGAACGAGCCCATGCAGATTCAAGATTCCAGAGGGACTATTTCAGATTCTAAATGGAGTATACACTGGATAGTCGTTAAGCTGCATTTTTAGACATCTAGATTAGCAAATATATAAAGGTTTTAATTATTATACACATATGTACCGTATTATACCGAGTATAAGACACACCTTTTTTCCTCTAAAAAGAGGCTGAAAATCTGGGTGCGTCTTATACATCGAATACAGCATTTTTTTGCCTCCTGAAACCCCGCCCCTTCGGCAAAATGAGGGGCTGAGGAGAGCAGAAATGAGCAAAAACCAGGGCGTTTTTGGCCCCCTCCCCCACCCCCAGCAGCACTCTATAAGTCTCCATAAGGCTATGCATGCTATTTTTTGACCAACAAATGGCCCGTTTTCATGGAAAAAAACGGGCCTTTTTTCCTCGTTTTGGGCCCCCCCAGAAGTACTCTGCAAGCCCCGCTGTTCATGCCTTTTATTTGGGAAAAAAAAACGGGCCCATTTTGTGAAAAATGGGCTGTTTGGGGAAGGTTTGCACAGTACAAAAAGGGTCCCCCCCCCTTTTGGAAAGCTGTTTAGTTAGAGTGGCTGATGAGAATTACGTTGGTCAAGTACTGTGCCTGCAGAAACAAAGATTTGTTCCAAAGGTGGCCAGTGATTTTCTTCTCCAGCACATGGGTATTTATTATTTATTTATTTATTTATTTTTATTAAATTTAACCCGTGCTAAAACCCATGTTAAAACCTTCCCAAATTATAATTTATATTTTAAAAAGTCAGAAACGGGGGGCTATCCTAGGCCGGCTTGCTGAAATAAATACGTCTTAAGACGTTGGCGGAAGAGGCGGAGGTCCGAGATAGTGCGAAGGTCGGGGGGTAGGTCGTTCCAGAGGGCCGGGCCCGCCACAGAGAAGGCCCTTCCCCTGGGTGTCACCAGTCGGCATTGCCCCGCTGACGGCACCCGGAGAAGACCCTCTCTGTGGGAGCGGATCGGACGAAGGGATGTATGGGGCAGGAGGCGGTCTCGTATATAGCTAGGCCCCGAGCCATGGAGCGATTTAAAGATGGTCGTCAGCACCTTGAAGCGCACTCGAAAGGCCACAGGCAGCCAGTGCAGCTCGCGCAGGAGAGGTGTTTCGTGGGTTTGCCTTGAGGCACCCATAATCACCCGCGCGGCCGCATTCTGTACTAACTGTAGCTTTCGAGTGCACCTCAAGGGGAGCCCCATGTAGAGAGCGTTACAGTAATCCAGCCGGGATGTCACAAGCGCTTGAGTGACTGTGCGAAGGGCTCCCCGGTCCAGTAAGGGGCGCAACTGGCGTATCAGGCGTACCTGATAGAACGCCCCCCCTGGCCACGGCCATCACATGGTCCTCCATAGACAGCCGGGAATCCAGGAGGACGCGCAAGTTGCGCGTCCTCTCCACGGGGGCCAGTTGTTCGCCCCCAATGGCCAGTGTTGGACTTATCTGGCTGAACCGGGGTGCCGGAAACCACAGCCACTCGGTATTGGAGGGGTTGAGTTTGAGTTTGTTACTACCCATCCAGATCCGTACGGCCTCCAGACACCGGGACAGCACCTCGACGGCATCGTCGGGGTGGTTTGGGGTGGATATGTACAACTGAGTGTCATCAGCGTACAGATGGTATTCCACCCCAAAACCACGGATGATCTCGCCCAGCGGCTTCATGTAGGTGTTAAACAGGAGTGGCGAGAGGACCGACCCCTGAGGGACCCCACATGTGAGTGGCCTCGGGGACGACCTCTGCCCTCCTGCCAACACCCATTGCGACCGACCAGAGAGGTAGGACGAGAACCACCGTAGGACAGTGCCTCTCAGCCCCAACCCCCCCAATCGGTGCAATAAGATACTTGTCTTGAGGAGGGGCCTCACCACCGCCTCTTTCAAAATGGTAGGCAAGTACCCCTCACTCAGAGATGAATTCACAATGCCCTGGAGCCAGCCTCGTGTCACCTCCCAGGATGCCAGTACAAGCCAGGAGGGACACGGGTCCAATAAACATGTGGTGCCTCTAAGGTTCCCCCGCAACCTGTCCATATCCTCGGTAGTAACAAAGTCGAACTCCTCCCAAGGTGTAATCTCAAGACCAGCGCTGGACGCCTCGACTGGACCACAAGTGGAGGGCAACTCGTTCCGAATCTGAGTGATTTTGTCCTGCAGAAATACTCCAAATTCCTCTGCTCGACCCTGCAGAGGGGCTTCCCGCGGCCTCAGATGGAGGAGGGAGCGGGTCACCCCAAACAGGGCGGCAGGGCGGTTTTCCGCGGACGCGATAAGAGTGGCGCAATACTCACGTTTGGCCACTCTTAGCGCCACTAAGTCCTAATATGGTCTCTCACTAGTGTTCGGTCAGCTTCGGATCGAGAAGATCTCCACCTACTCTCTAGGCGTCTCTTGCGGCGTTTCATCTCCCGAAGCTCCTCAGTAAACCAAGGAGCCTGGGTGACTCGGCGCCGCATGAGAGGCCGCAAGGGCGTGACTCGGTCCAAGGCCCCCGTGGCCGCACTGTACCATGCGGCCACTAGATCCTCAGTCGAGCCGCGGGGCAGGGACACAGGTACTGGCCCAAGCTCCCTCTGGAACCTTTCTGGGTCCATCAGGTGCCTGGGGCGGAACCAACTCGGTGTCTCCGGTTCCGCCTCCCCGCGGTGGGGTGTGACGGTTAGAAAGTCTATCCGAAGGAGAGAGTGATCTGTCCATGACAAGGGTAAGATGATTAAATCCCCTGTTCCGAGATCACTAATCCAGTGTCCAGAGACAAAAATCAGATCCAGCGTGTGTCCTCCCTCGTGAGTGGGGCCCTGAACTACTTGGGTCAGGTCCATGGCCGTCATGGAAGCCATGAACTCCCAAGCTGCCTCGGATGTTTCGCCCGCCGACGGCAGGTTAAAGTCCCCAATGACTATAAGTCTGGGGGTCTCCACTGCCATCGTGGCGATCACCTCGAGTAGCTCGGGCAGGGCTGCTGTTACATAGCGGGGAGCCAGGTATACAACTAGCAAGCCCAACTGCCTCCCTAGGCCCCATTTCACGAAGAGGGACTCACAGCCGGTCGTCTGAGGCATAGTGGTCTCCCTCGGCTCCAGACTTTCTTTAACGATAACCGCCACCCCCCCACCCCTGCCTAGGGCCCTAGGCTGATGAAATGCATGGTAGTCTGGTGGGCACATATCCACGAGGGGTAAACCCCCCTCGGGGCCCAACCAGGTTTCCGTGATTCCCACCAGGTCCGGGTCCCCCTCTGACACAAGGTCATTTATGAGGGGGGCTTTGTTCACCACGGACCTGGCGTTGCAGAACATCAGCCTAGGGCCCCGGCTCTGTAGTCCCTGACCGCCTAGCCCACGAGTGGAGCACAGAGGGTTGGGGTAGGCAACCTCTCGTAGCCAGCGGCTACGACCTCTCGTAGCCAGCGGCAACACCTGGAAACATCTACCTACCTACCTTACCTACTCTCACTCTCTCTCCCTCCCTATCTACTGTATTTCTCTCTCTCTCTTTTTCTCTCTCTATCCTTCTACCTACCTACCTACCTACACTCTCTCTCTCCCTACCTACCTACTGTATTTCTCTCTCTCCCCTCTACCTACCTACCTACTCTCTCCCTCTACCTATCTACTGTGTTTCTCTCTCTCTATTTCTCTCTCTCTATCCCTCTACCTACCTATCTATCTACACTATCTCTCTCTCCCTACCTACTGTATTTCTCTCTCCCTCCCCTCTATCTACCTATCTACCTATGTCTCTTCCCCACCTATCTACTGTATTTCTCTCTCTTTTTCTCTATCCCTCTACCTACTTATCTATCTACACAGTCTCCCTACCTACCTACTTACTGTATTTCTCTCTCTCCCTCCCCCTCTACCTACCTACCTACCTACCTACCTACCTACCTACCTACCTACTCTCTCTGTCTCTCTCTCTCCCTCCCTCCCTACTGTATTTCTCTATTTTTCTCTCCCTCTCTATCGCTCTTTCTACCTACCTACTTTTTTTTAATTTGCCTCTTCAAAACCTTGGTGCATCTTATACTCCGAAAAATACGGTATATAATATCTTGAAGATTTAAAATTTTAAGGCAGCAGATGTGTTTTTTACTTTCTTATAAGCTCAGGATGACTTTTAATGTTGACCCTGTCAGAAATAGATTTAATTTTAAGTATTTTAAAAGTGGTAATAACTGAACTCATATAGATATTGACGATTCAGAATATAAAACAGCTTCATTGGTTGGGAAAAAACCAGAAGCTCAGGTAAATAAATTGTTGATAACTGTTTCGGTTTCTCTATTTTTCTGATTTTGTTCATCCAATCCTGCTTCCACATTTTTATTTAAAAAATAAATAAAGTAGTAAAATGGCTGCATAGTTTTGCATTTACTTCCTAATTTATCCATAGCTATAAACCATTTTGCCTAATGTGTGTACAGTATTTTTCTTTTTTCAAATAATGGTTCGATAACTTTTTTTTGCTTAGTATTACTAGTTAGGGCAGTTTTTAGAGTTAGCCACTAGTGGGCAGGGCAGAAACTGAAAAAAGTCTCCAAAATAGTTTATAGATGAATTAAAGCCAATACAAACATTTTCATTACACAAAAAACAGTAATGAAAACTAAGTACCAGAAGAGATCAAAGACACTCCTAAATGGGCTATGCTTGGCATACTGCCTAAAATGAATCATGAAGAAACAAGGTGAGTTTCCCTCTTCTGGAGTTTTCAAAATTCTATCCTTTTGGCAGCTCAGCAGAAAAATCTCCAGAGTTATCAAGCATCTCAGAAACTCTTAGTTTGAAAAAGGAATAAGAGACCTCTGAAGTCCTCTTGATCACACATCAACATCTGACACCTTAATGTTCTGCTGCTTTTCTCAGGACAAATTAAAAAGTTTAGTGGTAAAGATATTTAGAGGTAAAGATAACCTCTAAACAAGTTACTTATTACTCTATTAATAGAGTACCTCTTAAATGTCCCTTCTCATAATGAAAGAAAAACAACCTTAGGCTTCATATATTTCTCCTTATGACCATACCACATGACTGCTCTGCTCCCTGCAAGTCTTGGCTACAAAAAAGTTCCTCCTCTTATAGAATAAGTAAGTTGTATCATAGTAAGTATTGCATATGTAGACACTCAAATGTTAACCTCAGAATTTGGTAAACTCATCCTTTTTCAACAAGTCCTGCAGAACCCTAGATTTGCTCTAAGATGTTGTAAATGAAATAAGTAAATTGAGGACTGGCAATTCTGGTGTCTACAATGGTGAGAATTACAACAGTTCGCTTAGTGACCGTTCAAAGTTACAACGTCACTGAAAAAATGAATTAAAGTAGATTTTCACACTTCTGAGCATTGCAGCATCCCCATGGTCACGGGGTCAAAATTTGGATGTTTAGCAGCTGTTTCATATTTATGACAGTTGCAGTGTCCCGGGGTCAATTGATCACATTTTGTGGTCTTTTGACAAGCAAAGTCAATGGGAAAGCCAGATTCACTTAACAACCAGATTACTAACTTATCAACTGTAGTGATTCACTTAATAACTGTGCAAAAAAGATTGTAAAATGGGGCAAAATTCACTTAACTATCTCATTTAGCAACAAAACTTTTGGTCTCACTTATGGTCGTATGTTGAGGACTACCTATATTACAATTCACTGCAAGCCCATGGCTTTGTTGTTGTGTACAGGTTAGAAGTGAACTATATTGCCAAGAGTTTGATTTTTTTACTATTTTAATCCAGGGATTCCCTGAGACCTGAATATTGTTTCAGTGATCTCTCCAGGGTAAACAGGTTGAACAAGACTGGCTTAACCATTAACCACTCTGGCCATATTGCATACAAGGAAAAACCATCCATATAGTTCTGCCCCGTAATCCTTCCTATTCTTAGTCTTTGGCTTTTGGCAGGATTCCTCAAACTATGGAACATTCTTGTAGCCTCCAAGAAAGAAATACATTTGTTACAATGAATGCTCAAACTGCAAAACAATCTATGATCACATGTGCATCTGGAGAATATCTAAAATTATGGATACCGCATGTCATAATACAGATCTGTATTTGGACATACAACAGATATATGAGCAGTTATTAGCCTTCTGTTGTGGTTGACCCAGTCTCCTTATTTTGGACATTCACTCTAATATGTTATCATGATAATTCAAAACATTTACGATTTATGTTTGGTTTCCTTCCCCCCTTCCCTATTTATAAACACCCATGTGAAAGAGTTTATGACCAGAAGAGTTGCAGTTGGAGAATACTTGAGATATCAAGCAGAAAAGAAAGAACACTAATGAAGACGTGTGGATCCAAATGATGTCTTTAGAATGTGCTATGCCTATTTATTTAATTTCTATATATGGTAGTATACATACAATATTCATGTATGTATTTATACAGAATGTAACAGCAAAGATTTTATTTCATAATATGTCATGTGTTTATTTACATGATTTATCATTCAGCAAAGAGGGAAAAAAGCATTTTAAAATTGGGGAATAATTAGCTCAAAGTTCACATACTTTAAAGCAATTTAATCCTTTAACATTGTGTTTTTCTAAGTTTTGATATTATGATGAATAAGTGAGCATTCATCAACTAAGGAATAGAAACCTGATAGAAATGCCAGGACATAAATTGCTGCAGGTCAACAGAAAACTCAAATGTTGGTGAAAATGGAAACAGGAAATAAGGAGTAAGTTTTTATAACATAAATCGTCAAGCCTGTTTGGGCACTCTAGAGAACAATGTTGTACAGAAAGAACTAACATGAATATATATGCAATTTGACTCTTGTACAACAGGTTCTGGAAGTGATCATGGGAAGCTTGAATGGAGGCTTAACTGTTATTAGGGATCTTGGAGCCACAATAATTATATAAAAATAGATTTAATTAAAGATGATGAATGGTTGCACTTGGCTTGAGATCTTAGATAGCATTTCCTGAATGCTCTAAATTCTTATCTTGACCACTACAACCATAGGCCTCAAACTAGCAACTTATGTAGGATGTTGCTTCCTACCAGGCACTAAAATGCTTGGCAATTGAAACCAAGCCACATAAGAAATCATGCATTTGGACTGAATGACGCTTTACCAGAGAATTTTTTTAGTCAAAGAAGCCAACAAAGTAGTTCAATAAAGGAAATTACTAGAAAACTAGAAAGAGGACTGTTCATGAGGAATGGTGAGGGGGATCAAAGGAAGCCTGATTCAGTCTTAGAACTAAGCTGGTACCCATAAAAACTATGTACAATTAACAGTTATGCTCAAGCTGTATTAAAACCTAAGGGTTATCTTTTTTGCCTTATACTATGAAGATAAACTATACGTTCATGAATTTGACTAAGCTATGCATGACAAAAGCTGCATTAAATAAATTATCTATTTATTGGTATAAACAGTGTAGCAAATACTGCAAGGAGTGCTTCTCTGGTGCTCCCACCAGGTAATATAGTAGATCTTTTAGGTTTAGAATAAATCTATTTTATATTTCAAGGTGTAGGTTACTTGGTTTAAAGCACCCTTGTAGCTTAATCAGATGGTTAGTCAGGAAAGCATTTTCATGTTATCAGCAATTGTCTGGGAAAAGTTCTTTTATCTAATCAATAAAGAAAATCTAACTATAAATTAATCAAAGAAGAAACCAAATGAATAATATGATTTGTCTCTCCCGTGATTGTTATGGGTCTTATTCATTCCTAGTAGTTTTCTAAAAACCCCGTTTGACTATACTTTGGAGGAAAAAATCCTGAGTTCAAATTTCTTAGAAATGTAAGCAAATACAAGGATCAAATACACATGTGAATTCCTATACAATAAATGGAACATCCAAGTATAAAAGAGATTGTCTCACATTTGTTTGACTATCTCAAGAATATCATGCAGATTGTCTTGGAAAAAATCTAAGAATGAAGACTGGATATGTCCTCACAATGCAGACTCTGTATTTTAAAGTTAACCCTTCTGATTGGTAATGAACCTTGAAACAAGATAAGGAATCCATGAAGATTAGAGACAGATTTGCTCAGGTTCTGTTTTTATTCGAAGACAATTTAAAAAAAAAATACAGACAGAATGAGATTAAATACTCTGGCCTTTATCCAAAATAACTATTTACATGAATGATAAGAAATCATGTACAGTTGAAATTTGCTTTGTAGTTTTTAGGGCTGCCGCTTATTGCTATTGTTTATTGCCTATGCAATATGGGAAACTGAAAATAAAGTTCTGCTTGCATATGTGGTTCTTTATTTTGTGGAAATGATTCTTCCGTATTACAACCACATCGGATATTTCATTCCTGAGGCATTTCAACAAAAACAGCTTCTGTGGCATGTTAAAGGCATGCAGTTTATAGTTACATCTCCATACATTTGTTAGATTCAGAGCCATCATATGAGTCTTTGTTGTTTTGGCCTTAAAAAGTATAACATTGTTAAACTCTTAATGTTTAAGTACCGTGTTTCCCTGAAAATAGGTCAGGATCTTATTTTCTTTTGACCCCCAAAATAAATGCTTGGCATTATTTTCAGGGAGGTCTTATTATTTTTGAGGTGCATGAGGCAGCGAGCATGGTCACCTCATGACTGCTGCTGTGTTGCAATATTTTCAGGAAGGCTTATTTTTAGGGAAGGGTTTATTTTAGCACATGCGCTCAAAAGCCCAATTGGGGTTATTATTCGGGGAGATCTTATTTTGGGGGAAACAGGTTAGTATAATGTTTTTATATTCAAAGGGATCTGCCAAAAGAGAAAATGATAAGTACATACAAGTGTAATGCAAACATATATGGAGGAAGGGGGCTGCTGATGGAATTGTAGGACCTGAAGTTCAATATATCTGAAGACCAGGTAGCTTTTGAAAGATTGGATTTATTTTTAAAAATCATTATTCATTGTCCATATAGAGTAAAAGGAAGAAATTAAATAAAATGTTTTATTCCTCTGACCATAAAGGAGAAATAGGGAGCTTTCATTTGGCTACTTCTGCATTACATTCTTGCTTTTGTCTGGCTGATTGGCTAAAGATCTCAATGGTGGAAATTAATTTGTATTCTTTTCCCTTATACCACAATAACTAAGTAAAATTTGCTGACCAAACAATAATTTTAAAAAATAGAAGATGTCCCTAATTCATGTATCATATCATATGTCAGGGCATTGAAACAGAACTACAACCCATAAAATTAACCTTGATTAAAATTATACTACTATTACAAGCATATTAAGATAATCTGCTTAACATTGAAATGCCTTTTACTTAAAAATACCTAGCATTTGTAGTTCCGATTTTGAGCAATAAGGTATATTTGTTTTGGGCCTCTCCAACTGAAAATATTTCTATCTGACATTATGATGGGAAACTTTTGAATAGCAAATGTTTAATGCCAGTAGGTCAGTTTCTCATGGAATAAACTTTGCTTAACCAAACATACTCCTACTTGTATCAGCTTAAAGTCTTTGCACACATGAATGAAAGCATGAAGGAAGTTAACTCTTACCTACTTGAAGCCTTTATAAAAGCACTGAAAAGCAAATAAACCAATGGAAACAAAAGTATTTTACTTATTGTTCAGTCAAAACATTATAGGTACTTTCTTGAGGAGCAATCTCTTCTGAAAAAGACTTAAATCTGTTTTAAATAACCCACAAGTTATTTGCACAAAAATCCTGCAACAAGCCATGTAAACCAGGAAGAATATTAGCATTTATATACTCTATATACGAATGGTATACAAATATAAACTTTACCTTTATATATTCGGTATACAAAAGGCCCTAAAATACCAAACCTGCTAAGAGATCTCAGGAATGGTGCTCAGAAAACATTAACTTAGATGCTTGGAGAGCTTTTTCCAGGTGAAAAAAAGACAGTAATGACTGAATGGATTGATGGTTCTGACTGCAACAAACCCAGAGCTGTACCATTTTCAAACTGAAAACATAAAAAGCAATGACTAAAGGCAGCAGCTATTGAGGAGATGGGATATAACATACCCTAAACCAGGTCAAGTTTCTTTAGTCTAAAAAAAAAAAGAACAAATTATAACCTTAAGAACTTAAAAAACTGAAACACACAGCAAAATTGTATGTCACATCTACCTGACCCATCAGAGCGGGAAGGCAGAAAATGTTGCAGGTTTCATCCCCAAGAGAGATACACCTGGTGGGACCCAGAAGGGCCTTCTCCATGGTGACTCCCTCTCTCTAGAACATCATTCCCGCTGAGATTGAAATGCCCCCCAGTCTAATACTCTTCAGAAGGTGCTGAAGACCTGGTTTTGTCAGCGGGACTGGGGAACCCAGAGCAGGATGGAGCCCATTAAATGGCTCATGTGATCTGTTGTTCTTGTGGTCAGGTGGTTGGGAGTGATTTTGTTATATTGTACTATATTAATTTATTTGATTCTTTTTGTTAGGTTTTATTATTTTAAATGTGGTTTTATATTGTGTAAACTCCCTTTAGTCGCCATGGGCGAATAAGCAGCAATATTGATTCAATAAATAAACAATAATAAATAAACAGCAAAATATAACTTTGATCTAAGAAAGTTACAAATGGTTTAAGGATCCAAATAAATTTGGAATATTAACTTTTACTGTAAGATTTTGGAATTAATAGAAAAAATAAACATAGGAAACAGAATTATTTTGGCCATTCTGGTTATTAAAATGCTAAAAAAGATATGACATGATAGTAAAAATAGACACTAGGATTGAAGATTTTAAACCGAAAAAAAACCTCCAGAAGCTTGCTCTTGATGTCAGTTCATACTAGGACTTAACTTAAAAGATAATACTGGATATATTTAAAAGATGATCTTTGAAAAATGGTGTTGATACTTCGGTATCGACATTGTCAGTAATGATGTCTGCTTCCATGAACAGATTATGTCTAAAAGATGGTAATGAAGGAATGACAGATGTGGAACAAATTTTATTTGAAAAGTCAGAGAAAGTTCTGAAACTACAAAACAGCAAATGACAGGCCAAGAAAATGATTTGGGGGGAAAAATACTTTATTACCGGTAGATATATAAAAGAAAGTGCCTGAAGTCTTAAAAATTAAAAGGGGATTGTCAGTGATAAACCAAGAGAATGAAGTGGAAAATGTTTTATTGGACTTACGAAAGACGCTTGTTAAGCACTTGAAAAAATCTGTATGAAGAATTTTAGAGAAATCAAATCTTATGAAAATATTTGATTAAGACTGACTGTTAGAAGTAGAAGAAAGGAATATAAAACTGGTTGATTTAATTAAGGTTAATATAAGATATTTTCTTTTTTGCAATGTTGTGGCAAACCCTTTATAGATTTTTTGTTGATACTAGGATTGAAAAGTTGATGTATTATGATTTGCTTGTAGATAAGGGATGGATACGGGATGAACAGATTTGCATTTAACTTTATAGAGGTAAGAACTCGTTTAATTTGTTCATAGTTAGGAGATGAAGATTGGAAGCAATTTCTATATATAAAAGTATTAGCTGGGGAATTCTGGAAGTTGAAATCCACGCATCTGAAAGTTACCATGATGAGAAACATACTTTTACCGCAAGTGTTATATCAGAGAAACAGCTAACTAACTGTAACATGTTTCTTGAACTTTTAAAATTAGGTTAAAAATAGTAAATATTATTTTAATGAATGTCAAACAAAATGTTTAGAATGTAAATTTCTATTGTGTAAAAAGTGGTATCTATAACAAAGGTGTTTAATAATAATATGAAGGTTTTCAAAAATAGACTGGACAACCATTTGACTGGATGGTGTAAGACTCCTGCCTTGAACAGGGGCTGGATTAAAAGATCACCAAGGTTCTTCCATCCCTATGATTCTATGAAGGAAAAAAAAGCAGCAGTGATTGTCCAAAAATCATCAGACCCATACTGTTTTCTCCATCTTTCCCTTTGAGAAAATCTGGCACAAAATATTTACTCAAAACAAGATGGCAAAGTATTTCAGGATTATTTTATGTCTTTTCCTTTAGTTAGACTCCAATAATGTCAGTATCCTGCTGTCCCATCCTTTTACAGATTTCTATCTGATTTTCTGCTTCCCAACAAACAAACACCCCCTGAATATATTTTAAATGCTTTGATGGGAACAGACAGCACTGCCAAAACAAAATTATAAAACTGAAGGAAACAGAGGTGCATAAAGATACGTTCTCTATGTTCAGAATATGTTCTATATGTTCAGTTCATATGGAATCTTCCTTTTGTCAATTTTGCATCCATGCAGATTAGCAACATTTAAAATCCCAACTGCTATTGTATTAGTGTTAATTGCACAAGTGGTAGCCTCACATTAAATGAATTTTGAGATGCATTTAAAATTTACATATCCAATTTACAAATTCGTTATCAAATTTTTCAGACTTGCGCTAATCACAACCTACTTATAAACCAATCTTCACTTCACAGTCAGCTTCCTGTCTTGATCCTCCCTCCTTGCCTCACCTGACACTATGCTCATACAAACCCAGGAGAGGGGAGGGGTGGCGGGAATGGCCAAATATCTGAATCACATTTGGAGAGCAAGAAAAACCCAGATGGATTCCAATCTCTATGCTGCTGACAATAGGCTAGAATTGTTTGCAGGACAATATTTCCTGATAAAGCAATTACCCCATATGTAAATGTCCGTTTTTCTCTCCATCTAATCTCATAGAATACTCTTTTTCAAAACACCTAAAGAGAATCAATCAATCAATTAGTATTTTAAATGTCTTCTCAAAAACAATTCTAGTTGAATGTTGTGTAGGAGGCACTCCTAGTTTAGGTTCTTAAAATTGATCGTCTTAATCCTCTGCCTCAAGATTGACTTCTAGATACCCTAAACTTGCATATCACCCATTGTATTATACACTAAAATATCAAGGTGCTCTCCTCCCCACTCTCCCGCTATTAATAGTACATATCATTCCTGTCACTTCCTCATGTATATACTCCTTCATTCATCCTAATAAAGACTACACAAGGCAACTCCTCCTCCTCCAAATACAGCCATCAAAATAAAATATTCGTTTGCCAGAACAAAGTTCTTAGCTTAGCATCCTGTTATAGCTGATGCATCTAACATTCAGTCTGGCTTTAACAGTCCTATTACATTATGTGACTGATCAAGGGATATCTGCCTGCTAAGCTGGCATTCCCCCTCCTCTCTTTGTTAGGCCCTAAATAACAGTTTTTGGTTTATGGTTGACCAACGGTTTCCTTTGCCCATCATATCTACAATTGTGACAATGTCTGGCATGATTGGAAGCTTGAAGGAAAACCACAACAGAATGGCATGCCATTCACTTCCACACCCCTCTCCAACCACAGACAGATACAGTTACTGGGTTTGACTAACGGTTATCAATCAGCTGAACTGTAAGCCCTTGGGAAGATAACCAGTCAGAAAAACAGAAGGAAGAAGCAAGTTAATATGAACCATAAAAAATGTATATAATAAAACGAGCTTGTTAGCCTCCTGGAGCTTTTAAAGTGTTTTTCTTTTTAATTATTTTCAGCTTTAAATTTGTCACCCAGGGTTCACGCCATTCATTTTGATTCTTTCTGATACATAAATATTTCCCCAACCAGGCATGAAGTAAGTAACACACATAATGGGAACATGTGTCTTTAATAATCTACATACATACATTTTGAGAAATCTAACTGAAGAATTAGACTAACAAATAACAAAGGTGCTGAGAGGAAACACAGATAATATTGCCTGTAGAAAAAATATAATATACTTTACAATAACCAAATTCTTTTTGTCAATGTTATTTTTTGAATCATTTCATTCAATAAAATAAGAATGCAAAATTAAAATAATAAAGGAAAAAAGGAAAAGGAAAGAAAAACAGTAAAATCTGCAATTATAACCTAGTCTTAAAAATGGTTATATAGGGAAATAGAGGTGACTTTAAACAAATAGATGAGTAAAGTCTCTATGAGATTATTTATTTTAAGAGGGTTGATCCTAGACATATAACAAGATTATTGTTTACTATCTACTGGTTCCATATTTCCTAAAATAGTGAGTTACAATCCGACATGTGGTATGTCAAAATACCTGCATCAAAAAGACAAAAATGTGCCATCTCCATCCCATTATGGAAAGATGAAATCATCATGTAAGACTTCTCCTGAAGCTAGCTTCTTTTTCCTAGTAGGTTTTTTGCTTTAGACTCCAAATCAAATCAGCTCGGGCTTAAGATATAATTCTATATAATAAAGCATTAAAGATAAGGATTTCTAATATAAGAATTTATGGTCCCAGTTCATCTGCATTTTAATGAAAACTTACATATAATAAAAGTGTAGAAATAATTGGGTATCCACTCTTTTTATATTAATTTAAAATAAAATCAATTGTGGGAATTTTAATGTTTTAAATCTGCAAATATATTCATGGTTATGTATCATTTTTGTTGCTCCCAATCCAAGCACATCTGCAGCTATGTTGAACTTTGGCCTATTAATTTCTAAATATTTTATATGAAGAGATTGTCGTCTTCTCATCCTATTAGAAAACATCTAGATAGCACTTTATCTTTCCTTTAAGCCTTTCTGTCTTATGGGTATAGAGATATATTAGAAACTGATGAGCTAATCCTAAACAAGGTTTTAATTCATCCCTAGACAGGTGGCCAGTCTATTAGATTATCTTTTTTCATTCAGATTCCAAGTTCTGAATTTCTACCATAAGTCTGAATAAATGCAGGCCTCTAATTTAACACAACAACCTCTCTATGTAATAGGATAACAATGACAGCTTGAATCATATTTGATTGCCAGACAAAAAGGCAGCAGGGCATACTAATTTGCAGAAAAGCAATATTTTTGCCAGAGTCTTAAGTCTTTGCCCCAGGGTGCACAAACAGAGTTGGAAAAGAAACTTTTATATTCAGAAATGTAATATAAATGTGAAAGGAAATCAGCATTCAGTATATTTTGTGGGGAAAACATTATGCCCATATTTGAGAATGATTAGATATTCTTTTTTTGTTCACATAATGTGCTCATCCAATTTCTGATGGCGAGCATCAAAGACAAAACTTTGCTAAATGCATTTTATCTGTCAATAAATCTGAAGGCACCTTAGACCCAAATCTGGGTCTCCCTGGTTTGATGTATATTCAAAATGGTGAATTGTCCCTATGAGAAGCTTAGAGGGGTTGTGAAATAAATGTGCATGCATGCTGTCGCTAAGTTCTTTGTCTCTTTCTCTTATTTCTTTGTTGTCAGCAAAAGTACCTGAACTCTCATTGTTATGTACTGAGTTTGCGCAGAAGCTAGTTATCAGTTTTGGCGGGACTATGCTGACAGCGGATTGGCGGAGCCATCTGACAGCTCGGTATAAAAGCGAGCTGTCAGACGGCAACCGCAGCTGTTGCCTGTCAGCGAGAGCCGAAGTTACTTGTTGTCCGTTCTTTGGAATAAACGTGTTAGCCATTTTATTCCTGTCTGAGCCTCGGTTATTCGGCACCCACAATTGTTCTGAGTATAGAACTCTGGCGACGAGGGTGGGATCGCCGTGCTGAGGCAAGGCTAGACGGACAATTCAGCTGATTTCACTACAAGAGCTAGTCACACTTCACGACGAGACGTCGTGACACCGGCTGACAGGAATGGCAACAGCCCAGTTCCCTCCCTACTCTCCGAGCTCAGAGTCCTGGGAGTCCTATATCCTCCGTTTCGAGTGTTTCTTGGTGGCCCACAACATCGCTGAGGGAACCGATGAGCGGCGCTGCGCCCAATTCCTGTCCGTATGTGGGTCGGAAGTTTTTGAGACCGCTCAGGCTCTCGCGGCCCCGCTGGCCATTAAAGCCGTGCCATGGGGTCAGTTAATGGCGAAGTTGAAAAGTCACTACGCGCCATCACCACCTAAGATAGCCCACCGGCACGCTTTCCATAGAAGGAATCAAGCCGACGGTGAATCGGTGCATCATTATGTGGCCGCTCTTCGTAAGGCAGCTCTACACTGTGATTTCAAAAACTTAGAAGACGCCCTGCTAGATCGACTGGTATGCGGGTTGAGAGACCTTAAATTACAACGCCGCCTTCTCGCAAAAGCTGACCTCACCTTTGAATCAGCCTTGGCCGAGGCACGCGCCTCAGAGCTAGCTAATCAAGCAATCTTAGCATTACCCAAGGGTGCTGAAGGGTTCACCGTTCACCGAGAGGAAGCTAGCACAGGCTCCAAGTCTGGTGAGGAGAAAGAAGTGAACCGCCTTAAAGAGGCGAAGAAGAAAAAGAGCTGGCCCAGAGGCCGCGGCGCTGGCAGACCTGTCTGCATGGGTTGCGGCAGCAACCACTCTAAAGCTGATTGTAAGTTTAAACAGGCGATCTGCCAGCGTTGCGGCCGGAGGGGGCACATTGCTAGAGTTTGCCGCACTCCGCAGCCATTGAGCGCTCCCGCTGACCACCAGACCAACCGCAGATGGGCAGCTAGGAAAGAGAATTACGTGGACGATGACTATTCTCCAGGTTCCTCCGATCAAGCGCTGTCCGACGTGCAATCTGTTCGCTCGTGCCATTCACTGCACAAGAAAATTAACGTGACTGTTCTGATAGAGGGAGTGCCTTGTACAATGGAGGTAGACACTGGTTCTGCCACATCTATAGTTTCGTGGAGCACCATCAAGCATCTGCAGCCCCAGCTGTCCAAACGCCGCCTTTCAGGGTGCAACACAATTTTAAGGGACTATCAGGGAAACTTGATTCCCGTGATAGGCTCTCGAGCGGTGGCCATCCAGTTTAAAAACTTTAAGGGACGACTTCCATTGATTATTGTAGAAGGCACCTTGCCTAGTCTCCTGGGGCTGGACTGGTTTGATGCCCTAGGTCTTCACATCAACGGCATAAATTGCCTCCAAGCAGCTGAATTCGATACATTAGTTCATGAGTTTCCTGCTGTGTTCGATGGCCAGTTAGGAACCTACAAAGGCACCGCCGTGTCTTTTAATATCGACCCTTTGGTTCAGCCCGTACGCCTGAAGCCTCGCCGGGTACCTCTCGCACTCAAAGCAAAGGTAGATGCAGAATTAGATCGTCTCATCGCTCAAGGGGTCCTGGAACCTGTGGACCATGCACGTTGGGAGACCCCAATCGTGGTGCCCGTGAAGCCGGATGGCAGCGTGAGGATTTGCGCCGATTACAAGTGCTCTTTGAACTGCGCGCTTCCTTCAAACGCTTACCCTGTTCCAGTCGTCCACCATTTGCTACACACACTTGGTGAGGGATCTATATTCGCTAAATTGGACTTAGCACAGGCCTACCAGCAGTTGCTGGTAGACGATGAGGCCGCAGAAGCCCAAACTATTATCACCCATCGCGGAGCATTCAAATGCCGGCGGTTGCAGTTTGGGGTCAGCATTGCCCCAGGCTTGTTCCAAAGCTTAATGGAGAGGCTCCTCCATGGGCTTGAGGGTGTCGTCCCTTATTTCGACGACGTCCTCATCTCAGCCAAAACCACCCAGGAATTGATGTCTCGCATTCGGGGAGTGCTGAGCCGTTTCAACTCCGCTGGACTTAAAGTTAAGAGGGAAAAATGCCAGATCGCAGTACCTCAAGTAGAATTTCTCGGCTATTTAGTGGATGCTTCCGGCCTGCACCCCACTAAGGAAAAAACCAGGGCTATCTTAGATGCTCCTATGCCTAAGTCGAAACAAGAACTTCAAGCTTTTCTGGGACTTCTTAATTTCTATGCTTTATTCTTGCCTCACAAGGCCTCAGTGGCTGAACCGCTTCACCGGCTTTTGGACAAGTCTGCTGCCTGGATTTGGGGCAAGCGGGAAGACGCAGCTTTCAAAGCTGTCAAACAGTTGCTGGTCTCCAACGTGGTTCTCTCCCAATACAACGAAAACCTGCCACTAGTCCTTGCCTGCGACGCTTCTCCCTACGGTGTAGGCGCGGTCCTATGTCATCAATTGCCCAACGGCTCCGAAGTGCCCGTTGCTTATTTTTCAAGGACTCTATCCTCCGCCGAGAGACATTATGGGCAAATTGACAAAGAAGCACTGGCGGTCGTTGTGGGCATAAAGCGGTTTCACCACTACCTCTACGGCCGCGAATTTCAAATCATCACCGATCACAAGCCTCTTTTAGGGTTACTAGCCGGGGACAAACAGACGCCGCACGTGCTGTCGCCCAGAATGACACGCTGGACTGTGTTCCTCGCCGCCTACCAGTACACCCTTCTACATCGCCCGGGAAAGCAAATCGCCCACGCCGACGCTCTCAGCCGTTGTCCCTTACCCGAAGTTCTCGCAGACCCTGCCCAGCTTCTACGGTGTTCCTCATCTCCGAGCTCGAGCTGCCCATTTCAGCTGTTGACATTGCCCGGGAATCAGCCAAGGATAAGGTAATTTGCCGGGTATTAGACTGGGTTAAGCGGGGTTGGCCAAGGGATCCCTTGCCAGTCGAGTTCCAGCCGTTTAAAAACCGCTTGGCTGAACTCTCCACCCAGAGCGGGTGCCTCTTGTGGGGCCATCGGGTGATAGTCCCTTCATCATTACGCCACGCGGTGTTGAAAACACTCCACCGTTGCCACCCTGGCATCGTGCGTATGAAAGCTCTGGGGCGCAGTTACTTGTGGTGGCCCAAACTCGACCAAGACATTGCCGATTGGGTTGCTTCTTGCCCCCAGTGTCAGGACTCTCGGCCCATGCCCCCTAAAGTTCCCCCCAGGGAATGGGAACGGCCTTCGGCTCCATGGGCTCAAATTCATATTGACTTTGCCGGCCCTTTCCAGGGCCAGGTTTTTCTAATAGTCGTTGACGCCTTTTCCAAATGGGTGGAAGTTGTCAAAATGACTTCTACCACTTTGGACGCGGTCGCGCGGGCTCTCCGGCGGCTATTTGCCACCCACGGGCTGCCTGACGTCCTCGTTTCGGATAACGGTCCCCAGTTAACTTCAGCCTCCTTTGAGGATTTCCTCGCTTCTCTAGGCATCAGGCACGCCCTCATCGCCCCGTATCATGCTGCCTCTAATGGCCTTGCCGAACGCATGGTGCGCTCTGTCAAAGAAGCGCTGGCTAAGATGGGGCCCGCTTGTTGGCAAGACTGCATTGACACCTTCCTCCTCACCCACCACGCCACCCCGTGCCCTACCACCAATAGAAGCCCGGCCGAGCTCCTCATGGAGAGGCGGCTTAGGACTTGCCTCGATAGGTTACACCCCACTTATGTGCAGGACAAACCCCTCGACTCATCAGGGGCGGCACGCAGTTTTAGCCAGGGGGAAGGCGTCTATGTTAGGAATTATGATGGCTACCCCTTATGGTTACCGGGCACTGTCATCGATCTCACCGGACCCTGCTCTTACAGGGTGAAGGTAGCCGATGGCCGAGTCTGGCACCGCCACTGCGACCAACTGCGGACCAGAAGAGGTCAGTCTCAGTCACCATCAGAAGCAGCGGGGCAGGGGCATCCCAGCGCCACCTACTCGGACCACCCGGACAGAGTCGCCACGGCCAACGAAAATCACCCAGCGCCGGCGGCTGGCAGCTTACCTACAGCAAGGGGTCCACTCGATCCGAATTCAGCTCCACCAGCAAGTTCCCGGGAACTCCGTGGTCAATCGGCAAACGCAACTGTTCCACCAGTAGCGGAAGCTGGGCCAGAGTTACGGCGGTCCGGAAGAGTTAGGCGCCGGCCGGTTTATCTGCAAGACTACGCGTGCGCAAACGTGGTGGGAAGGAGTGTTATGTACTGAGTTTGCGCAGAAGCTAGTTATCAGTTTTGGCGGGACTATGCTGACAGCGAATTGGCGGAGCCATCTGACAGCTCGGTATAAAAGCGAGCTGTCAGACGGCAACCGCAGCTGTTGCCTGTCAGCGAGAGCCGAAGTTACTTGTTGTCCGTTCTTTGGAATAAACGTGTTAGCCATTTTATTCCTGTCTGAGCCTCGGTTATTCGGCACCCACAATTGTTCTGAGTATAGAACACTCATGATATTATAAGTGAGCCTTGGGAGTTAGGGCTACATTCCCCTTGCAGAAGCCATTCCCTTTTCCAGAGGACAAAAGTCTCCTTCAAGCTCCACTCAACTACTATAGAGAGTCTCCCTCTTTGTATTCTAGCAGTCATCACTGCACTACCTTTAAGACTCTGTGCCTCCTGCCATTCCTTTATTCTTCCCATCTGCTAATTTGCTGCACTACCATCATTTTGTCACAAATCCAAACCCTGACAAGTAAATAAATTAGCTAAGCAATTTAAAGAATTTAAAGAAACATAAATAGCCATATTTCAAATTCAGCCATGAGATCTTTACAGTAATAGTGATCTATTGCCCTATGCCTTAGAATTCTGTATGAAAATATCCAATAAATTGTACTGTCTCAGAACTTTGAATTTAGAAACTAATGAAAATATCTAGAATAGTAAATAATTGATAGGTGCAGATCCTTAAGCCAGAAATGCTCATTCAGGCCTAGTTTTAAACACTGAAACATTTCACAGACAGGTAGGAGAAGACATTTAGAATAGGATTCTGGCATAAATATCAACTGTTTGACTTCTTTAATGAATACAATGTGAACAAAATCAGTACTTAGTCAACACGCTTAAATTATTTTCTCAGTTACCAATTTGGAATCAGGTTTGACAATGTTCCACTCCTCACTGACTCTGAACCTTTGCCTTCTAATCTTGATACATATTAAGATTCCCTTTGCTTATTTCCCATTTTTCCTCCTAGACTTTCCTTTTGGGTATAGGCTGTTTGAGATTTATTAGCATTCTCCATCTGTCAAAATCTTTGCTGAAATCCAAGTAAGCCATGCCTACATTATTCTGAAAATCTACTCTGTTAGCAACTCGATCAAAGGAGATAAAGTAGTATCTTACAGTAATATCAGAACATAACATGCAACATAACTCAAGTAAGTCCTGTGAGTATGTCACATTATTCTAGTTCAGTTTGCCAACAATAAACTCATGTGGGCTCCTATTAACTGTAGCGTTCCTATCTAAATATTCACAGATATGCTACTTGAATGTGTTTAAAGAACTTGCCCAATATAGAGGTCAAGCTGATTGGACTGCAGTTTCTGAAGTGCTGCCTTTTCTCCCTTTTGAAGATGGTAATGACATTTGTCTTCCTCCAATATGTAAGAATTGGAATCTATAATCTTACAAATCCAGAAATTACGGGGAGTTGTGCTGCAATAACCTCTATTAGTTCTTTCAATATCCTGAGATATTATCTATCTAGACCTGGAGAAAATTCTCTTATCCGCTTATCTCAGGAGAGAAGTTGCAAGTTCCTCTTTCTCCAGTGTCATAACCATGATTAGCTAAAAGTACAATTCTATTCTAAGGACAAAACAATAATAAGAGTAAGCTGTCATGAAGATTAAACTAAGCTAAAAATTCCAAATAAAACATTTAATGAATATTATTTTGCTTTTGAAGCAATATAGCAAACAGTTGCAGAATGGTAATGGAGCTGCGGTGGCGCAGTGGTTAGAGTGCAGTACTACAGGCTACTTCTGCTGATCACCAGCTGCCAGCAGTTTGACAGATTGAATCTCATCAGGCTCAAAGTTGACTCAGCCTTCCATCCTTCCGAGGTGGGTTAAATGAGGACCTAGAAGATTGTTGGGGGCGATATGCTGACTCTGTAAACTGGTTAGAGAGGGCTATAAAGCAGTATATAAGTCTAAATGCTATTGCTACTACTAATGTAAGGAAATAGTTGGTAATCATTTATGTTTGTATTATTTCAACTACTTCCAATTCTAGCCAATCTAATTTAGTGTTTCATAAATTTAGGATTTGTATATTTCAGAAACTTCATTCGATTTTAATATCATAGATCAATATTTTAATTTTAATATTTGGAAATAAAATTGTTTCTAAATTAAATTCACAAATACTAAAACGCTTAAGTACCAATACAATATACGAATCTTATTATGTAAAAGAAATCCACCATGGATTTCAACAATTTGAGAATCCCATACTATGAACTTAAAAATATATCTCTCCATGATAATGTATTTCAAAAATCATATACAAAAGCCTCATTATGAATATTTCAATAAACCGGGTTTATAAATATCAACAGAAGCACTGTTTGGAACATAAAGAAAACAAAAAACAACTGTCAGGGACTCAATTTCAGATCTGATGGATTTCTAGTGATCATCTGAATGTTACAAAGGAATGGATGGAAATAGGGGATAGCAGAAAGCAGAGGAAACAGGTACTGGAGGTAGCCAATATTTATTTAGCTTCTTGTTAAATCTTCTGACAATTTCATTATTTTGGAATAACAACTAAATATTATTTTTAGTATCTTTCCTATGGACTTCCCATGGCTTCTACTTTACAATTGTTCAATGCCAGGTTCTAACATTTTTATTTTCCAAACTTCCCCAAGGTGTATATATTCTAGCCTGCCTTGACATATTTACTTGCTGTTGCATCGTGAATCTCTGAACTATATAGTTTTAAATAATAGATTATTACTATATTATTACTGATTAAGACATTCTTAAGTAAGTAAATCAATCAATCAATATATTAAGCCAAATAACAGTTCATATAATACTAGTATCATGTTATAATATAGATTACATACTACAGATATACTATAAATGAAGCTATTTTCCCTCCATATATAAAGGATTTAAATTAGCGCTTACTTGCGACGGAACATTTCTGCAAATATGCAACCTACGCTCCAAAGATCAACTGGTGTTGCATAACTGGATTGAAGCAGAACTTCAGGTGCTCTATACCACAAAGTAACAACCTAAAAAATAAAATGTAAATTATTAGGAATATAGTTTAATTAAAGACATTCCAAAGAAGCAGGAAAATATCTCTTTGTTTTTCTAACATATCTTTCTGTATTTCTAAACTGCAAGTTTTGAAGGAAGATCTTTGTGGAAAGTACCCATATCTTAATTATATTATTAATCAATTGTTTGGGTTTTTAAAAATATTTGATTCTATACTACAAGTAAAAAGGAAACTTTTTACTCCTCAGGATGAACAAATGTCCTTCTATAAAGTTATAAATGAAAAACTTTAGGAATGCTTCCAGGTAAATGATTCAAACGCTATGAAATAAAAATTATTGGACAGCAATTGTTCTATTTCATATTCCTTTGTGTATTTTTTACATTAGGAAATAGTAAAATTTAATGTTAAAGGACTGCACAATAAACCTTTGATCTGGAAGCACCACAGGAAATACAGTCTGCAACAGTTTTTCTTACATGCACAAAGATAAAAGTATGAAGAAGTTACAAATAAGAAGAGAAATATATAATTGCAATCTTAAAACTTGTACTATTGAATTTAGATTTTTTTTTAAATGTTACTTTTAATTAAAGCAATAGTATCAATATCCTAGAAAAAAATATTTCTCAATTTAGAGGTCATCTGAAATTAGAATAAAACATGCAAAACATATACAATGTAGACATTATGAAGTAATAATTATGGGAAATGTAAGAGTATTATTTAGACAAATGGTTAGGTTGCCTTAAAAACTTTTAGCATGTTAGTCTCATACCTGTTTTAGAAACAATCAGTAATTTTAACAGATGAAAACAGATGCTTCTAAATATATTCATGTGAAGAACTGCAAATCATTACTGAAACATGAACAATATAATTTACTGTAGCTAAACATGAATAAATTTAGCTTTTTTCAGTCACGTGTTTCAAATGATGAAGGAAATAGGAAAATGGAGTTTATTTAAAACGAACAACAAGCAGTTTTTAAACCTCTGCTGAAAAACAGTCTTAAGAACAGTCTTAAACACAGAAGGCACTACCATACCACTACAGGTTTGGAAGTGCCTTTGATTTACAATCATCAGAAATTACAATGGCACTCAAAAATTTTCTTTCTTAGGAAAGACAAAATGGCTGTCAAGTAAGAGTTGTTGCGGTGCTATTTTGCAAAAAAGAGAAAAAGCTATGCTCCTGTTTTAAACAAACTAGCACAGAATGAGAAATAGGTTGACTCGGTTCACCAGGCCAGCTGAAGTCATGTGATTTGGAGCAGTGTCTTAACAGTATAAGCTCACAAGATGTCTGAGATTGTATTCCATAGAACTATTGCATAGAAAGCCAAAAAACACACTTCACACTTTTCAGTCACTATTTTCTTTGTTCCCCATGTAAAGATTTACAACCATTGCATCTACAATTACAGTTGCTCGGAATAATCAAAATCTCAAAAGAAAGGAGTGAATGTAACAAATAAACAGGAGAGAAAATGATAAATAAACAGGAGAGAAAAGCAACTTAGAACTAAGGAGAAATTTCCTGACAGTAAGAACAATTAACCTCTGGAACAGCTTGCCTCCAGAAGTTGTGAATGCCCCAACCCTGGAAGTCTTTAAAAAGATGTTAGATAGCCATTTGTCTGAAATGGTATAAGGTTCCTGCCCACGCAGGGGGTTGGACTAGAAGACCTACAAGGTCCCTTCCAACTCTGCTATTGTATTGTATTGTATTGATTTCTGAAGTGCCTAAATTTATGAAAGTCATACACATTCTGGAAACTGTTACAGAATATTTTACTAGGTGAAATTTTGAATATTGCTCTTCCTCTTGAAAGATGTTCAAATAGACAATTACACTGAAGTTTTTTTTCTGGTTTAAAGAAAATAAATTTGTTTTTAGAAATTTAGGAAAACTACTTTGCAGTTTCTGCTTCCTGAAGTAAAATGGGGGGAGGGAGGGACAACCAATAAATTAGATAGCTAGATAGCTAGATAGACAGGCAGATAATCTAGAGGAGATGTGTCCAACCTGTGGCCTGAAGACTATGGACAGTCATGCTGCCCACAAAATATAATAAAAAATAAGGAAGATTGTTATTTATATACGTTAACTATATTATATAGTGTATATTTTATATGTGGCCCAAAACAATTCACTCAATGCAGCTAAGGCAAGTCAAAATGTTAGAAACCCATGTTCTAGGTATACATTTGCCACAATAAAATTCATACACATTCACATTCACATAAAAGTATTTCCTTTCATAGCTTGTTTCATAGAATAGTTCAGAGTTTTTGTTTTTTTTAAATCTCTTTAATATCACAGATGGCAAAATGTATGGAACATTTCAGCAATTTACAAGTGATATAAAATGGAAATAAATTTGTAGATTTGTATCCTATGATCTGCGGAATCTTTCACCCAATGCTTTCCATAGATGCAGAATTTCAACAACCAGAATTCCCAGACAAGATCAGTGTTCAGAACAAAAAAAAAATGAAAAAATGAACACTTTCACAGCACAAAATGTGCATTTTAAATGCTCAGAAAATATTTCCCCCAAAATGTGTTATTCCTTAAAATAAAAAAAGAACACTATTCCCAATAAAATTGATTGAAAAAAGTGTTAACTGAAGGATAGGTCTCAGCAAAATTTTATCTTATAAAGATTGATTTAAATGTAACTGTGCATTAATTAATTAACCTTCTTGCTAGAGCAGCTAGGTGTTGTATTCAGAGAGCACCAAACTGAGGAAAGCTGATCATTTTTAATGAATGCAATTATATCAGTATATATAAATACTTTATTTTCGATGTTCAAGATGAGCAAAATTGCCCACTTAAATTCAAGGAACTTGATTGCAAAGAATAACCACAGATAAATGTTCTTGTTACTAAGAATGTTTTCTTGGGGGGAAATCCCCCCCCCCCCGCCCACAGTGATGCAATGAATATGCGTGATTCATTAAGAACATTTCCCTCTGTCTTATCCACAAACCAAATAAAAATTTATGGATATTCCATTCAGTTATAGAGAAGCAGAAATGAAAATGATGCATAAGACAGGATATGGTAAATTCTACAGTTACCATAGAACTTCCTCTTCTGAATGATTTTGATTACATATTTTACTTATATGAGAGTACTTTTTGATAAAGAAAAGGCTCAATCTCTCCCCACCCCCAAATAACACAAGGTCAAACTAAGCAATGAGAGATCTGATTAAGCACAATTAATTTAATTAAATTATATTAAGGACAAAATTTGGACTGGAAGGGGCAAACTGGTGATGATATTTTTTATGAAGGTTTGCAAAGAGATAAACTCATGTCGAATGCAGAATATGATGGTGAAAGTTCACTCTCCAAGCTTATGGGTCGGTTTCTGAACATTTCATTATCAGGCTAGGTAACATCTTCAGTGGAGTTTAGGGAATGTCAAGATCAGTGTTCTTCTGTTTATAGAGGTTTCAGGTGTGGGTCAAGTGAGGATCCTGTGAGGGGTCAGCTGTGAGTCATCAGTGAATCTTGTGATGGGTCCTGTGCAGTGGTAGGTTCCGGATTCCATTCCAACTGGTACATGCGTCGTACCTGTCAGCGAGGTTTCTGCAAGCCTCCATGATGCTCCAGCTGCGCAGCAGAGCATCGCGCAGGCATTGTATGCACCATGCGTGGAAGCGCAAAAAAGGTAAAACACCCGTAAGGAGCTCGAGTGGGGGGTGGGGCTCCAGAGCACCATACCAGAGTGGTATTCGGTGCTCCGAGCTGGCTCCGGTACACCCGTATCCTGGCATACCGCCTGCAATCCACCACTTGTCTTGTGATAGGAGATTACATCAGGTCAGGTAATCTTTTTACTACAAGACCCATCAAAATGTCCTAAAAGGCTTGCTCAGACTACACAGATACAAGAAGAAAAATTTAAAATTACCTATCTGGATAATATAATGCAAATACTGTATGAATACTACATATAGACAGATATAAGCACCCCAAATATACAGATATACATATATATTGGTAAATAAAGCAGTATAATTAACCAAAAGGGATTTAAGAATTATATACTTCTCTTACAGAAGCTTGTCAAACCTGAGAAAAATGTAGTACAATAGCTGACAGAGAATGTTCCTCTAAAAGCAAAGGTTAAATAGTGAGCCTGAGTCTTCTCTGGCTATCTATACTCAGGAAATTTCAATTGTTCTTAATTATTCTTTGCCTGATTTTGCATGCCACCATGCAAAACCTGGCAACCCTGTGTGTTTTTTCAGGTTAATGCCAAAGTACAAATTGCTTATACAGAAACAGGTTCCTGGTTCTCACATTTCAAGAGGGAATTTCTTGCAGGGAACAACCTGAGTATTACTAGCAAGATATAATGTTTTTATATCAAAGAGTCATTTTGTTGACTTTAGGTTAATTAGAACAGATAACTGCAGGGGTAACAATTCATTATAAATATGTCCAACGGTTCTTTCTGTATTATTTACAGCATTTTGATATGGCGACTACACAGTCTTCAATTTATGACCACAGTTGAGCCCAAAATTTATGTTGTTAAATGAGACATGCTAAGTGAATATTGCCTCATTTTATAGCTTTTCTTGTCACAGTTGTTAAGTGAATCATCAGTTGATAAGTTAGTAGTCTGATTGTTAAGTCAATCTAGTTTCCCCATTAATTTTGCTTGTGAGAAGGTCCCACACCACCTTGGGACAGAGTAACAGTCATAAATATAAACCAGATGCCAAGCATACACATTTTGTTTACATGATCAGGAAGATGCTGTAAAGGTGTGAAAAACGGTCATGTCACATTTTTCAGTGCCATTGTTAACGGTCACTAAACAAACTGTTGTAAGTTGAGGACAACCTGCATTTAATAAAATAGTTACTCTTGTACCATCTTTTTTAATATTGCTGATATGCTAAAACAATTTATTTTATTTTTCTACAGTTAAGAGTTACTACATCCTAAACTTAATGCCCATACTTACTGCTTGAAAATGTGTTACTCTAATACAAGTAGTCCTTGAGTTACAACAGTTCACTTAGTAACCATTCAAAGTTACAATGGCACTGAGAAAAGTGATTTATGACAATTTTTTACACTTATGACTGTTGCATCATCCCTACGTGATTTATATTCAGATGCTTGATAACTGACTCATATTCATGACAGTTGCATGGATTCATATGACCATTTTTTGCGACCATTTGACAAGCATCAATTGGGAAGCCAGATTCACTTAACAACCATGTTACTAACTTAACAACTACAGTGGTTCGCTTAACAAATGTGGGAAGAAAAGTCATAAAATGGGAGAAAGTTTACTTAAACAATTTGTCACTTAGCAACATAAATTCTGAGATCAATTGTGGTCGTACGTTGAGGACTACGTTTTGTGCCCAGACCCCTACCAAATTACATAGATACATATATAATGTATTGTGGTACATTTTGATGCATAAGCCACACGTTTTTATTACAAAGAAATCAATGAAAGCTAATTCTTTGTATTAAAATTTAATTTAAATACCAAAATAAAGTAAAATTAAAGATGAATTTAAATGTATTTGAATTCCAGAATTTTCAATACAATTAGAACTAAGGTCTTTTACCCACCCCATTCACACCTCACATCATGTCCACCTGCCAGGAAAATTAGCTGTCCATAGAATATGGAGAGTAATTTTAACATGGCTACGAAAGTTTCATCTCTTTCTTTCCTTCTTCTCCAGGCAAAGCTGGTAATGTTTGCCTTCAGTGTAACTTGTGGGCAATCTGAAAACAGGTACTTACACTGACTTGCTCTGCAAGATGTAATTTATCCACCACAATTTTGTTATTTTAAACAAATTGGATTGTTACTTTCCATACTGAAAGCCATCTTATTTTATTGACTGCATTATTCAAAAGTATAGCTTACCAATAGTTATTAACTGTTGTTCTGAAATAAGTTAAAACTATTAATACATTGTTTAAATTGGTCAATACCTGTTTTTGAACTAATTAACCTTTGAGCAATATTCTTAAACATAAGCGATGTTTCGTGTTTGCATCTTTAGTATGCAATGAAAAGTTTAAAGTGATATGAACAATCCTGCTGTCATTTCTAAATTTGGCGATTATAGAAGGCAATGTCAATCAATATTCCAACTCCTGTGTTGTCTATCCAACAGCAAGGCATTCAGTCAACATTTACTAAACATTCTTTTCTGTGAACAATTAAAAAAAGCCAAATATAGCTGGTGTATTAACTTTACTTCAAGATCAAAAAAGACTGAGATGCTAAAAATAATTTCCTATTAATTTTACAAAAAAACATTCAAACTCATATCAATCTTTTAAAAAATCCAATATTGATTATTTTTCAATATCTTTATGTAAGAAGAAAATATATTAACTGAGGAGCTTAGTATTTCCTAAAAAATCTCTCTTATATGTGGAATTTCAGAAATAATGGCAATAGTACTTATATCTTAATCAAAACATCTAATGGCTTAAGTTAATAAATTGCCAGAGTACATGATGGCTTTCATCAAATTCATTTTTAAAATAAATAATTTTTAAATTTTCTTTAAAATGTAATTGATTCAAATTATTGATATAAGGCACCCCGTTTATCTAAAGAATGGATTTAGGAGCTTTGGGGTAAACCCATCATAAGAACGTTTTTAAGAGCAACAAATAAAAACCAGGTAAATCAAAATTATAACCATGGCTGAAGAATTTCTTTATGTATCTCGCAGCATTAAATGCATATGTTGAAACTGATTCCTGAACAACAGAATCTTAATATTTTAGACAATTTCTATGTGGGCAGGAAAAAAAAGACATTTTAGATTGATCTCTAAAAGGAACTGAATTCTGAAATCCTGTCTTCTAATCAGTATCTAAAACTGAAATATTGCACTCCAATCATGTGCCAAATATTCAATGTGGCATGGATACTTATCTGAACTTTGTCACCTAAATCCAAATAACTCTGGATGACTCACAACACACAGAAAGCATTAAAAAAAGAATAGGAAACAACAAACAACCACATGAATAACGTGGGCTCATTTAGGCTTCCAAGGGGAATTTAAAGCTTTTAAAGACTACTTTAAGTTTCTCTACACATAGAATCGCCATAATATATCCATTAAGGCTTAGTTTGTTTACCTTAATTCTTCCAAAAACATATGTGCCTTGAAAAAAAAAGATTATATAAAAGAGCTAAAATAGAAACCTATTCATTTCCTTTGATGGGTAAACCAAAACACTAATCAGAATCCTGTGTTATACTTCTAGGAAATCTAACTTTCTTAGAACGCTAGTGTAGTTCAGAGTATTTATAGGTATATCCGTTCTAGCTTTTTCTTTCCACATACATAGTTGTTTTTTAATAGTCTAATGCACTGAACATGTGTATGCAGCTATTATTCGACAGTGCAGGAGCTCTACAGTTTCTAATCAAGTCAAAAGATGAAGTGGGCAATCCACAGTATAGACCTGTATATCCTCCTGATGTATTAGGATACTGACAAGCTGAAACATGCCAAGATCAGATTCTGGTCTTGATTAATCAAGCAATATTAGCGTGTCTTCTAAATGAATAATGGGGACATCCTGATTCCAGTTAACATTTCAAGAGAGATTCAATAATACAACCAGAGGGCAGACACACTTTTTTCAATGGCAAGACCATGCTACACATCCATTCAGGATTTGAATTTTCTGTTTTTGTTTTGTGCTTTATTTAGTTTCCAGGAAATCTGGATGCTTCTCTCTAGTTTATTTTAGGTAATTTGGAGCATTTTCCTCCCAATTTGAGATGGCCAAAAAAAAACAAAAAACCATGCTAGCGGTTTTTGAAAAATGTTGTTGGAAGATGTTAATATGTTGCTAGAGGCCTTATATTCATACTGGTTTTAGTTAAAGCAAAGGATTCACCAGCTTAGACCTGTTATCAGATCAAATGCAGTACAGTTATTAACAATAAATTTAATGCCATAAAGGAAGAGTTATTTTTACATTGGTTAAACAAACAACTTCAGTTACATTGGAGAAACAAGAGATCTTGATAAAAAGGAAATATTAATTATTTCAAAATTTATTTTTATTTTATTTTATTAAATTTATACCCCGCCCTTCTCCAAACGGAATGTATATTCCTTGGAATTGTTTCTGAATATGGTATGTTCAGTATGTTAAGAATTATGTGAGATTGCTTTTATAACATCATACTTTACAAAAGAGGGCACATTTATAAAATAATGTCTCAGATTAAAGATAAATTGCAATCCTACTTCAAATTTTGGTTTTGGCCAAATTATGATTCTCCCATACAAAACGTAATTAAGGTTCATACTATGACTAAACTATAACATTGTTTATTTGATTTTAACATGTGGCATGAAACCAGGATGCAGCAAACTTATAACTCAGATCCAAGGAAATAGCTTTTCTGAAACATTTTCTGTATAATTCTTGTTTTGCTGCCTCTAGAATTCTAAGAGTTCAGCTGCCACTCTGAAATAAATGACAGTTCATTAATGTCTGATTGAGACGGATTATAATTGATTTCTGAAAACTTCCTTCATGTCAAAGCTGAAAGTCAAAGATGAATGCAAAGTTACTAACGAGTACCAAATAAAAAAACTTTTATGCTACCAATTAAGTGACAACATTCTATCTTTTTCCCAAAATCAAGAAAGTTTTGGCTGAAAAAGGTATGAATTTCTATGAAACAAATATAAACAAATTTGTATTTTTAAATTCCTTCATCGAATGAGAAGTTTTCTTCCTCCACCTCTTTTACTGTAACAGAATTGATCTTTGGAATCCAGAAAGTAACTTATGTGCTTATAGTTGTTTGTATTAAAACATGTATCCTTGCATTTTGGCAGGACAGAGAAGTTTTGTAGAAGACTATGGCTGGGAGCCAATGTTTACAATCCCCTTGGTGGGAAATGCAGGGTAAAAGGCTCTTAATGGAGGCCCTGCAAGCCTTTGCTGTTGCCGCCAGCGACCTTCTACCTCAGTTTCAAAGCAATTCTCTAGTTAACCCCTTGGAAAGTATTGGCACAAGTAACTGAAGAAGGAAATACTTTTCTTTGGAAACCTAGTTGTCCCTTTCCAGGCATAACCTGCAAGATTGTGGCAGAGAGCAAGCACTGAGCTTAGAATACAGTCACTGCAAAGAGCCCCCCTCTTGTCCCCAAATGCCCATTTATTTAGATATCAGCATCTCACTAGATACGTTGCAAAGTACTATATACAACGCCCACCTGTAACAATGGACTTTAATTTGGAAGGACTATGAAGTAGTAAACCGAGTCTGTAGCTGAAACCTCCCCACTCCATATAGGAAGAAAACTTTTTTTCTGGTTACCCAATCAGCATTGTTTGAGTTGTGATTTCTCCTAGTATCTTCTCATCAAAAGAATCAGACTGGCTGGCATCAAGAGATGTTCAGTTTTGTTCAATTTTGAGATATAGCTAAACATAGCTATATCTCAAAATTTTCAGTTTCTCTTCTTTTCAGAGAACTGTTACTTTGTTAGTTTTTGATGTCTTTTCCAAATTTCAAGAAATGTGTATTCAAAAATAGATTTGTCATGTTTTCCATGGCTTTTCCAAAAGGACAGTTCTTTCACATTAATTTAATTCCTACATGTTACTTTGGCCTCCACCCAACTCCACTCATCTACATGGAAATTTTTGTGCCTTAAAAGCTACCTACCACATTATCTTTTAACAAATAGTTCATTATTTAATTATGCCAGCTGAAACTACATTTATGAAATGCACTGTTGTTAAAATTAAATGAACTTGTATCAGAAAATGGTGTCAAACTCCCTGGTTCCTTCTACCATCCTTTCTCTACAAAATTTCAATAATACTTATCATATTTCACAGCTAATTATTATTATTTTTTGCTAGTCACACTGATTTTGTTTTTGATCACTATAGCACAGAAATATTATAAATAAATGATAAATACAGAGAGGCATTAACTTTCAGTATTTGCAAATCTGTATCTCCATATAAGATGCATTGTTTTGAACCTCTGGTTTAGGTACTTCTAATTCCACTGAATCAAGCAAATACTATTGACAAATATCATACAAAATGTTAATTTCTATCTTTGATCTATTAAACTGTTCTATCAAATGCAACATTGCTTACATTAGGGGAAATATCACCATTAATGGACAACAATTGGTCTCTAGAAGTATAAGCAAAGAGATATTCTGAAGAGTTGATACATTTAATTTAAATCAAATTAAATAGTTTAATTTAAACTACTGAAATACAGGTGTTTTACTGTTCATCTAAAACAATGTTTCTGCTTCTGTCTCATTGAAAATTACATCTGACTACAAATTTTGGAAGGGTTGCAGGAATTGGATATTCCCTTAAATTCACATGATCTTTTTTCCTATTTTGCAGTTTCTCTCTCCTATTTGAGAGAATAGGAACAACTCTCCAAACTTCGCCTTCTGAAACTCTCCAACTTGCCCTTTTGAAATGAGGTCTCACAGAATTCTAATATTCTAAGGGAATTTTTGACATATTGTGACTGAAAAAGTATTGTTTTCAAATTTTGCACATGATATGATGTGAGCACTAGCAATGAAAGGATGTTGAGCTGTTGGCTTTGCTGATGCTGTAAAAATTGTAAAACATGGGTTTAAATTAGAAATGAAGTTTGCATGGTAAAGTTTTCATATATATTTATTTTAGCAATTTGTATACATGGGTTCTCTGAAAGAAATCAGAAAATTAATTCCAGGGTTCCTCCAGGGTAGAAAGCCAGAAGGCTGCGGGAGGGGAGGGAGGGGGGAGTTTAAAGGTTGTGAGTTCTAGTCCCACTTTAGGCATGAAAGTCAGCTGGGTGACATTGGGCCAGTTCCTCTTCTCAGCACTAGGAAGCAAGCAGTGGTAAACCATTGTCCAAAAAGCCTTGTCAAGAAAACAGTAGGGACTTGCCCAAGCAGTTGCCAGAAATCAAATCTAATTTAAAGGCATTAAAAAAATGAGAATGGCTGCTCTAGTGAGTCAAACAAAATCTTCTCAGGTCTTCTGAAAGTATTGAGGATTAAAACTGGAACATTCAAAATTTCTCCACAGCTGAGTAGCTACTGATTCACTGAGATATGATATTTAACTCCTTTTTTACTATCTACATTGGTTTAGAACAGTGTTTCTCAAATTTAGCAACTTTAACATTGTTAGGATATTCAGCCTTATATTGGGTTTACAATATATATGAGCCTATGTTCTTAAGGAGTTATGTAACTTTAAGAACTGTGTTTGAATTCTAATTGGCTGTGCTTCTCAGCTCTACCATAAAGGAAGCTCAGGAACACAGTCCGTTCCCTTTTTCGATTCCCTTTGATTCCTGTGCTGAGGAGCTGAAGCTGTAAAGACTGAAGAAGTATTTGTTTTGCATCACTGTAAGATAACTCTGTGTTGGGTAAAGGACTGTTATTGTTTGAGAAGTAAGAATCTCTGTTCGGAGGAAGCATTTTAGTTGCTACAAAGTACAGACTATTTATTTTCTTACTATCACTGTTTTAGAGTTTGTTTGTGGTTAAGGCAACATATCTCTTTACTGTCCGGTGTATTACAGTATTCCGCATTTATTTGCTAACACTAGTTAAGGGACCAGAGTTGTAACACTGGTTCTGAACCCAGAGTTGCTAACATTGGTTATGGGCCCAGGCTGCACAGTGTAAATACCGGTTACAGTTATAGAGGAGTTGCTAAACACAACAAACTACTCTGGTGAAGATGGCACAAGTCCAGGATCCAAATTTGTCAGTTATTAGTCAGCTGGATGGCACCATGTTTCCTGGTCCATCAAGTGCAGTCTGCTGTTGCGCAGAGAGGGGCTATGGGATGTTGTGGCGAATCCACCGGACGTGACTGCCTGGAGGGAGGCTAATGACGATGATGCCAGAAAACTTGCAGAGTTTAAGCAAAACAACGAGAGGGCATTATGCATAATAGCCTTAACGCTTGATGATACCCAGCTAGTACATATTCGGGGTGAAGTTTCTGCTGCAAGATGCTGGGAGAATTTAAAGAGACTGACTGTTCGTGACACTGTGGGAGCACACATACATTTAACCTGAAAACTGTTTAGGACAAAGCTCAGCAAGGGAGGAGACATGTTAGTCCACATTAACTGCATGAAGGACATGTTTCAAGAGTTGCAAGAAAAGGGACTGAATTTTACAGAACAACATCAAGTGTACATACTACTCTCATCACTGGATGAAAGCTATGACACTGTAGTAACATCATTTGAAGTGCTGCCTCAACAAGACCTTACATTAGCCAACGTCTCTTCGCGTCTGTTAGAAGAGTCAAGACGGCGAGTGGAAAGGCAACAACTTAGAGCTGAGCAAGAAACTGTGGATGTAAATGTAAATGTAAATAACCATGTGTATACTGTAAAATGTTTTAATTGTGGGAAAAAGGGCCATATAGCTAAGTTTTGTAAAAGAGGTAAACCACAAAACATGATTAGAGAGAGAAAACACAAATGTAATGTAACCTCTAGTAAGGCATCAGTGAACCACGATTTGTGGGTTATTGATAGTGGAGCTTCACTATGTATCACTAGAGATAGAGGGAATTTTAGAAAAATGTCTTCATCAAGTAACAAGGTTTCTTTAGCCAATGGATGGAAGTTAAAAGCAGTTGGGGAAGGAATGGCTAAATGTAAATATGTACAGGAGGAATTGCATATGCTGTATGTTCCTAAGCTAAAGTTTAATTTGCTGTCTGTTAGAGTGTTGGTTAAGTTAGGATATACAGTAACATTCAAGGAGAATGAGTGTTGGGTAGAGAAGGATGGAACCAAGGTTACTGGAAAATTGAAATATGGTTTATATGTATTAACTAATAATCATGTAGCTAATGCTGTATGCTCAAACGTAAGGCCACATGATTAGTGTGTTCAGCTTCTACACAGACATTTAGGGCTCATTAGTTTTCAAAAGTTGAAACAGACATCAAACCTGGTTAATGGGTTGAAGTTGAAACCATGTGACAAATATCTGAATTGTAACGTGTGTAACAAGAAGAGCAAACAAACCCCTGCAAATAGGTTAGATGGGTTCAAAACGAAGAAGCCACTGGAAGTAGTGTTTGCTGATCTTATAGGCCCAATGAAGGCTAGTTTAGGGGGAGCTTGCTATGTACTCAATATAGTTGATCAATATTCCAGGTACGGGTTTTGCTATCTGCTTAAAAACAAGGCTGAAACATTTGAGAAATTTAGGAACTGGATATGGTTTGCCGAGAGAAAAACAAAGGGAAAAATTGTAACCATAGTCACTGATAGTAGTACAGAGTTTGTGAATAACAAGGTTAAAACCATGTTAGATACAATGGGTATCAAACATAAGTGTTCTGCTCCACAACACAAAGCATATACTGAAGAGAGGGGTCAAACTCTGCAAACCATGGTAAGAACCATGTTGGCTGATGCAGGTTTACTGATAGCTTTGTGGGGGGAGGCAATGTTATGTGCAAATAGTCTTCTAAACAACATTGTGAATTCTACTACAGGGAAAATTCCATACACATTATGGCATGGTAGAAAACCTGATCTGAGTTATATTCACATGTTTGGGTCACCTGCATGGGTGCATATACCATCACAGTTAAGACAAAAGGGGCAAAGTAGAGCACAACAGTTAATCTTTGTGGATTACAATGCAAACCATAAGTCATACAGGTCTTGGCAAAAAGGCACAATGAGGATGTTTAACAGTACGAACGCAAAGTTCATGGAATATTTAAACTGAGATAAACTGGAGAATGGAAAAGAAATATTTTTTGAGTCAAAAACTGAAAATACACATGTAGAGAGGGAAAAAGCAGTTGATACTACTCAAGAGGAGCAAAGAGAGCAGGAACACATAAAGGTGGAGAGTCCATCTACAAGTCCTGAACTGCCAAGGAGGTCAAAACGAGCAACCAGGCCACCTGATCGTTAGCAGGCGACAATAGTCTATCAGACAACAAAGGTTCCTGTAACATACACTGAATATCCAAAGGACGATCGGAAGGTGTGGAGAGCTGCAAATGAGAAGAAGTTGAAATCATCGAAGAATCTGGGAGCTTATGACAAAGTTGCAATACCAAAGGGGAAAAACATAATAGGTACCAAGTGGATATATAATAGGAAGACAGGAATATCAAGAGAGGCTACATATAAAGCAAGATAGATGGCACAGGGAGTTAATCAGTCTGTAACTGATTATGACGATGTGTATACATCAAGGTTAAAGGCAAATACTCTCAGGGCAGGATAAGTGTGGGCAGCTAGACACAAGTATGTAATCAATCACTTGGACGTGGAGACGGCATATCTGCATGCACAGTTAAAGCATACGATGTATATGCAGAGGCCAATGGATTATGAAGAAGGATAAACAACATCACTGTTAGTTGTTAAAGGAGAGTATATATAGTTTGATACAATCTGATTTAGAAGTGTAAAGCAGTTACTGCTATATTAGGTATTTGAATGTGAGTGTATAAAGAGTGAAATGGTAAAGCTTGTTTACTGTATGTCAGAAAATAATGTGGCTGACCATTTCATGAAGGCTCTAGGAGAGATAAAGCACGAGGAGTGTTGTGATGCTTATGGTTTAAGGATGTAAATATATATTGATCAACCCAAGGGGGAGTGTGTTAGGATATTCAGCCTTATATTGGGTTGACAATATATATGAGCTTATGGAGTTATGTAGCTTTAAGAACTGTGTTTGAATTCTAATTGGCTGTGCTTCTCAGCTCTACCATAAAGGAAGCTCAGGAACACAGTTCGTTCCCTTTTTCGATTCCCTTTGATTCCTGTGCTGAGGAGCTGAAGCTGTAAAGACTGAAGAAATATTTGTTTTGCATCATTGTAAGATAACTCTGTGTTGGGTGAAGGACTGTTATTGTTTGAGAAGTAAGAATCTCTGTTCGGAGGAAGCATTTTAGTTGCTACAAAGTACAGACTATTTATTTTCTTACTATCACTGTTTTAGAGTTTGTTTGTGATTAAGGCAACATATCTCTTTACTGTCCGGTGTATTACACTATTCCGCATTTATTTGTTAACACTGGTTAAGGGACCAGAGTTGTAACACTGGTTCTGAACCCAGAGTTGCTAACAAACTTGTCTTAACTTCAACTCCCACATTTGCTGGGGAATTCTGAAAGCTGAAGTCCATACATCATAAAGTTGCTGACTTTCATAAACACTAGTCTAATGTATCCCTTCGTGCCTAGGGTCAGCTTATTATTAAGAAGCTATATATTCCTGGACACTATGAAAGTTGGCAATCTTACATGTACTTCAAACAAGGACTTATTAAATCTTCACCATTTTAGTGGTAATCCAATCCAGATTAAACTTTCAGTTTTGTTCTTCTTCATCTAAGCTTGCAGTTTAATAGTGATGCAGTATTTCAGATTTGTTCTGTGATACTTTATGAGCTTGTTCTTCTACATTAAGAAATGATATTAGCCTTGATTTTTGTGTTTGCTACAGGGTGCATGATTGTATTCTTGTATGTGCGCGTGTGCCAACGATCACTCAGCATACTATAAAACTTTCATTTAACAATGTTTCAATTGCTTGAGCATTAAGAATGGACCGAACAGCAGAACTGTATCAGAGTTTCTCAATTATAGTATTTCCTATTTATACCCCAAGCAACCATATCACCATCACAGCCTTTTCATTACATCAGCAAACTCTAAATTATTTAGCTTCACTGATGAGTTTAAAAAAAAAAGCAGCATTCATTTCATCTGGGAATCCCCTAAAGGCAGCTGTTGCTGGGAAGCATTTTTTGCATTTTTCTTCCTTAATATTATGCAACTATAAAACAGCAAAAGCAACATCAAGTATCACTTTATCCAATTTTGCATGCATTGTACCATTTTATTTATTACAACAAAATCAACACAGGCACATATACAACACACATATGTACACATACTGATCCTCTCCATACTCTGCATATAGTTAACATTGTATAACTGGAGCCAAAATATACACAGCTAAAAGGAATGTTACAGGGGGCCTCTCTCTTACTGAACAAAGCAGGCTCAGTTTGGCTCTTTTTCTCTAGCACTACCACATCCGCACATCATTAGCTGGAAAATTCCAGATATATGCTGTAATTTTTGAGCTCTTCTCCCCCCCCCCCTCCAGATGCCATTCCCCTTCTCGTCTCCCCCTTTCCTTATCTGTCGCTGCTTCTTTGGTTCTTTGCCAGCTGTGATCAACAATTAATACAACCAAAGGAGGGAGAAGAAAATAGAGAACACTCCCTGGCAACTGGCACAGCCTCACAGGAAATACCAAATAAAAACTTTATTATGTATTGTTTAACTATTTTGTTTGCCTGTAGGCCACCCTGCTATTGGTGTAATTCAGCAAGACACGGTCGGTCTGGACGAGCTGCGCGCAGACTCATTGTTTGCAGGATCTATCATGCACAATCCTTTAGTGGAGCATGTGTGGCCCCACTAACGAAAGAGGCGTGGTAGGCCAGGGTTCCTTTTCATTACCCAGCTAGTGACCAAATGTTAAAATGGGTGTGTAATCTTTTAATACTCATGTCATTAATTTACCTTTACCCCTTTAATGATGGAGGTCCACATATAAAAAGCCACAGGAAAAGTCCAAGTAGCAAAAGATGGGGGGGGGGGGGGAGCTTTCCTCCCTCCTCTCTTCCCCATCTGCTTGCTCTTGGGATTGTGGAAGCTACCAAGATGACTATTATACATGGCTGTGCGAAGAGCTGAACAGTGGGGTGAATTCCAAGCCATAGAACTATGTCTGTGGCATTCACCTGAATGTATATTAATTAGTCTGGTATTTTAAATAGATCGTCCCTCTTGCTTCTTTTTGTCATGCCCCAAATATAATAGAAATAAGAGATTAAAATTCTTTTCATCAACATGCCATTACAACAAATATACTTCCTCATCTTAACCAACTGATGTATCAATAGCTGCATTCAGCAATTCTTTCAGAATCAAAAATGCAAGAGACTTGCTATTATCTCTTTTGGAAGCAATCTTTGGCCAATATCTAAATTGGTTAGCATGACGATCTCTACACTTGAGCAACTGAAGTCATTTTTAGGATGTCCACTGTTGAGCAATGGAATATGGCCAACATTAAAGAATTAAAGAATCATATTAATCTGCAAGGCCACGAGGCCTCTTTCCCATACATTCTCAAAGGAACATTTACTGATCTATTTATTAGAAAATATAAGAAACACAACAACAACAGTAATTTCATGTTTTGCAATTTCTATTCAATTACATGAATATTCTATTCAAATCACATCTCCTACCTCAATTTGCTACTCAATGTATTCAATAGACAAAAAATATTAATTACTTTTCAATAAGTAAATGCTTTTCCATTTAATAATAGGAAGATGCTATTGTAATGATGGCAGTAGTTTAGAAAACGTAGCAAAAAAATACTGTAAGATCCCGCCCCCCCGAGCCCCCCCCCCCCGCCCCAAATAACTCTCTGCTTCAGCAGTAGAGAGAGCCAAAAAGAGCCAGTTTGGTTTAGTGATTAAGACACCAGACTACAAACTTGGAAACTATGAGTTCTAGTCCTACTTCAGTCTAGTAAACTGGCTGGAAGACTTTGGGCCAGTCGTTTTCTCCCAGTCCAACTCATATCACTGGTTTATTATTGTGGGAAAAATAGGACAGAGAAATTATTAGCTCATACCTTGAGTTATTTATAAAAATAGTAAAGGTGGAATTAAAAAAAACATTTCTAAAAGATGAGAGAGGGAGGGGGAGAGACAGTATGGAAGGGAGGGAGGAAAGACCAAAGGGAGGGTTTTGATGTTCCCTGATAGCTTCGTAACAGAAAACTCAATTAGAAAGTTGGACAGAAGTTGGAAGTCCCTCCTGTCTCACTTCTTTTTCGCCCACCCATCATTCATCTTTTTTAGGTAAGAAAAAAATCTCTTAAACGTGGCATAATCGGCCACAGGTTGTCTAATAAATGTTAAAGCTCCACCTGAGCATGTAGCACATTGTTTTAGAATATAGGGAACAGTGAATCATAATAGAACAATTCATATTTTGAAGATAATTCTAAGTGTCAACCTATAAAAACTCAATGTCTTTTAAAAACATCAGAAACAAGAGCTGAAACAAACTCCTTTTTATTGCAGTCCATATCTATAACATCTTGTTATTTTTAATAAGCTGCCCAGGAGTATTATGAGATTGGGTGGATATAAGTTTCTAAATAAAGAATGAACAAATCTGTATTATTAAAATAATTTCTATTAGAATAATTAATCTAAAGAAAGGCTTTCCATTCCTTCCCTTGTCATGTACATATACACACTTCAGAAAAAGGGTGGGATGGAACAGCAAAAGGTATGAATAAAATACACATATCAATTTTTTCTCCCCCACAAGTTTCCACTTGCTTTTAATTATTAAGAATGTTTTGTAACCGGGTTTAAAAATGTTTCATTAAAACGGAAAGATTCCTTGTTGTACACCTACCTTTTAGAACAAAGTACATCATCTGTGTCATTAATTGTTAATCTGAGCTATTATATTTCACATATTCACTGGGAAAGAATTTCAACTATGCATAACATCAAGCATTAGAGAGCTAAAAGAATTGGGAACTTTATGAATAATTAGAATACACATAATTTTAAAAAAATCCCATCTCCCATACCTAAACTAAGAGGACAATGCATCGACAATATTCATCACAATTACTCAATTTTGTTTTAACAAGAATTTAATTTTTTTCTTTTCTTTCAAGATGATGCACTCTTAACAGACAAAAGGGGTTGTTCCTCTATCCTTGTCCTATTAGACCTCTCAGCGGCTTTTGATACCATCGACCATGGTATCTTATTGCACCGATTGGGGGGGTTGGGGCTGAGAGGCACCGTTCTACGGTGGTTTTCGTCCTACCTCTCTGGTCGGTCGCAATGGGTGTTGGCAGGAGGGCAGAGGTCGTCCCCAAGGCCCCTCACATGTGGGGTTCCTCAGGGGTCGGTCCTCTCACCACTCCTGTTCAACACCTACATGAAGCCGCTGGGTGAGATCATCTGTGGTTTTGGGGTGGAATACCATCTGTACGCTGATGACACTCAGTTGTACATATCCACCCCAAACCACCCCAGCAATGCCGTCGAGCTGCTGTCCTGGTGTCTGGAGGCCGTACGGATCTGGATGGGTAGTAACAAACTCAAACTCAACCCGTCCAAGACCGAGTGGCTATGGTTTCCGGCACCCCGGTTCAGCCAGATAAGTCCAACACTGGCCATTGGGGGCGAACAACTGGCCCCCGTGGAGAGGGCGCGCAACTTGGGCATCCTCCTGGATTCCCGGTTGTCCATGGAGGACCATGTGGCAGCCGTGGCCAGGGGGGCGTTCTATCAGGTACACCTGATATGCCAGTTGCGCCCCTTACTGGACCGGGGAGCCCTTCGCACAGTCACTCAAGCACTTGTGACGTCACGACTCGACTACTGTAATGCTCTCTACATGGGGCTTCCCTTGAGGTGCACTCGAAAGCTACAGCTAGTCCAAAACGCAGCCGCATGGGTGATTATGGGAGCCACTAGATGCTCCCACATAACACCTATCCTGCGCGAGCTGCATTGGCTTCCTGTGGCCTTTCGGGTGCGCTTCAAGGTTTTGACGACCATCTTTAAAGCGCTCCATGGCTCGGGGCCTAGTTATATGCGAGACCGCCTCCTGCCCCATACATCCCTCAGACCGATACGCTCCCACAGAGAGGGCCTTCTCAGGGTGCCGTCGGCCGGACAATGCCGACTGGTGACACTCAGGGGAAGAGCCTTCTCTGTGGCGGGTCCAGCCCTCTGGAATGACCTACCCCCTGAATTACGTACCATCACCGACCTCCGCCTCTTCCACCAATGTCTTAAGACATATTTGTTTCAACAAGTCGGCCTAGCCTAACCTCCCATGGGGACTTTTATGTAGTTTTAAATTGGGCTTTTAAAATTTGGTTTTAGCGCAGGATAGGGTTATTTAATAGTTTTTTAAATTATATTTATTGTATTTTGTATGTCTTTTAAATTTCCTGTGCGCCGCCCTGGGTCCTCGGTGGAGAAGGGCGGGATATAAATTTAAATAAATAAATAAAATAAATACTGTAACACTCTCTACATGGGGCTCCCCTTGAGGTACACTCGAAAGCTACAGTTAGTACAGAATGCGGCCGCGCGGGTGATTATGGGTGCCTCAAGGCAAACCCACGTAACACCTCTCCTGCGCGAGCTGCACTGGCTGCCTGTGGCCATTCGAATGCGCTTCAAGGTGCTGACGACCATCTTTAAATCGCTCCATGGCTCGGGGCCTAGCTATATACGAGACCGCCTCCTGCCCCATACATCCCTTCGTCCGATCCGCTCCCACAGAGAGTGTCTTCTTCGGGTGCCGTCGGCGGGGCAATGCCGGTTGGCGACACCCAGGGGAAGGGCCTTCTCTGTGGCGGGCCCGGCCCTCTGGAACGACCTAAGCCCCGACTTTCGCACTATCTCGGACCTCCGCCTCTTCCGCCAACGTCTTAAGACGTATTTATTCCAACAAGCCGGCTTAGGATAGCCCCCCGTTTCTGACTTTTTTTTAAAAAGAAAATTATAATTTGGTAATGGTTTTAACATGAGTTTTAGCACGGGTTCATTAATTTAATATATTTTAATTGATATTTATTGTATTTTGTGGTTTTAATATAATTGCCTGTGCGCCGCCCTGGGTCCTAACAAGGAGAAGGGCGGGGTATAAATTTAATAAAATAAATAAATAAATAAAAGAGAAAAGAATTTTGCACTGACAAAACAGTATTGGAACATTATGTACAAATACTGAAATGTCGCACCAACTTTCTACAAAACATTGGATTATTTCTTATCAATTCAACAGACAAGGTTATAGTCATACTGGCTGAGAAGAACAGATATTTTAGCCTAAAACGTTTAGAAAACACTATAATAACAAAGTGACAACAGTCAATCTTGCCTGATCTCAGAAACACTATGCAAGGAATGGATAAATATCAGGAAAATACATGGCTGAAAAACTAATTTAGGAAAGGAAATAAAATAAAATTAACAAGAGTCAAGCTTGATTGAAATAAATCTTTTATATTGCCAGAGCTCACAATGAGAGTATTTGAATGCACATTTTAGTGATTTAATTAATTTTAAAAATTAGCCATTGTTTATTTAATTATTTATTATTCTTTTACTTATTACTTATTATTTATTTATAAAGTTTATATAGTTACCCATCTCACAAAGTGACTCTGGATAATGTAGAGCAAAAAATATTTAAAAAAATCATGTCAAAAGCAGGTTAATTTTTAAATTAAAAAAATGTGTTTTAAAAAAACATAAAATACTAAGGTTAAATCAACAGGGGAGCCACCTCAAAGATTTCATCGATCTCTTGAGATCTTTAAGTCAGGTGACTTAGCCAGGTTCTGAGGGACTTCTGAAAAATAAGTAGGGATGGAAACCACTTCCTTTCAGAGCAGGGAAGAATAATATTCCATAAGGCAGGTGCTATGGCAGAGAAGGCCCTGACAGATGGAACCTGTAGCATGTCTCTCTTGTCAGACATGACGAAATGGGCAGATGTGACTTAGAAGAGGTTATATCTAAAAATGACTTGGTTCCATGCCATGAAAGACTTTAAAGGTACAAGACAGCATCCTGAACTGGAACTGGAAATAGACTGCCAGCCAATGCATCTCACGGTACAGAGTTATAACATATTACAGAAGCACACATAAATGCTTGCGGTGCTGAATTTTCACCAGCTGAAACTTCCTGATACTCTTCAAGGGTAGCCCCATGTTGAGTCCATTACAGCAATCCAAACACGAGGTGGCTAAGCCAAGACTAACTGTTTATAGAGTCCCTTCTTCCAGGAATGAGTGTAACTCATGCACAACACAAAGCTGTGTAAAGTCCTTCTTAGTAATGATGGCCACCTGCTTTCTTAAGTAGGAGTCGCGAGGCTAGGAGCACCCCCAGATTCTGCACCAGTGCATCTTGGACCATACAACTTTATCCAGCACCAAAGATGGTATCCTTAAATAATTGTGCTAATCCATCAGTTATTTCCCTGATGTAGAAAAAGAATTTTACTGTCAGTTCTGCCATCACATCGCTTCAGCCCTGCTTTGCTTCGATGGTATCCTGCCATAAAAGTGGAGAGGGAGGAGTAAGGGGAGATGGGAGGGGGGAGGATACTAGGATGACAGGAACCAGAGGTGCCAGTCCAGAACAGAGCCTGGCAGATCCAAGGACACAAGCCTGAGAACGGAATGCAAACCCACCCCCAAAGAGGTGCCAAACTTTAGGACTGTTACTAAAACACCTAGTCTGAATACCATTGGACATTTACGAAAGGAGGGGGGAGAGGGAGAAGGGGAAAACACTGGGTTTACATGGGGATATTCATATCTGGCTTACACTGTAACGACTTGGCTTTAGTAAAAGTATACCTTTTGCTACAAATGGAGTCGAGATCTTTTTTTCGTAAATGCCCAAGCTGGGACAGGCCTGACATTTACATAATAGTTAATTTATTCAAGAAAATAATACACCTGAAATATTCTAGAGTTCAACAACAGGCACTGGAACATAGTATAAAGCTATTGCATTGTAAGCAAACTACTAATTAACTGGGAAGGAAGAGTTTGTTCCTTGGATTTAGTCTAAGCACCCTCTTCACAAACCATTGTTTTTGTTTTCCACCATTCCTGACCTAATTCAGAAGAAACCAAAGAAATCAAGTGTATAAGCATATCAATAGATTTCTTGTCTTCTATATTGTTATCAAGTTAGTATTATTATATAACCTGCTATACACCACACAATACTTCATTGTTTGTATTTTTAATTAGTTTATCAACAAGAGATGTTCTGCTGTTTTGTAAAACAGCCCTCTTAATATGGTGCTCTTCAGATAAGTGGTACTCTCAAAATTTCCAGTTAGCAGCAGTTTGCTAAATAAAAATAATTCAAAAAATTCACAGGTTTACTCTGTTTATAAAATTGGGAAGTTCATATATTAACAATAGGTATCTTTTAATGATTCTTTACATTTCATAAATCTTTATTTAAATTTGGTTTATGGTAAAAAACATTTTATTTTTTCCCTTTTACTTACCTATAACCATTTTATTTCAATGCCCAGCTTTGTGTTGGATATTAACTAATTTTTTAATGTATCAAACTGCTCAATATACCTTTATTATGTTTCACATTCCAATTACTTATGGAGTTTCCTTCCAGATAATTATTTTGTACAGCTGAATTCTGCAAAATTCTGGATAATATCTTATGCTCATGTTTTGGTGTTCCATATAGGATTGCAATTGGGCATTCAAAATACACATGTAAAACTTTTATTTGGCAAGGGTTAGTGTGACCTAAAATCTATTTTAAATGTTTACTATGATTAGTATGCATGGGGAAAATTCTTTATTAGATGTATTAGTTCATTATAGGTGTCATGGTGGCGCAAAAGTTAAAATGCAGCATTGCAGGCTAACTCTGCCCCAGAGCCTGGTACTCAACATCTTCTTAAAGACTTCCAGTGTTGGGGCATTCATAACTTTTGGAGGCAAGCTGTTCCACTGATTAATTGCTCTAACTGTCAGGAAATTTCTCCTCAGTTCTAAGTTGTTTCTCTCCTTGATTAGTTTCCACCCATTGCTTCTTGTTCTACCCTCAGATGCCTTGGAGAATAGTTTGACTCCCTCTTCTTTGTGGCAACCTCTGAGATATTGGAACACTGCTATCATGTTGTCTGCCCTGGTCCTTCTTTTCATTAAACTAGACATACCCAGTTCCTGTAACCGTTCTTCATGTTTTAATTTCCGGTCCCCTAATCATCTTGGTTGCTCTTCTCTGCACTCTTTCTAGTCTCTCCACATCTTTTCTACATCGTGGTGACCAAAACTGGATGCTGTATTCCAAGTGTGGCCTTACCAAGGCATTATAAAGTGGTATTAACACTTCACGTGATCTTGATTCTATCTCTGTTTATGCAGCCTAGAACTGTGTTGGCTTTTTTGGCAGCTGCTGCACACTGCTGGCTCATATTTAAATGGTTGTCCACTAGGATTCCAAGATCCCTCTCACAGTTACTGCTATTGAGCAAGGTACCAACTATACTGTATCTGTACATTTTGTTTTTCTTGCCTAAATGTAGAACCTTACTCTTTTCACCATTGAATTTCATTTTGTTAGATAGTGCCCAATGTTCAAGTTTGTCAAGATCCTTCTGTATCTTAAGCCTATCTTCTGGAGTGTTGGCTATTCCTGCCAGCTTGGTGTCATCTGCAAATTTGATGAGTTCCCCATTTATTCCCTCATCCAAATCATTGAAGAAGATGTTGAAGAGTACTGGGCCTAAAACAGAGCCTTGGGGGACTCCACTGCATACTTCCCTCCATGTAGAGAGAGTTCCATTGAGGACTACACGTTGAGTGCGGTTGGTCAGCCAGTTACGAATCCATCTGGTGGTGATGCTGTCTAACCCACATTCTTCTACTTTATCTAATAGTAGGTTATGGCCTACCTTATCTAATGCCTTACTGAAGGCCAAGTAAACTATATAAACGGCATTCCTCTGGTCCACTATTTTGTCACTTTGTCAAAGAATGCAATAAGATTAGTCTGGCATGATGTTTTTGACAAATCCATGTTGACTTTTGGCTACTACTTTTTTTTCTTCCAGGTGTTCACTAATTCGTTTCTTGATTATCTTTTCCAGAATCTTTCTTGGTATTGAAGTCAGGCTGATAGGTCTGTAGTTTCCTGGACTTATTTTTTCCCCTTTTTTGAAGATGGGAACCTCATCAGCTCTTTTCCAGTCTTCTGGCAGTTCCCCGGTGCTCCAGGATCTCTGAAAGATATAGTTCAGTGGTTCTGAGATCTCGTCTCCCAGTTTCTTCAGAACCCTGGGGTGTAATCCATCTGATCCTGGTGATTTGAACTCGTCTAGGGTAGATAGGTGCTCACTTACCACTCTCTTCCCTATTTAACTTGTGTTCCTAATCTGATTTTTGTGGTGCTGTTTTTGATAGGTTGGACTGTTTTATCCCTTTGTGTAAAGACAGATGCAAAAAATGAGTTAAATAGTTCTGCTTTCTCCCTGTTGCTTTTCACCTTCTTGCCACTTTCTTCCAGCAATGGACCAATTGTTTCCTTAACTTTTTTCTTGTTTTTAACATGTTGAAAGAAGCTTTTTTTGTTATTTTTTACTTTTGCGGCAAGTCTTTCTTCATTGTGAGCCTTAGCTTTCCTCACTTCATCTTTACAGGCTCGGGCTATTTACTGATATTCTGCCTTAGTTATGTCCCCCTCTTTCCACTTTTTATACTTATCTTTTTTGTCAGAGAGTTTTTATGCAGCCATGCTGGTTTCTTTTGGGAGCTGTTGTTTTTCTTCTTCATTGGTATTGTGCTAGACTGAGCTTTTATAATCTCATTTTTCAAAATTTCCCAAGCTTCTTGAGTTGTTTTTCCCTTGAGGATTTTCATCCATGGAATTTTTCCCAAGCTCTCTCTAAGTTTATTGAAATTAGCTCTCTTAAAGTCCAAAACCCTAGTTTGACTTTGTTCTATTGCTTGTGTTTGCATAATGTTGAATTCCAATATTGCATGGTCATTTGCCCCCAGGGTTTCTCTGGCTTCAACACCTTCTATCATTTCCTCTCTGTTAGTGAGAATTAAGTCCAATATGGCTAATCCCCTTGTTCCCTTCTCTACTTTTTTCTACTTTTTGGGAAACAAAGTTGTCTGCTAGGTTTGTTAGGAACCTGTTGGATCTTCCACTTGGTGTAGAGTTTGTTTCCCAGTTGATGTCAGGGTAGTTAAAATCCCCTATTACTATTCTGGTGTGCTTCCTATATACCTTAGTTAGCTGACTAGCAAAAAGTTCATCTACTTCCTCTGCTTGGTTGGGTGGCCTGTAGTATGGACCTATGACAATGCAACCCCCCCCCAACCTTTAATATTGACCCAAATGCATTCAAGATAGTTCTCATCATTGTTGTGCTCTATTTCTGTAGAGATGTAGTTATTTCTTATATACAGTGCAACTCCATCTCATCTTTTATTTGGTCTATTTCTTTTAAGTAATTTAAATCCTTCTAGCTGTATGTTCCATTTGTGGGTTTCATCCCACCAAGTTTCTGTAATGGTAAAAATATCGTATTTGCTGTCTTTTACTTGAATTTTTAATTTGCCCTGTTTATTCCTCATACTCTGTGCATTGGTGTATAGACATTTGAGTCCATTATGATCGACCCTGTGTTTACTGTCTACATAACCTGTGTTAGGCCAGTCTTCCATCCTTCCAAGATCAGTAAATTGAAGACCAAGATGGTTGGGGGCAATAGGCCAATATTGTAAACCGCTTAGATAGTGCTGTAAAGCAGTATGAAGCAATATGAAGCCATTCATCAGTGGTGGAGTTTAGAGTGCAGAGAAGAGCAAGAAAGACGATTAGGGGACTGGAGGCTCAAACATACGTGGAACGGTGGCAGGAATTTTGGGTATGTCTAGTTGAATGAGAAGAAGGACTAGGGGAGACATGATAGCAGTCTTCCAATATCTCAGGGGTTGCCCCAAAGAAGAGGGAGTCAACTATTCTCCAAAGCACCTGAGGGCAGAACAAGAAGTAATGGGTTGAAACTAATCAAGGAGAGAAGCAACTTAGAACTAAGGAGAAATTTCCTGACAGTGAGAACAAAGAATCAGTGGAAAAAAGGGGGTTGGACTAGAAGACCTACAAGGTCCCTTTCAACTCTGCTATTGTATTGTATTAATATATAAGTTTAATGCTATTGCTATTATACTGTATTTAAATTATAAATACATTTTAAATTATAAAATAATTTATAAAAATATACATTATAAAAATTGTTTAATTTTTTTAATTTTTAAAATAAATTATTATAAAGATAGAGGAGTCCCCTTCCAGCTGCTGCTGTTCAGAAATGTTAGGTCTATACTTCTCCAAGTGCCTACTATAACATCTGAGGTGCGGGCTGCAGATTAGTAAATTGTAAAGTAATCCCAACATTTCAAGATCACATCAAATTATAGAATGCAGAAATCTGGAATACACTGAGGTGCAGGAAACTATTTATGATCACTAGCAATCTCCCCTCACTCCAAATTGAGTAAGAATGGGGAAAGGGGGAAAGACAGCAACAAATTAATTAGTGTTCCAATGTTGTATCACAGGGATTACTTGATCTATTCCTTCTCCCATCTAATTCTCCTTTGGGGTCCCCAAAGTCCCCAAACAAATTAACCAATCTGGTTTGTTCTTGAGAATGGCTATTATCATGGGATGAGATTATTCATTTTCAATTATACTTATGTTAACATTAAACATTTATTATTATTAGCGCTGCATTGATAGAGGTTTTTTTTAGACAAAAATATCTTGTTCTAAATATAATACTAATATGCCACATTGCCTCAAAGAGAAAATGTAAAATTACAATGCATGCAAGGATTCTCTAAAGTTCCTGCTCCTTACCCCAAATTCAAATAGCAGTAATTGAAAACTGAGCTTTCTTTCACAGTCTAGTAAAAACTAGCTTTCTGGAACTGGGATATGTATGGACTTTGGTCCATTTAACAAGGTCAGACTGTTTATTCTTGACCAAATTCTTTCCCACTGTAAAAAGGTACTTTGAAATGCCACATTCCACAGGCAGCGCCAGTAAGTCACTGAAGCATATTTTCCCACAAGAACTGATACGATAGGGAGGCCTTTACTTTTTAAAATTTCTGCTGCTTCAGTGGCATAAGGTAGAGAAAACATGGAGTGTCACAAATAGTTGAAAGTATCCATGCCTCTGTTGCGTGAAGTTTTTGAAATGGTGTATTCCTTAGTGAATGCAGTGGAATGCCTACACAACAAATGGTGTATCTTCAATAAAAGAAAATAGTAAAATGCAAATAAACTGTGTATTTATACACTACAGCATGTATGCCATTCAGCAATATAAGATTGCCTACTAATGCTGTTTGATACATTTTAATTATACTGCCTTTTCAATGTTTAAGGTGCTTAGCATTTGAAAGTTTTAATATGTGAGTAAATCTATATAAGAAAAGTGTTCACTTATTGTTTTCAACTCTTATCTAAATAAACATAAATATGCTATATAATAGAAGCCCACAGCAATCTCAAAATAAAAAGCCAGCCATGGGAGGGGATCTTTAAATTATCCCTGCTATAAATAATCTGAATATTTTAAAGCAATATATTTTTATCAAACCAGTATTTTGCCACCACATTGCATATTAAGCTCATGTCAATTAGACTCATTAACTTCTTTTGAAGTTGCATTGAAGTCTTTGTACATAAAAGCAAACAATAATTCAGCTTTCAAAAATGAATTGAATAACTATGAGCTTTGACGGCAATGTGACTGCCTCTGAAGACATTGCTGAGAGATTTCTGGACTTCCTTGTGCAGTGATTTGGCCATTGTGAAAACAGACTGTTGGACATTATAAAACACTTCTGCTCTCCTACCTCGTTACATTTCTTCTCCAAAGGCAAAATTAAACGATATAAAAATATTACTAATCTCCTTGCCATGAACATTTCTTTATTTACTTACCCATTTCTCTCTTTCTCTACCCAGGTTAATGCATCCCTAGAAATCTGGATACCTACTCAAGTAGAATACCTCTTCAAGGATGTAATAACAAAACACATTCATGATATTTGAAGATAAATGAAAGGGAGGTGAAAAAGTCTTAATAACCTGTATTGACACTGGATTTTCTTATCTTAGCAAAACAGTAAGATGATCCTTTGTCCATGGATTTCAATTAAAAGGGACAAAAATTAACATTTCTATTCATATACTTTCAATGCACATTTTACTCAGGAAGAGTATGTGAATTTTATATGTATGACTCACTTTCACATACTAAAGCAGGAGTTATTGCCATTTTAAACTCTTTGAAACTTGAAGTGTATATATTGAAGATAACATTTATTGAAGATACCTCTAGACATTTACAATTAGTTTTGAGTTGGAAATACAATCTACATCTCTATTTTTCCCTTTATTGTAGAAAGAGCATGTGCTAAAATCTTGTTCAAAATCAGATGCAATGATATTATCAAGTTGGGTAAGTGAACAACTAAGCTCAGAGAGCACCAAGAATTCACAATAGCTAAATATATTTTCTTCCCTCTCCACTGAAAATGTTATCTAAAAATTCATGCGTTTGCTAACAAATTGGCAATCTGTATGAGGGCAGGTGCAGTTATCTTGTAAGTGCTAGGTTTACGCAATCTTTACTGAATAATTCTGTCAAAGGCTGTTTGAAAATCCAAACACACCATGTTAAGAGGTCATTTCTAGCTACATTCTTTTTTTAAAAAAAATATAGAAAGTTGCTAAAACAGGATTTCCCTTTCAAAATCTATGTTTATTTTTCTTCAGAAAGGTGTGTTTCTTTATGTGCCTAGCTATGTTTTCTTTGATTACTACTTCTACCAATTTGTCCAGAACCGATTCTAAACTGACTGGTCTATAATTTTTTGAATATCCCCTGAGTCTTTTTTTAAAAAATGAATTTGAATGAATGAATTTAATACTTATAAACCGCTCCCTCTCCCCATGGGGACTCGGGGCGGTGCACAGGTAGAATAAAAACAATAAAAAATATACAAACAGTTCTAAAACCAAATTAAACTTAACCTGTGCTAAAATTCCCATAAAACTAACTATGCTAAAAGCTACCCAATAAAAACCCCAAGACAGGGAGACTATCCCAGGCCGGCCAGACAGAAAAAGTGAGTTTTTAATTTAAGACGGAAGGAGCGGAGGTCCGTGGTCATCCTAATATAGGGGGGAAGGTCGTTCCAGAGGGCCGGGCCCGCCACAGAGAGAGCCCTTCCCCTGGGTGTCGCCCGCTGACAAAGTCTAGTGGACGGCACCCGGAGAAGTCCCTCTCTGTGGGAGCGAATCGGCCGTGAGGATGTATGAGGCAGGATCCGATCCCGCAGATAGCTAGGTCCCGAGCCATGGAGCGCTTTAAAGATGATAATTAACACCTTGAAACGCACCCGGAAGACGACAGGTAGCCAGTGCAGCTCGCGCAAGAGCGGTGTTACGTGGGTAGACCTTGCGGTCCCCATAATTGCTCGCGCGGCTGCATTCTGGACTAGCTGAAGTCTCCGGGTGCACCTCAAGGGAAACCCCATGTAGAGAGAGCTACAATAGTCCAGTCGGGATGTCACGAGCGCATGAGTGACTGTGCGAAGGGCCTCCCGATCCAATAGGGGGCGCAATTGGCGAACCAGGCGAACCTGGTAAAACGCCCTCCTGGCCACGGCTGTCACTTGATCTTCCATGGACAGCCGGGCATCCAGGAGGACACCCAAATTGCGCGCCCCATCCACAGGGGCAAGATGTTCGCCCCCTATGGCCAGCGATGGAGTAAGCTGGTTGAATCGGGCAGCCGGAAACCACAGCCACTCGGTCTTGGTCGGGTTGAGCCTGAGTCCGTTACTTCCCATCCAGATCCTTACGGCTTCCAGGCACTGGCACATCACCGCTACGGCATCGTTGGGGTGGTTTGGGGTAGATATATACAACTGAGTGTCATCAGCGTATAGATGGTACTCTACCCCAAAACCACGGATGATCTCACCCAGCGGCTTCATGTATGTGTTAAACAGGAGGGGCGAGAGGACCGACCCCTGAGGCACCCCACATGTGAGGGGTCTCGCAGTCGACCTCTGCCCCCCTGCCAACACAAATTGCGATCGGCCAGAGAGGTAGGAGGAGAACCACCGTAAAACGGTGCCTCCCACCCCCAACACCCCCAGCCGATGCAATAGGATACCATGGTCGATGGTATCGAAAGCCGCCGAGAGGTCTAATAGGACCAGGATGAAGGAACAACCCCCATCTCTGGCCCTCCAGAGATCATCAACCAACGCGACCAATGCCGTCTCGGTGCTATGCCCGGGCCGAAAGCCGGACTGGCGCGGATCTAGATAATCAACTTCCTCCAGGTGACGGGGAAACTGTTGTGCCACCACACTCTCAACAACCTTCGCCAAAAAGGGAAGGTTGGAGACTGGACGGTAGTTGTTCAAAAGAGCTGGATCCAAAGAGGGCTTCTTAAGGAGGGGCCTCACCATCGCTTCTTTTAGGGAAGCAGGCAAGGAACCCTCACTTAAGGATGCGTTGACAACCTCTTGGAGCCAGCCTCGTGTCACCTCCCAGGATGCCAGTACAAGCCAGGAGGGACACGGGTCCAATAAACATGTGGTGGCTCGCAATCGCCCACGTAACCTGTCCATATCCTTGGAAGTAACAGAGTCAAACTCCTCCCAAACAAGATCTGTCTCGTGGCATCCCACTGGGCCATGAATGGGGGCTAGCTCGTTCTGTATCTGAGCGATTTTCTCCTGCAGAAAAATCACAAATTCCTCTGCTCTACCCTGTAACGGGGCTTCCCGCACCCTCTGTTGAAGGAGGGTGGGTCTTATATGCACTGATCTTCACTGAACTTCACTGATCAACAGAAATCAACTGAAATCAACAATCAACAGAAAATTGCAAACAATTAGGAAGGATCAAAAGTACGAAAAGTACAACAATATACAGGTAGCATTCCCATCTAATTTTTCTGTGTGTCCCTTATCCCCAAAGAAATTAGCCAGTCTTGTTTGCCCCTTGACATTGGTTAGTATTTGGAGGCAGATATATTCATTTTCATGAATACTTATATTAATTGATTATTAATTGATTAATTGATAATTACATTGATGTTTTCCAGTTGGGTAATGAAATATTTGCAAGAAAACAATCAAGGACCAAGCACTCAAATTGCAATCATGAGACCACAGGGATGATGCATTGGTCATAAATGCAAGTATAACACTTTTTTCAAAGTCATTGTAACTTTGAATTATCATTAAATGAATGATGCCAACGACTGGTAGTCAAAGCCTAGTCTTTACCTAGCATCAGATTTGGTGGCATACAAGTTTAACAAAGAATACTGCATCCAGTTTTCATCGGCACAATGTAAAAAAGATGTTGAGACTCTAGAAAGAGTGCAGAGAAGAGCAACAAAGATAATTAGGGGACTGGAGACTAAAACATATAAAGAATGATTGCTAGAACTGGCTGTCCAGTTTGATGAAAAGAAGGACTAAGAAGAGCAGTCTTCCAATATCTCAAATGCTGCCACAAAGAAGAGGGAGCCAAACTATTCTCCAAAGCACCTGAGGGTAGGACAAGAACCAATGGATGGAAAGTAATCAAGGAGAGACAATTTAGAACTAAGGAGATATTTCCTGACAATTATAACAATTAATCAGTTGAACAACTTGCCTCCAGAAGTTGTGAATGCTCCAACACTTGAAGTTTTTAAGAAGATGTTGGATAACCATTTGTCTGAAGTGGTGTACAGTTTCCTGTCTAAGCTTGGACTAGAAGACCTCCAAGATTCCTTCTAACTCTGTTATTCTATTCTATTCTATTCTATTCTATTCTATTCTAATTCTAATTCTAATTCTATTCTAAACCAGCAAAGAAACAAAAAATGTCCCTGACCAAAGCACAAAACCATATGCCAGATGAAAATACTTCTTTTAAAATCCCCAGGCCTTCTGCAAAGCCTTTGCTTCAAGCTACTTTTAAAATCACGTTCACAAATATCAGGGTCAACATTACAAAATGTGGCAATGAGGATGTTTACAAGAATCTGATTCACGAAGCATGTAACTTTAGTATTGCATAAACTACCTCAGTTTTTGATTAAATATTAATCAGAAATAAAGAAATAGTTGATTAACCATAAAACCACAAATGATTTAAGGCCAGTTACTTGAAGATCTCTTAAGGAGACCACCCCAACTATTACAACTATCATCTTCTTTGTCCAGGTATAGCTAGTTAAGATAAAGCCTTCTAGGCAGTGAGATAACAGATATATGGAATTACATATCCTACATAAGAACTTTTAAAGTTTTGGTTTCTCCATAACCCTTTCCAAAAATTTCCTGAAAATTTTGAAAAGAGGGATTATCAGCGCTTCCCAAATTAAGTTACTTAATGCTAACTTTAAGAATCAAGACATTCTCTCCAAAATGTCTATGAATATGCTCAGTTATCCAGATCATGGTTGTCCCAAAGGTGCTTTTTCAAAAGGCAACTGGATTCTCTTCGTTTTCTCTTAAGGATATGTTTCACTTCTCATCCAAGAACCTTCTTTGGTTCTGATTTCTGAAGAAGTTTCTTGGATGAGAAGTAAAATGTCTTCAAGAAAAGCAAAGAAAGTTCACTTGCCTTTTGAAAAAGCACCTTTGGGTTCTCCTCCAAAAATTAATTTAGTCTCATCTCAGTTTAAAATAATTGCTTTAACATGGAAGAAGAAATAAAACATTGTGAGTCTCTCAAGATAAATTGTACAAGAATGCATACACAATGATGGTATAAAAAGACTCTTGGGAGGCCTTTTGCTATGACTAAATGAAATGTGAACTCCATGTTATTCCTACAGAAACAGAAATGCAGTTAGAGAAGCTCTAAGAATTATTTACTGAAGTACCAGCCAGTTCCCAAGATAATATTCATCCTCATTCTGTTTTAAGAAAAGCATTTCTCTAATGGAATATGAAAAAAATAAACTGATGTAAAAAAAAAACCCTGGTCTAACCCTACTGGGATGCTTCAAACAAATAATTTCAAATAATTTAATATTTATTATTATTATTATTATTATTATTATTATTATTATTATTATTATTATTATTATTATTATTATTATTATTATTATTATTTCAAATTTCTAAACCGCCCCCTCTCCCCGAAGGGACTCGGGGCGGTGTACAGGAAGCTTAAGAACATATAAAACATTACAATAAATACATAATTTAAAACCCAATTAAACGAATAACCCTGTACTAAAAATTTATAGAAACATTAAAACTGAATCCCAATTAAAACCTAATTAAAACAATTTAAGCTACAGACTGGGACGAGGAACAGAGATTAGGCCAGGCCGGCCTGATGGAGGTCCGTGGTGGTTCTAATATCGGGGGGTAGGTCGTTCCAAAGGGTCGGGCCCATCACAGAGAAGGCCCTTCCCCTGGGCGTCGCCCGCTGGCATTGCCTAGTGGACGGCACCCGGAGAAGTCCCTCTCTGTGAGAGCGAATCGGCCGAAGGGATGTATGGGGCAGGATACTTACTTCCCCAGGAATAAAACATTTTTCAGGTAGATAGGCCAGTTAGGCATATGGCTGTCATTCGCATTCTCCTGACCAGTAGAATAAGTGCTCAAAATGCATAGAGAGTTGTTTATGGAAGTAATAATAGTCATAAAGCACTTCCATAGCAAAGAAAAAAGACAGAAACATGCCTCATCCCTAAAGGTTTATGGAGATTCTCAGTCATCCAGGCCATGATTGTCCCAAAGGTACTTTTTCGAGAAGCAACTGGTCTTCCTGGTGTATCTTTGAAGATGTTTTACTTCTCATCCAAGAAACTTCTTCAGCTCTCAAGCTCTTGAGCTGAAGAACCTTCATGGATGAAAAGCGAAACATCTTCAAAGAAAAAACAGAAAGTCCATTTGCCTCTTGAAAAAGCACCTTTGGGAGACATCTCTATTTGAAGATTTTTTTTCTCTTCACATGAACCTGCCCAACTCATTAAACAAGGTGGGTTTTTTTGAGTTGCTGTTCCTATATTTGAAATGGCTCCAATAGGGTCATTATATTTGATTGCCCCAGCTTTATACCTTGTTCCTTTAGAAGTTATATATTTTGTCATTTAGATAATTATCAGTTAGATACCATATGTGAACAATGAGAGCCAGGATAGTGTAGAGATTGGACTAGCTGCTGGAATAGGAACAAGGAGACCTTTTAAACAGACAATTAAAATCATTTGTAACGGCATGTTACAAGGTTTAATCCATATTTTAAATGTTGTCTAGCAAAATAGGAATGCCTTAGCCTTGTGATGGAGAACCTTGGCACACGTGCCACAGGTGGCACACAGAGCCATTTGTTAGGTCACTCGAGGCGTTGCCCTATCGGCTCCAGCGCACATGCTCACACTGGCCAGCTGACTTCGACCTTCTTTTGAGGTCATTTTTCATCCTCCGGAGCCTTCAGGATGCTTCCCTGAAGGCTCTGGAGGGCAAAAAAAAAGACCCTACAAGCAAACTAGAAGTCACCGTTCCCGAATTTCCGGGTTCCCTGTCAGGCCGATTTTCGCGCTTTTTTTGTGAGGGTGAAAAACGGCCTCAAAAGAAGGCCGAAATCAGCTGGCCAGCGTGGAAGGTCGTGAAGCCTTCAGATGGGCTCCGGTGTGTGTGTGTGTGTGTGTGTGTGTGAGGGAGGCTGTTTTCACCCTCCCCAGGCTCCTAGAAAGCCTCTGGAGCCTAGGGAGGGCAAACAAATGTGCCAAAAGCGTAGGGGGAGTGCTTGGAATAAATTGCGCTATTTATTATTTGGATCAAGTTTCCATTATTAGGTATCACTAGATGCAATGGATACTAATACTCAGTTTTACTCCATGTTATCCATGCTGTCTGGAAATCAAGGAAGCCCAACATAGTTAGAGAGCATTGGGATAGTGTCATGGTCTGGAGAACAGAAGGAGAAGCCACAGCCAGGACAAGGGTCAGATAAGTGATATTTCAGTCCACAGAAGGAATGGCAATATGGAATGCATGTGAAGAAATCTTTCCTAATTCTGTGGAAAGTAAGGGTAGGAGAAAGGGAAATACTTTCATATTTGCAAGATTTTGTTACTGTAACTTACAATAAAGGTCATATTGTTACTCACGGCATTGATTTCTTGTGTGGGTTTTGTTGAAAGACTGACAGATAGGAATCCTCATTTATCAGTTTTCTCATATTTTTTCATACTGATGAAATTGCATCTATACAAAACTTAATCTTGATTTTAAAATAAGCAAAATGCATTGAAACGTACCACAGAAGTAAGAGCCATCTGAAAACTATAGATTCGCGCAAGGCCAAAGTCAGCTAATTTTATTTGTCCACTGCTGGTAACTAGAATGTTTTGAGGCTTTAAATCACGATGGACCACTCTGTGTGAATGTAGAAAATCAAGGCCTCGCAGCAGCTGAAACATCATATCCTAGGAGAAAAGAAGCAAAAATGTTACATTTCAGATAACAGATATTATAAAGGGAGCCTATTTCAAATCAATAGAATTAAGTGGCAAATATACCCAATGGTATTATATCCACCCATACATTAATTTTTTAAAGGGCTCACACAGAAAAAAAACTATTAACCATTAACAAATCCATACAGCTGTTTGAAGATAAATTAATGTTCAGGTCCAATTTTCATATTTCGTTTATTGATTTGGTGAAAAATTATTTAATAATGGTCATGTAATGCTTAATAGTTATATCTTCTGTTGCTTTTATGAACATATTTACTAGTCATTTGACAAGATAAAAGACATTTGGCATTATTTTAATTCTGTTGAAAATAAATATGAAAATTATGCATTACAATATATTGATAATATATTCTAGTGCCTTCTAATTAATGTTGCCAGATTACTCATCAAAAGATTTTTTTTCCTAATTTGCTTAAAGGTCATTACTGATTACCGTATTTTTCGGAGTATAAGACACACCATTTTTCCTCTAAAAGGGGGCTAAAAATCTGGGTGCGTCTTATACATCAAATACAGCATTTTTTGCCTCCTGAAGCCCTGCCCGTTCACCAAAATGACTGTGCATAAACTTAGGGAGTTTCAGATAGCTCTTGGGGGCTGGGGAGGCCAGAAATGAGCAAAAAAAGGAGCCTTTTTGCCCGCCCCCCCCCAGCCCCCAGCCTCACTCTATAAACCTCCATAAGACTATGCATGCAATTTCTTTGACAATTTCTTTTTTTGCTCGTTTGGGGAGGCACCCCTCCCAGAAGCACTCTGCAAGCCCCCCTTTTGAAAAAAAGCTTCCGTTTTTGTGAAAAATGAGCCATTTTGGGGAGGTTTGCAGAGTGCAAAAACTTTTCCCCCCCTTTCGGAAAGCTGTTTAGTTACAGCTGTTGATGAGAATTACATTGATCAAGTGCTGTCCCAGTAGAAACAAAGTTTTAGGTGCTAGAGGTTGTCAGCTATTTCCTTCTCAAGCACATGGATAAATACACATGGAAACATCTACCTACCTACCTACTCTTTCTCCCTACCTACCTACTGTATTTTTCTCCCCCCCCACTCTATCTACCTATATACCTACCTACTCTCTCTCTCCCTACCTACCTACTGTATTTCTCTCCCCCCCACTCTATCTACCTATATACCTACCTACTCTCTCTCTCCCTACCTATCTACTGTATTTCTCTCTCCCTCTCCCTACCTACCTATCTACCGACCTACCTACCCTCTCTCCCTACCTACCTACTGTATTTCTCTCTCTCTCTCTCCCCCTTTATTTACCTACCTATCTAACTACTCTCTCTCTCTGTCCTTACCTACCTACTGTGTTTCTCTCTCTTTCTCTCTCTCTCTAGCCCTCTATCTACCTACATAATTTTTTTTAAATTTGCCTCTTCAAAACCTGGGTGCGTCTTATACTCTGGTACGTCTTATACTCTGAAAAATACGGTACTTATATATGTCATTTTACAAATCATAATAGCAAATAATTTTGAGAGTAACTGGCTCCATTATTTATTATTTATACTACTAAAGGGCTGTATTATAATTTTAGTTCAGAACACAAAAGACATTTAAAACATGTCTTAACATTATGTATGAAGCCAGTGTGTCTTCTAAATATTAAGAGAATCTGAACTGAAGATTAATGGATAAAATGCAAAATTATATGAATGAAACATGGAATTGTATCTCTTTCCTTTTCATCCTGATTCAAACATCATTCTATTGTTTATTGGTAATTTATTAGCATAAAATAACATTGGCTGATTTAATGTTACAGCTCAGAGGATCCATTCCTAGATGATCTCCCTAAACTATAATGTCTACTAAATAAAATTAAGTTTATTTGTTGAATTGTTTTGTTAATATTGTTAACATTTAAGAGATGGATTGTGCTGAAAGCATTTTTCTTATTGGACGAGAAACGCATTGTGATAGGGCCAAAATTCAGGTTTTGCTTCCTAACAGCTGTTTACGGACATCATATAAATGCATCCACTTGTTTAACTTCAAGGACAATGTCTAGAGACACTAAACGCTACCAGCACACTTCCGCTGTCTCCAGTGGTCATTTCCTCTCTGGTTTAAATTGCATGACAGCATGTGACAACAGATATTAATGGAGGCAATGCTGTGCCAATATCTCTCAAATTGCTTTGATGGTGGCTGCAGGCTGCCTGCTTGGCCACCCAGCCAAGACCTCACATGAAACATGGCATGGGGCCCACAGTTCTATTCAGTAACAAGACAGCTGGTCAGTGATTAGGAAGCTGAGATAATGCTCCAAAGGGGAACATGCTTTTTGCAAGCAGCTTCAGGCTGAGGGACTCAAATAGAGAATTTGCACCACCCTCCTAGATTAAGAGTGACTTGAATCACAGAAAGGAACAAGTTCTTAGCAGATCTGGTAAAATTGTAACCAGGTAAACAAAAACTGTCACCTTTAAAAATATCAATTTCTTAAGACAAGCCAAACCAAAAAAAATTGAGCAGAACCTTTGAATTAAGAAAATATAATTGCAAAGAAATTGAATATAATACTTTGGTCTCAAGCGTGCCTAAATAGGACAATCTAATGCTGACTAGCAGTATTGCCTGTGCCCTTTGAAATTATGTCTAGCTTCTTAGCCCAAGACGAACACCCCTTTCAAAGGATGCAAGGAGTTACCTTTTATCCACATAGCCTTTTGAGGATTTTTGTTTTGTTTTGCCCTAATATTCTTCCAATGTCATCTAATAAATGGAACATGGATAAGTGCCTGCCCTTCTTTTTCTCTATTTTGTACCAATAGGTAAAAAAATTAAGCTAGGAAACAAACATCAAGCTCTTTCCTTCTCATGGATCTTTTTCTTGGAAAGTATAAAAAAAAGAGATATCACAGTGAAAGAAATGAAAAGAATTCTCTTTCCATCCTTCTCAAAGAGTGGTGGATACTCACTTAGTCTTATTTATCTCGATAACTATATCTAATTACAAGACCAGAATTCTGTTTTCCTTGTTTGCATTGACTAACAGTAGCCAGTCATGGTTATTAAAACATGAAAAACGTACTAGCAAATCAAGGAATAGTTGCAATTGGTGAGAGGTTAGGATATTACCCCTCTACAAATTACTCAGTGGGAAATATGGAGGGTTAAAACAGATGCTGTATTTTGGCAAACAGTTTTAAACAGACTGAAGTACCTCTAGTACATCAGAGCCTAAGTAACCTTTCATTTACTCATGCCAATTAAGAATAAAAACAACCACCCACCAATCAGAGAGTCTACCACATGAAAAGTATGCACTGTTGCAAAATGCCACTCAATGAATTGGAAGCAAATGGTATATTTAGAAAAGCAAATGAAAGGGGCCAGGCATCACTATCAAAAGAGTGCTGTTCTCCTTTGTGCCTCAGATACTAAACAGATTTACTGTGTGCCCTGCAAACTCATGAGCTTCTGCTTGGTGTAACACATTTCATTGCCATGTAAACCCTTCTTATGCATAGCCAAATGAAAAGAGGTCTCCCTAGTATGTCTTTCCTGTGGCTAAGGAAAAGACAAGATGATGACTTTCCAGCCCATTGCACTCATATAATGTTCTCATCAATCACTCAAGGGTAGTCTTTGTTATCTATACTAGCGAACTGTTTTTGATTTTACAATTCACAACACAGCAGGCCTTAACTAACTACATTAGGTTTATCTTCAGCACATTTGCAACAGCAAAAATGAACAACAACAACAAAAAAGCCTAAGTCTTAAGGCAGGAGTATGAAAAGCACAGGCCACATGCAGTTTCTTTCTGCTGCCCCTAAAGCCTTCTTTAGGTAAGAGTAGTTGGGGGATTTTAAAAGGCAAAATAGATATCTGAAGGGCTCAAGATATTCCTTTCAGCCATTAATATCTTGAACCAAGCTAAGCCACTTTCTAGACCTTTTGAGTACAACCACTGTAAAATTAATGGAATTTTGACTCTCCGGTTGAAGACTATTCTATAGATTGTTCTGTAAGAAGTCCTATTTTCATTCTATGGTATAGGATTCAATTTGCTAACTAAGATACATCAATCTGGTTCTTCTTTTAAAGCAATTTTCTGTTCCTTGAGGAAGAAAGAGCCTAAACTATATCTACAAATGACTGCTACGTATAGATAAGTAGGAAACAGGTATAATTTCAAAGTGTTTTCAAAGAGTAAAGCTATGATGACATTTTTTTTAAAGAAAGGATGGGGGGAGTGGACATGTGCTTGGACACAATTACATTTTAGAAAATACAGTCCTGAAAAAGATAAAAGATGGACAAGGATTGATCTGTCAACATTTCAAAATTCAGGCAGTTTTCAGTAGACATTTATAGAACATTATATTTTAAAAAATTGTACTAATTTTCAAATGAGGAAAATGTCTAAGTAAGTGTTGATCCAGCTAGCTCAATAAGGTCTAATATATAAATATTTCCTGAAGGAGTCTAGTCATCCATTACAAGCATAAAAATATCAAAACATACTGAGATGGAGTATTACTTATTATGTAAAGGTTCCCCTCACATATATGTGCTAGGGGAAGTGCTAATCTCCGTTTCAAAGCCGAAGAGCCAGTGCTGTCCGAAGATATCTCTGTGGTCAAGTGGCCGGCATGATTAAGTGATGAAAGTGCATGGAACTCTGTTACTATACCTTCCCACCAAAGGTGGTTCCTATTTTTCTACTTGCATTTTTACATGCTTTCAAACTGCTAGGTTGGCAGAAGCTAGGACAAGTAATGGGAGCTCACTCCATTTCGCGGTGTTAGGGATTCGAACTGCCAGCCATTCTCAGCATCCTAGCCACTGATCTACCATGTCCACTTATTATATAGGCAAAGGCAAATTAAATATATATTTTGAATCAATATGGATTACATGTAATCAAACATTTAAGAGAGAGATAGGAATGACATAGAGATTTGAATTGTCATTGGGCAAAATGTCCTAAAAATCCAAAAAGCTGAATAAAATCTTCCTTGGAGAACATGTACTGTGTGACAAAGGCTTTTATCCGGTAGATACACTCAAAGTAGTACAAGAGTAACCATTTTATCTAATCACGTATGAACTAATTCTAGGCTGGCTCGTGATTGCCTTTTGATCTTTTTTTAAATTTTAATTGACAATTCTTATATGCTATTCTCTTTAGTTTAGCACTGAATGGAAACTAATGGGGAATTAGAACTCAGTTTCTGCTTATTCCATAGCCATGTGCCCAACTCTTGCATCTGTAAGAAGCATGAGTTCAGACATCAATGTGAGCTCCTTTGATGGAAACAAGACTTCTGGCTGCAGAATAACATTTGCATCTGCTTCCATTCCTCTCGCCCAACTTTAGTCTGTAGTCACAGTGTTCTGCATCTTGATATGTGGTTTGAGGGGGAGCCTTTTTCATGGATGCTGGGAACTGGTTTCATGATGGTGGTAACTGAGAAAAGAACACCCAAAGATAATAAAACACATATTTAGGGATGGCTTGATTTCCCACAAGTCATTTCTTTCAAGATCTCCTCCGTTTCAGCCTGTGTTGTTTCTCATTGAGTGACAGACCTGTGCATGAAATACTTTGGTAATATGAAGCATATGGCTCCTAGCACAATGTTGTTTGCCTTTTAGCTTCAAAATTAGTCTTTACAATTTAAATGCATGAAAGACATCTGTATACTCTTTCATTAGAGTCTTTTCATATGTATAACATCCTATGCAGTTTTTTTAGAACTCCTTTGGTTAAACAGTATGATACAGAGTTGGGAGAAATACAATAAGAATTCATCCTCCTCTCTCTCTTACATTCTTGCTCAACTTATCCAACAGAGATATTTATTAAAGCTAACTTCAAGGTAACTTTTTTATACACAAGTATAAAACCTTTGTACCTATAGCATATAGAAGCCTCTAATAATAGGATTCTCTAAGAATTATAATTGTGAGAGAACAATCATGATTAGAAAGCTTGAAATCCAGCTATTGAAAGATAAAGATTAGTTAAAAGCCCTAAATATGAGAATAACCATGCTGTGGAGATTTAGAATTGAATAAAAATCAGGTAGAGAACCAGTCAATAGTTAAAGAGATAAAAGAAACCAATAAATGGGAATATTTGTGGTTCAGGATTGAAATAAGTGGTTGGTGCTCTCTGAGTTTTGTTGTTTTCTTGCAGATGTTTAACCAAACTAGGTAACCTTTCAGTGTTAGTGTACAGAGGATACTAGTAAAAATGATGTTACCTTTTTTGGATAATGAAGCAAGAAAACAACAAGAAAAAAATGCTCAGAGAGGACCAAGGATGTTTTAGATGCAAGAAAGAGTGCAGAAAAATAGGAGAATAAAAAGGAGTAATTTGAAGCACAAATAAGTATTAAATGTGGTCCAGAGTCATGTTTGAATTTACTTTGGGGAGATATTGAGGGGGAAAACATAATGTTAATGAAATTTCAACTCAACCAAAGAGTGGACTTTATGCTTTGTTTTAATTAAATCATATCTATCAAATTATAATTTCATTATATTTTATAGTATGGAAATGCTCTGCTGTATTAGTCCAGTATCGCTGATAGCGGGCTAAGTGTTATATGGATATTATCATGACACAGAATGCTTAGGTTGTAAGCATTTTGTTTAACTTGTAAAATATTCTGTTCTACTTTCACTGGCAGATTAACAATTTGGTCAGCATAACTGCTGATGCTTAATCATCCAGAAAGGGGACATAATTCAATGGTAGAGCACACAGTGTGAGCGTCAGGGTCATTCTCTGATTTTCCACCGACAGCTGGTAGCAATAATACTAAGCTGGATAGACCAGTGATTGAACATGGTCTGAAGCACTTCCCATTCAGGTAGTCCTTAATTTACAATCATAGTTGGTATCAGAAACTTCATTGTTAAATTGTGCAAATGTTAAGTGTGGCATCACATGATTTTGCCCAATTTTACAATCTCTTTTGCCATTTTTGTTACATCAATCACCGTGGTTGTTATATAAGATGCAAAATCAAATTTTCAACCTTCCCTGCTAGTTTGCCCATTGATTTTGATTGTTGGCAGCCAGCTGGGAAAATTGTAAATGACAATCACATAATCCCAGGACACTGCAACTATTATAAATATGAGCAATTGCTTTGATTATGATCATATGACTGTGAGGAAGCTGCAATAGTGGGAGGACTATGTATAAGTTGTTGTTTTTTTAATCAAATCATAATTTCAAATCATTACTAAATGAATGGCCATAACTCCAGGATTATTTGTAATTGTTGTTTCTTCAATGTTGTTCTGTTTCTGCAACCTAGTTCTGTATCTGACCTTTATTCAATCCTCAATCTACACAAAATTGCTTTTTTCCCATACCTATGCCTTCAGTCTTGACAGCTGGATTTCAAACATGTTAACTATTGTTCTCTAACAATTATATTCTTCTACATTAGAGACTTCTATAGACTTGCAAAAGTTCCTATACAGTCAAGGCGTATTATTTCTGAAGTCAAGTACAAGACTGTTTCCTAGCTATCTGTAGTCACAGCAACAATCAAAACCCTTGAAAACAAAATGTACTTGATATGTTAGTTGAGTCCAGGCATCATGATAAAAAAATCCTTTAATTTTTGCTCTTTGTTTTTTCTGCTCTGATGCAGCTGTAAGTGCTTTAGATGATTTTGCTTACCAACAAATTTAACCATCAAATTCTGGTTAATGTTAACCACTGTTTGTTGAAAACAAGCCAAGATAAAACTGTGGGTTATGCAGTTGGCTTGCTTAAGCAAATAAGAAACAGAAGTTATTTGAAAACAGAAGGAAATATTATGAACAATTTCACATGACCAATGACAGAGAAGCAGAAAATCTGATTACATAACACTAAAATAAGGTTTAACATATGACACCAAATTCTTTTAAAGCTGATATACATCTAAAAATAATAGTGACATTTCTCTGCTGAAATTATTGTAAATCTTTAGTATGCATGTGCAGTCAAGTAAATATTTGAATGCTTTGCCATATTAAAAATAATATGATATTTTCCCCTCAAATCTTATCCTGCATGCATACTGATAGAAAGTTAAAAAAAAAGAAAAACCAAAAATATATCCACTACCCTAAGAAAGAGAGAGAAGAGGACAGAATTTTTCCATTCTGAAGAAATGCCAGTTCAGAAGAATTTTAACTGGGTGCCTTTTTTCCTCTTAACTACATGATCTTTTAGGTTCTGCAATATTAGGCCCACTTTACTGAAGTGAAAATATTTTAATCGGCCAAATGTCTAAAGGATTAATCACCCAAACAGTACAGCTCTGTATTTCACTTATGTTTCCATGCATTATTTTTTGTTTGCAGTGAGCTATATTTTAACTCTAATAATGTGTGCCTTTGTCTGGACTTCCCTTAGAAGATAAAATCATTCTCAAAATGAAGGAAGTTCTATTTCAACAGATTTGAAACTTAAAGAACCAGAAACTGGAATAACATGATGATAATAGAACAGAGCAAGAAAAAAAGGGGAAAGTACACATTTTTCATAAATTCGGAAAGAAACAAATTTGCTTGGAGTTTTTCCCCATTAATGTCATCCTCAGGAGTCAGTCATAGGGTTAACCACTAAGTCTATTTGACTTCAGCAGGAAAGCTACGAACTATGTAGATGCTTAGAAAAAAAGTAGTTCCTTTTTTAAGATCCTTGGGAACACTTCAAATCCCCACATTTCACATGCATATGCAATAAGATTCTTGAACATCTACTAAAACAATATACAGCAATCAATCAATCAATCAATCAAATGTTTATTTGTATACCGCTCCCTCTCCCTGAACGGACTCGGGGCGGTGCACAAGGGATATAAAACATAAAAACATACAACAATATAAATATCTAAAATCAGATTAAATTAATACAATACAATAGCAGAGTTGGAAGGGACCTTGTAGGTCTTCTAGTCCAACTCCCTGCGTGGGCAGGAACCTTGTACCATTTCAGACAAATGGCTATCTAACATCTTTTTAAAGACTTCCAGGGTTGGGGCATTCACAACTTCTGGAGGCAAGCTGTTCCAGAGGTTAATTGTTCTAACTGTCAGGAAATTTCTCCTTAGTTCTAAGTTGCTTCTCTCCTTGATTAGTTTCCACCCATTGCTTCTTGTCCTGCCCCCAGGTGCCTTGGAGAATAGTTTGACTCCCTCTTCTTTGTGGCACCCTCTGAGATATCGGAACACTGCTATCATGTCTCCCCTGGTCCTTCTCTTCATCAAACTAGACATACCCAGCTCCTGCAACTGTTCTTCATATGTTTTAGTCTCCAGTCCCCTAATCATCTTGGTTGCTCTTCTCTGCACTCTTTCCAGAGTCTCCACGTCTTTTCTACATCGTGGCGACCAAAACTGTATGCAGTATTCCAAGTGTGGCCTTACCAAGGCACTATACAGTGGCATTAACACTTCACGTGATCTAGATTCTATCCCTCTGTTTATGCAGCCTAGAACTGTGTTGGCTTTTTTGGCAGCTGCTGCACACTGCTGGCTCATATTTAAATGGTTGTCCACTAGGATTCCAAGATCCCTCTCACAGTTGCTACTATTGAGCAAGGTACCACCTATACTGTACCTGTGCATTTTGTTTTTCTTGCCTAAATGTAGAACCTTACTTTTTTCACAATTGAATTTCATTTTATTAGATAGTGCCCAATGTTCAAGTTTGTCAAGATCCTTCTGTATCTTAAGCCTATCTTCTGGAGTGTTGGCTATTCCTGCCAGCTTGGTGTCGTGTGCAAATTTGATGAGTTCCCTATTTATCCCCTCATCCAAATCATTGATGAAGATGTTGAAGAGTACTGGGCCTAAAACAGAGCCTTGGGGGACTCCACTGCATACTTCCTACATTACATTACATTACCCCTTACTAAAACCTAAAAACCTAAAACATTAAACCTCCTAAAAACCCAATTAAAAATTTAAATATACAGACTGGAGGTAGGAAAGATAAATTAGGCCAAGCCGGCCTGTTGGAAGAAATACGTTTTGCGCTTTCGGCGGAAGGAGCGGAGGTCCGGAGTTGTTCTGAGGTCGGGGGGTAGGTCGTTCCATAGGATAGGGTCTGCGACAGAGAAGGTCCTTCCCCTGGGAGTCGCCCGCTGGCATTGCCTAGTGGACGGCACCCGGAGAAGTCCCTCTCTGTGCGAGCGAATCGAAGGGATGTATGGGACTGGATGCGATCTCGCAGATAGCTAGGTCCCGTGCCATGGAGCGCTTTGAAGATGGTAATCAGCACCTTGAAGCGCACCCGAAAGACCAAAGGCAGCCAATGCAACTCGCGCAGGAGCGGTGTTATGTGGGAGTGCCTGGGGGCTCCCAGAATTGCCCGCGCGGCCGCATTTTGAACTAGCTGTAGTCTTCGGGTGCACCTCAAGGGAAGCCCCATGTAGAGAGTGTTGCAGTAGTCTAGACGGGATGTCACGAGGGCATGACTGACCGTGCGGAGGGCATCCCGGTCCAATAGGGGACGCAACTGGCGTACCAGGCGAACCTGGTAAAACGCCCCCCTGGCCACGGCTGTCACTTGATCTTCCATGGACAGCCGGGTATCCAGGAGGATGCCCAAGTTGCGTGCCCCATCCACAGGGGCTAGATATTCCCCCCCTATGGCCAGTGATGGAGAAAACTGGTTGTACTGGGATGCTGGAAGCCACAGCCACTCGGTCTTGAATGGGTTGAGTCTGAGTCTGTTTCTTCCCATCCAGCTCCATACGGCTTCCAGGCACCGGGACATCACTTCGACAGCATTGTTGGGGTGGTTCGGGGTAGATATATACAGCTGCGTATCGTCAGCGTAGAGATGGTACTGTACCCCGAAACCACGGATGATCTCGCCCAGCGGCTTCATATATGTGTTGAACAGGAGTGGCGAGAGGACCGACCCCTGAGGCACCCCACAAGTGAGAGGCCTCGAGGTCGACCTCTGCCCTCCTGCCAACACAAATTGCAATCGACCGGAGAGGTAGGAGGAGAACCACCATAAAACGGTGCCTCCCACCCCCAACCCCTCCAGTCGATGCAATAGGATACCATGGTCGATGGTATCAAAAGCCGCCGAAAGGTCTAATAGGACCAGGATGGAGGAACAACCCCAATCTCTGGCCCTCCAGAGATCATCTACCAACGCGACCAATGCCGTCTCAATGCTGTGTCCGGGCCGAAAGCCGGACTGGCGCGGGTCCAGATAATCAATCTCCTCCAGGTGGCGGGGAAACCGTTGTGCCACCACATTCTCTACAACCTTCATCAAAAAGTGAAGGTTGGAGACCGGACGGTAATTCACCAACAATGCTGGGTCCAGGGAAGGCTTCTTGAGGAGAGGTCTCACCACCGCCTCTTTCAAGACGGTGGGCAAGATTCCCCTCACTCAAGGAAGTGTTCACTACTTCCTGGAGCCAGCCTTGTGTAACCTCCCAGGATGCCAGTACAAGCCAGGAGGGACACGGGTCCAATAAACATGTGGTGGCTCTCAGTCGCCCGCGTAACCTGTCCATATCTTCGGAAGTAACAGAGTCAAACTCCTCCCACAAAACTGTCTCAAGACGTGCCTCGGAACTTCCCTCCAGACTACTTTCGGTGGAGGCCAACTCGCTTCGAATCTGAGCGATTTTATCCTGCAGATATTCTCCAAATTCCTCTGCTCTGCCCTGCAAAGGGGCTTCCCGCGGCCTCTGTTGAAGGAGGGAGCGGGTCACCCCAAACAGGGCGGCAGGGCGGTTATCTGCGGACGCGATAAGGGTGGCACAATAAGACCGTTTGGCCACTCTTATCGCCACAAGATAAGTCCTCAAATGGGCTCTCACCTGTGTTCGGTCGGATTCAGAGCGTGTGGATCTCCATCTTCTCTCTAGGCGTCTCTTGTGGTGTTTCATCCCCCCCAGCTCCTCAGTAAACCAAGGAGCCCGGGAGGCTCGACGCCACAAGAGAGGCCGCAAGGGCGCGACCTGATCCAAGGCCCCGGTGGTCGCGGCACTCCATGCCGCCACCAGGTCCTCAGTCGGGGCGTGGGTCAGGGTCACAGGTAGTGGCCCAAGCTCCATCTGGAACCTCTCAGGGTCCATCAGGCGCCTGGGGCGGAACCATCTAGGGTTCTCTGGTTCCGCCTCCCCGCGATGGGGTGTAGCGATTGGAAAATTGAGCCGGAGAAGTGAGTGATCTGACCATGACAGGGGTATGATGGCTAAGTCCCCTACTCCCAGATCACTCGTCCATTGACCAGAGACAAAAATCATATCCAGCGTGTCCTGCCTCGTGTGTGGAACCCTGAATTACCTGGGTCAGGTCCATGGCCGTCATGGAGTCCATGAACTCCCGAGCTGCCTCGGATGATTTGCCAACCGATGGCAGATTGAAATCCCCCATGACCACCAGTCTGGGGGTCTCAACCGCCACCGTAGCGATCATGTCGAGGAGCTCGGGCAGGGCTGCTGACACGTAGCAGGGGCCCAACTGCCTCCCCGGGCCCCATTTCACGCAGAGGGGCTCACAGCCGGTAGTCTGTGGTACAGTGGTCTCTCTCGGCTCGAGACCTTCCCTAATTAGAACTGCTGCGGGGCTGATGAAACGTGCGGTAGCCTGGCGGGCACATTTCCACGAGAGGAAGACCACCCTCGTGGCCCAGCCAGGTCTCCGTAATCCCTACCAGGTCCGGCTCCCCCTCCGACACAAGGTCATTAATAAGGGGGGCTTTGTTGACCACGGACCTGGTGTTGCATAACATCAGCCTAGGGCCCTGGCTCTGTGAACCCTGACCACCTAGATCGCGAGGGGAGCACAGGGGGTTGGTGCGCGCGACCACTTGTAGCCAACGGCCATGCGCCTCCACCCGATGGTGACTTTCCTGTCTCCCACCGCCCCTCCCCCTCCCTACGACCGTTCGGATGGAAGTGCCCTCTTTAGGGACGACCCATGTTCCCCCCTCCTCGGACCCAACCGCCTCCTTCCTAGCTCTGTTCGCCGGTTTGGCACTGTTCCCACCCTCCACCTGTCTAATCCCTCCCTGGAACCCCCTAAAATACGAATAACACATTTTAGTAAAAAACCCGAGCCCACACTTCGCCCACCTCTCCGGATTTACTAATCCCTCATTAAGGTGGGCCCTCCTTAAAGCGGAGGGCCAAACCTGCGAGAGGGGGGACTCCCGCAGTAATGAAAGGTCTGCTCTTGAGTACGCAATAAGCATGTAAATGGGTCGTGCAATTAATTTAGGGGCTACAATTGGCTACAATGATGTTAAAAGCTAAAAACAGATGTTATAAATAGATGATAATCAGATGTTAGAAAATAGATGTTAAATACAATAAAATTCATTAAAATTCACATAATACCAGGAGAATATACACAGTCCGGCTCTAAAAACGTTCATAAAATCGTGGGTGATAGGGATAGTTCATCTGGATGGAGTTGACTCAACTCCAACTCTAATCACGGCCTAGCCGTCTCACCCAGTCCACCCAGTCCTCCGGCACGGCCAGGCTTCGGCCCAGTTGTTAATTAGCCTCCCAGTCACCCGGTCCTGATGTTCTTCGGCCACCTGGCCGCCTGGCCCAATCTCTCGGCCTCCCGGCCCGGCCTCAGAGCGGCGATTTTCGACCCAAACTCCCAGCCTCGGCCCAAACTCCCAGCCCGACCACAGAACGGCGATTTTCAGCCTTCCGAGGCCCCAACTGTCCGCCAGGGTCGGCCCGGTACCTCTGACGGCCTCCGATGACTGATGATACCGTCTCCGCTGCCGCCCCACATGGCCATCCCGGCTCCGGCCCTCCACGCCGCTCAGCCTCCGGCCTCCTCAACCTCCGGCCTCCTCAGCCTCCGGCCCGGCATTTTGGAGCCCTCCGACCAGCATCAACCCCTCCGAAGCCGCCTGTCCACCCCGGGAGACCCTCCTAGTCTCAAAAGACAGCCGGGGTGGTCCACTCACTGGGCCCGGCCCTTACAACTGTCCAACGGGCCGGGCATCATGTTTAAGTAGCCTTCAAGCCCCCGTGACCCTCACAGCACTCGGCGGCAGACCGCCATCTTCTAGGTTAAACCTAAACTAGGTTAAATAACATAAAATTATAACAAGTGTCTAACTCTAAGATAACATCTAAGCCATAGAGATACCAAATATTCTTGCTTTTAAATACACTCTTAATATACAAGGGTTATTAGGGTTCTATAACATCTGGATTCAAAAGGGAAAAGATGATTTGGAGCACATACTGATGATGTGCACATCATACCTGTGGTCAACTACTCAAAGAACCAATGGTCTGGGAAAAAAATGACAAAGTTTCCTTTAAGAACCTGCTGACAAACATGATGTGTACATCAATGTGTGCTCAGAATCACTATTTCCTTTTTTTAATAAGAATAAGTTGGGAAAAATCATGCCACCAAAAACAAAATCATAACTTTGTCTCTAACATTTAACAATACAATCCCAGGAGACTTTGTTACTTGACAAGTCTAGAATATTTTGCAGACAATTGTGATTTTGTCATCCCTATCGAGCAGTATAACTAATTGGGGGTCGGGGGGGTCGGGGATCAAGTTAAGAGATAACAAAATTGTAGATCATTTTATCAAAATCATATGGCAGTTACTTATACTGTTTCCACTTCTTCATCTGACTCAGCATTTTCATTTTACTATAAGTAGCAGCAAGCGTTTTAAGCTATAGAAGGAAATGCCTTCAAAACCTGGAATCTTCATGCAAAACATGATCTTTACCATTGAGCTGTAGTTCCTTCCTTTTAACAGCTAATAATAAACACTCTGGTCTCTCAAATATAAAAAGAACTTTTTTTTAGTGTAAGCACAAATGTTATGGCAATCTTCTCCTCTGGTTCCTTGTCCTTCATAACTGATAGACAAAATCTATGCACTACCAACTATGCTTAGTGAGCAACCTCAACCTGTGAACCACATGAATTACAGTTTGATTAAATTTCTTCTTAGTCATGAAACTACAGCTAGTTAAGATACATTTAACTTAATACATATTTCTTCAAAAACGGTTTTTATTAAAGGTATGTTTCAAAAACTTTATGCATTTAATAAAAAGCTTATGTACAAATTCTTCTTCCTCCCTCCCCTTTTGATACCTTGATAGTTTCACTAGGAACACCAGGCTCTGGAACTTTATTCAAGTAAGTGGTCAAGTCTTGATCAACATGTTCAAACACCAGTGTTAATTTCGTCTCTCTTTCAGTTCGGGATACTGTGCATACATCAAATAACCTAAGAAGGATGAAAAAGAAAAATGCTAAGTAAAATGGATAGAAATCATTAGTAGAACAATATATCTTTTTACTAAAAATGAAGCTTATAAAGAAAAAGAAACTGTATTGAATTCAGAACAGAACAGAACAGAACATATAACAAGGGATCCAAATAGCCAAACTTCTCTAGACCATAAAATTGAATTTTTATTGTATTGTATTTTTATTGTACATTTTTCACACAATGTAGTGAGTCATGAGGCAGCCAACAATGACAAGTTCTAGGTTCTAAGTTGAGAACCAAACAAACAGTGACTACGAGGACAAAGTTTTCAGGTCAAAATGTGTTGAGTACCTAATTTGATGAGCTTCAAAGCAGTTGAGTACCAACATACCACTGTATATATTTTTAAACAAGAAGTTGTGGCAAAGAGAAATTATATTGACTTATCTGAATGTTAGAGTAGCTGAACTATTATACTTTTAGTTAAAATACAAGCTTTTGGATATAGTACTCTGTTAAAGGAGAAGGGGAAGAATCATGGAAAAGAAAAAAATAATGTATGACAGGAATGTCTAACCTTGGTAACTTTAAGCCCATGGACTTCAACTTCCAGAATACCTTAGCCAGTCATGCTGCCTGGGGATTTCTGGGAGGTGAAGTTCAGAAGTCTTAACGTTGCCAAAGTTGGGTAACTCTGAGCTAGGATAAGGATCCAACTTTCTGTTCATTGTAAAAATACACTGTAAAAATTCAATGTTCTTAACTTTTTGGGAGAAGGAATTAAAAGGTGTACAGGCTCTGCATAGCCAGATCATTTACATTAAAGTCTCTAATTAAGGTTAAATATCTGACATCTTAAAGGAGTTTAATCATTTGCAATGTTTTTATGGAGGTCATTTACTTCAGTACACACAAACATAGAGAGATAGGAAGATAAGAAAACCCAACATAAACACTGGAAAATATTTCCAGATGAATGTTTCTGTTTAACAATGCTTACTTAATTTTTAAACACCTTTTTTTAAACCAAGTATTAAAAACTGGCAAAGGTAGTCTTTTGGCTTATGCAAGATTCTTTAAAAGAATCCACCGTGAAGGACATAAATACTCTCAACATTCTTCATGCTTCTTAAAGAGCAGTGACAAGCTTATAATAAGCTTTTTAACAGAAAGGTTTTTATTTTTTAACTCTAGATTACAACTTGTTCTGACATTTTCTTCAAAGTAAGGATTGTGTTCTTTAATTTATTTCTTAAAATGTTAATACACTATTTTAATGGTATGTGTTAAGTAAGGTTAGTCACAAGGATTATGACTTCTAGTAGAAATAATAATACGGCTCAAAAACATGGACTTTTGGAAAATATGACTGGTGTTCTATAGATGGCTTCCTGGGTGCACTTAATTGGGCAGTACTTTTATAAAAATATATTGAAAAGCAGGAGCACTGAATCACCTCATAATATAAACTGCCTCAGCACAGCAATAATCCTCTTTAGAACCTTCTAGAAATGGTCATCTAGGAGAAATCACTGCCATTCAATTACATTTATCTAGAACAGTGGTGTCAAACTCAAGTCCTGCAGGCTGGATACAGCCTGTGAGGTGCTTAGATCTGGCCCATGGGGACAGCCTGGAAATAGCAAAGGACCGGCCCACAGTGCCTCTGCTAGCAAAAATGGGTTGTGTGCAGAGGGGGAGCGGATGTGCAGGGGCCTCCAGAAGCGTTCCCTGGCATGGTGCTTGTCTGAAATGGAGCCTCCGTAGGCCGAATCTGGCCCTGAGGCTCCGTTTGGCTCTCCATGGGCCTTCCCCAGCCTGTTACAGGCCAAAATACAGCCTCCGTGGACTTTACTGGGGACCATGAGTATCTTAGTGGATTGGGGGAGACGTTGGATGGCCTTCCCCAGCATTCAGCCTCGCATGCTCTTCCCCACTCTGAGATACCTTATGTGCATTTAATAACCTGTGCATTCAATTAACAAATGCATTGGGGAAAGCAGGGAAGGATCATGTTCATTTAACATGATTCAATCAAAAGAATCCTTGGGTTATGAATGTAATTGGCAGGCTCCATTACATTCATAACTCGGGGATTACCTGTATAATGAGAGTGAGGGAGGATCCACACCATGACCACACCCACTCCTGCAATGTCCAGCCCCAGCCCTGTTGAATGAAATTGAGTTTGATACCCCTGATCTAGAAGATACTACGACCAATGGGACCAGAAACTGGTGAGATCCAGTAAACCTAAAGGATTTTAGTTCATTTGTCCCTCTCCAATGGAGAGATTGTAGTTCAAGTCATCTCAAAGACAAACTGAGGTAATTTATGTTCCAAAATCAAGCTTGCATTTTGATCTTTGTTTTTTTATTGTTTAAGATTACAAAGAATATAGAACTATGAATCAGGAATTAGATTAATACATACAAATTACAGGTAAATTACTTATAACTGTAATTGACCCCACAATTTCACTCATAAATAATGACAATCATGATTTTGCCATATTTTTGTGGTAGTCGTTATAAATGTGGCAGTTACAAAAAACATGGCGGTCATAAAGCAAATACTGCAGTCATTAAACTGCATCATCATTAAACACTGCATCATTGTTTGCAGTGGTATAGAAACTGAAAGTAAATACTGGTTTCCAGCAAAAGCATCATAAATCTCAGTCACATGACTGTGAGATGCTGCCAATGGTTATCGATGTTGGTTGCTGAGCACTCAAAATGTGCCACATGTGACCACAGAGGAGGTTTATGTCCTGGATTTGAAGTTTGGTTGCAAGTTAAGAAGTATCTATATTCATTTTCAAATCACCATATTCGGGCAATCATTATCTACAGAAAATGTATATGCCACCTACTCAAGCAACTCTAAAAGCATGCAATAAACACATTAAATAGCAAATAATAATAAAAATATAAAGAGAAAATATGACGCTTATTGCTCTTAAATTACAATTTTCTTAACCAAACATTTGCTAGAAAAGAACCCTATTTAATAAGTAAACAATGTTTAAAAGTAACAGGCTGGGGGTTGACCTGACTTCAGGGGATATGTTGTTGCAGGGAGCAGGGGTTACAGCTGAGGATTTTAAAAACTATGAACTTTAAAAAGCACGGACCAAATTATGTATATGCATATGCATGTAACGTGTACACAAGAAAGCATTTTCAATAGTGACTACAGTGTTGTAAGAAAGGAAAACTAAAGCAGCAAATCTAAACTGGGCTTACATGGCAAATGCAATTCATAATCCTTAAATGTTCTTCTCTCCAGAGCTCAAGAATGCATAACAAGAGAAATTTAACCCTAACTTTTCCTAAGAAAGACATCCAGAAGACCCTAAAGTAGGCTGCAGACAGTTCTATAATTGTCAAAATCCAAATGCTTGTTTTTACAAGATTTAAGGTATAATTCCACATATACTTCCTTGAAAATATATCTCACATATCAATGTAGATTGATCTCTTCATCTTACAGAAATCAGCAGAAAAAAACCTGTTACATATAGATACAAAAGATTGACGGCTAGATGAAATATCCCCTCAGTCTCTGATTTAGATCTTCATCAGCAGAGTAGAAATACTGTGTAATACAGTAATATAGTCAAGTTTAATCTGCTGTTAAAGAATTGACATTAAGAACACTAAGATCCATTTTTCCTGTTCCTGTTCCCGGCGGCGACGGACGAACCTTGGGGTTCGTCCGCCGTTTTGTTCTTTTTTCTGCCCCTAACGGGGCGGGGCACCCCCTTTTTTGGGGGGTCCCTCCGTAAAACTGGCTTGCCTGGGCTGGTTTATCCTGGCGGCGGCTGGGAAACGGCCCTTGTCTTCGGTTTAGGCGAAGGAAGACATGCTGCGGGGGGAGTTTCCCTTCGCCAATGGAGGACAGTAGCGATCAGCAAAAATTTAAAAAGAACTGAGCGTCGGGTCGGAAGGCTCCCTGGGGCTTTGGCAGCGAGGTGAAGAGTGAGTGATTTACAACATTATTTATGCTGGCAGCCTGGAGTGAAAGAACGTAGAGGGGGGTGTTTGTTGGTTAAACCTCCCCTCGGATTTAAAGCGGCGTTCTGAAATGGCTTCTTGTTGCAAGGAAGCGGATACTTTGTTTCCGGACTGCATTGAAAGAAGCGAAAGTGATCTGCGGCTGACTTTCTTACAATGTATCTAAGTCTGGTTGGCTAGATACAATTTTTCTCGGGTTATTTTCTCCTCCTGGCTCTCAGATGGGGCGGTGGAGGAAGGTTCCCTTTGTTCCTGAATGACTATTTTTACCTTTGGAAAATTACCAACATCTTTTCGTGAAATGGACTCTCTCTCTCTACTAATGAAGAAATTTCTGGACTAATTGATTCCTTCCCTGAGTGCCTTCTCTGTTAAAGTTTTTGATTGTGAAAATGTTTCTCTGCTGGGTCTTGAATTCTTTTACAACTTTCACCTGAACTGTTTTGCTCCTGATTTTCCTCAACGGCCCCACCCCAAAAACGCCATCTTAGTGACACTGACTTTAACAGCTTACCATGGCATCAAAATCAGAATTGGCAGGATTGGAACAAAGAATGTCATCTTTGGAATCGGTGTTACAAGTTTTGGTGCAGGAAATTAAAGCTTTGAGAGCTGATAATAAAAGTTTTAAGGAGGACCTTCTGGAAACACGGAAACAAGTGTTGGAGAATTCACAGAAGACTGAGGAGCTGGAAGGGGGGCTGGCTGGGGCAAAGGGAGAACTTAAAAATGTCAACATTGAAATTGCAGATTTGTCTGGTCATATGTCTAGGATGGATTTTGAAAGGATGTCATATTTTTTAAGATTTCAGAATGTTTCTGAAGAATCTGGTGAATACCTTCCTGATCTCATGAGCACAATTTTAGCAGAATATTTACAGAAACCTAAAGATGAGATCAGAGGGGATATTGACCTAGTCTACAGAATAAATTCAGCATATGCCAGGATAAATGAAGTACCCAGAGAGATACATATTAAATTTGTTAGAAGGTCAACTAGAGAGGGAATTTTGAAGGCGCAGAGAGGGGGGCCATTGATTTACCAACAAAAGGAAGTCACCATCTTGAGGCAGATCCCAAAAAAGATTAGGGAGGTGAGAAGGAAATTTTCCTTCTTATCCAAAAAATTGTATGACCACGGGATTTGGTTCAAGTGGGTGATGCCGGAAGGGATGTTGGTCTTCTGGGATGAAGGAAGAGTGAGGATTAAAACAGTTGCTGAGGCGGAAGCCTTTCTTAAAAAACACTCCTCTATCCTGGGGGAAGATCCAGGGGGGACGGAGGGGGCCACGGCCCCGCCCACTGGGGGCCAGGGAGGAGAAAAAGAAGATACAATTGCCAAGAGACTTAGATCGAAAAAATAACTTTGCTTTTTTTTAAAATTATTATTAATATTGCTTAACCTTATGTCTGGATGTTTGTACGTGACTGCTAGCATAGAATGGAGAATTTAGGAATTTTGTACTTATTTTCACCTTGTAGTACTTTTGGAAAAATGTTTTTTTTTAATGTTTTATTATGAAGCCCTAGAAGGGCCAATGATCCCGACGTGAAAGTTCTTAATATGTTTCTATATCCCTTACCCTACCCTTTTTGAAAATTGTAAAAACCAATAAAACTTTTTCAATATAAAAAAAAAGAACACTAAGATCATGGCATGCGGCCTTCTCAATTCCTGGCATATAGATGGGAAACACATGGGGGTAGTGACAGATTTTATTTTCCTGGGTTCCAAGATCAACACAGATGGGGACTGCAGCCAAAAAATTAAAAGGCACTTGCTTCTAAGGAGGAAAGCTATGGCAAATCTAGACAATATACTAAAAAGCAGAGTCAACCCTGCCAACAAAAGTGTGTATAGTCAAGGCTATGGTTTTCCCAGTTGCAATTTGTGGTTGTGAAAGTTGGACCATAAGGAAGGCTGAGTACCAAAGAATTGAGGTCTTTGACAAATGGTGCTAGAGAAGACTCCTGAGAGTCCCTTAGATTGCAAGGTGAGCAAACTGGTCAGTCATAGAGATCAATCCTGACTGCTCTTTAGAAAGCCAGATCCTGAAGATGAAACTCAAATACTTTGGCCACCTAATGAGAAGGAAGGACTCACTAGAGAAGAGCCTAATGCTGGGAAAGATTGAAGAAGAAATGGAGGACAGAGAATGAGGTGGCTAGATGGAGTCACTGAAGCAGAAGGTGTGAGCTTAAATGGACCCCAAAAGATTGTAGAGGACAGGAAGGCCTGGAGGAATGTTGTCCACGGGGTCGCAATGCGTCGGACGGGACTTCGCAACTAACAACAACAAACAAACAATTGAACTGTATTTCTTTACACATACAGTACATCTAACTGTTGTAATTCATGATAATAGTTTTTCCCTTTATATTTTATTCTTTTGTTTTTAATTGCATTAAAGCAATTAAAATCAAGGATGAAGGATTGGGGAGTCATTTGTTTCTGTTGAAAATATAACACAATTAATTTTATAACTTGTAAAATACATTAGCTTTTGTTAGCATGTACTCCAGAGTGGCTGCCATTAAAACACATGGACATGTTTAAAAAAAAAATTTTTTTTTAAAGATTAAACAATTAAAATGAAAAACAAAATTTGGAAGTGTTGTAGGGAAATTTAAAAGTATTGTGCATTAGTTGGGAGAACAATAAAGAAGAAATTAGAACAATATTTATATATAATGGTTTAGTAGTTTCCCCCCGCTTTTTCATTTTTGTATTTTTAAACATCAAATAGTGAAAATTTTGGAATGTAGCTCATATATTTCATTCTTATTTACATTGTTAAAACAATTTAATGTACATAAATGTAACTTCATGTTTTCCATCGTTAATTTCCAATCATTGATACAATGAGTAAGTCTTGGTAATTTTTTTGTCTACTTATAAATAATACATTTCTAAATCAATTAATTTTTTCCTTCATTTTTTTTTTCCTTTTTTAAAATGATAAGACATATTAGAAAAACATATTTATAAAAATTTATTTATGGCTATCTATCTCTTCATAGATTTTTCACAGTTGAATGATACATAACAACCCTGTCCTGATCAATTTTTTCTATGTTCACAGCAGCATTATTTCCAAGCTTTTGAAAACATATTCAGTGAAGCACATGAACTAGTCGAAATGATTGTGAGCAGCTATTGAGAATGGTAGTGGGGCTGTTTTTATGTATATATCTTATTAGTAAAGTTGAAAGATAGAAATTAAAGTTTCTATCTATGTAGTCCTAGCTTAATGTTAATAATTGGGACCAGAATGTGATATGTGCAATGTCAGCTACTTAATAATAGGTTTGGCAATCCCTGATTACCAGTAACTGAATCACCGTAAGTCATTAAGTGAGGACCTCATATGACTGATTTTTTAAAAAAAATATCTTTATAGTTTTACTACTTTGCTTGTAGGAAGCCATAATAGAAGGTCTTTTGGTCCACTTCTTGGGGGAACAGATAAGAAAAGGAAGGAAAAAGAGGGAGAGGGAAACTGCAGTGCTGGGGATTCACTTTTACAACAGAGAAGCTGGTAGTGGGAGTTTCACAGAGTTGTAAGTACACCCTTTAAGAACATGTTTGCTACCTTAAGAAAAGAAGACTCTGCTTCCTCCTCTGAGGGCTGAATAAAGACAAAGTTAACCTTCTTCTATGTCTGTGATGGCGAACCTATGGCACGGGTGCCACAGGTGGCACACGGAACCATTTCTGAGGGCATGCAAGGCGTTGCCGTCAGCTCCAGCGCGCATGTGTGCGCTGGCCAGCTGATTTAGGCCTTCTTTTGAAGAAGCCTCTAGAGATGGGGGCGAGGCTGTTTTCACCCCCCCCCCCGGCTTCTAGAAAGCCTCTGGAGCCTGGGGAGGGCAAAAAAAGCACGTCAAAAGCAGGGGGTCACGCACATACCATTATGGGTGTGGCACGCCCATGCACGATCCCCCCTGCATTCCCTCCACTTTGGCACACGAGCAAAAAAAGGTTAGCCGTCACTGTTCTATGTTAACCAGCAAGGCCCAAACTCCCAACAATTACAAGACACAGAGGGAAATAAAACAGAAAAACGACTCAATATCCATGTTGCAAAGACTATTCCTTCTATTTTTCATTCATTTTTCCATAGAATATTCCTCAAAAACATCTGGAACATTATCCTGCTACCTTTTAGTCAACCTGGACGAAGATCGTCAATACTTTAAAGAGCGATGGTTTCTTCCTTGCTAAACTTTATTAATTACATGTTCCCATTATTTTTCTTTTTTTAAATTTATTTTTATTAGAAGTTATTTTTCTTAATATAAATACATATAAAGATCATGGAAAAAGGGGTATAGAGGAGATAGAAGGGGAAATAATTTTTTTAAAATGTCAGTGGCTTTCGGCTTTTTTTCAGTTCAGTTACGATACACAATTAAATTATAATATGTCACCTCTCCTGCGGGAACTGCGTTGGTTACCAATTTTCTTCAGGATGCACTTCAAGGTGCTGGTTTTCACATTTAAATCCTTTCATGGCTTGTGACCAGGTTATCTGAGGAACTATCTCTTGCTGATCACATCTACCTGACTCACTAAAGTGAGGAGGCAAGGAATGTTGCGTGTCCCACCCCTAAGGAGATACATTTGGTGGGACCCAGAAGAGGGGCCTTTTGTGTAGTGGCTCCCTCCCTCTGGAACATTATCTGTCCATAAATTAGACTGGTCTCCTCTCTGACATTCTTTCATAAGTCCTCAAGATATGGTTTTGCCAGAGGGCTTGGGGAACCTAGAGTGGGATGGAGCCCTATAAATGGTTGATTTAAGTGTGTGTTCTCATCAAGGGAGTGGGGGAGTTATTCTTTTATTTTTTATTATTTTTATTTTTTCTACATTGTGTTTTTATTATCTCTAAGCCACCTAGAGTTGCTGTGAGTGAGTAGGCAGTTATATAGTGAATAGGCAGCTATATAAAAATAAAATATCAATTATTTAATTATACCAAATAGTAACAACTAGCCATTTCTAGAGCAATAATCCACCTAGTTGTCAAAACCCAAAGTAAACATTTTGATTTTTTTTCTGTCTTTCTGGAAAGTCCAGAAGCAGTTTCCAAGTAACTATAAAACAATTTACATTCTTGTTTCTTAATTAGCGCAGTCAACTTCACCATCTCCATCAGTTCTATTAGCTTTTCAATCCATTTCTCCATTGCAGAAGTTAATGCTTCTTTCAATTTCTGAATATATAGAATTCTATTTTTCTTTAGGGAAAAACAGGTATCTAAAAACTGGTGGCAACTGCTTCACTGTAATGAAGACAATCAAAGTTTGTAACAGTCCACTCTGATTGTCAAATCAGCAGTTTTCGGTGAAGATGGACAATTTATGACATGGCCATGCAGAGATTTGAAGGGGTTTTCTCCACTTTTTCAACTTAGTAACAGAAGGAATTTTTGAATTTTGAATTTTATTCAATTTGTAAACCGCACCAATCTCCGTTGAGACGGACTCTGGGCGGTGCACAGGAAATTGAGACCACAATAAATAAATAACAACAATACAAAAGTTAAAAAGAAATTAAATTGCTAACCTGTGCTAAAATTCCCATTAAAAACCTGTCAACCATTTTCTAATTTAGCTGAAGCTCTATCGTATCTAGGTCTAAATTCTAAGCTAGTCCAGCTTGCTGAAAGAAGTATGTCTTGAGTGAGCGGCGGAAGAGGGGAAGGTCCGTGATGGTGCGAAGTTCGGGGGGCAGATTGTTCCAGAGGGCGGGTCCTGCCACAGAGAAGGCCCTACCCCTGGGCGTCGCCAGCCGGCATTGACCAGCGGTCGGCACCCTGAGGAGGCCCTTTCTGTGGGAGCGAATCGGTCGGAGGGAGGTATGTGGCAGGAGGCGGTCTCGCAAGTAGCTAGGCCCTGAGCCATGGAGCGATTGAAAGATGGTAACAAGCACCTTGAAGCGCACCCGGAAGGCCACCGGTAGTCAGTGCAGCTCGCGCAGGAGAGGTGTTACGTGGGAACTTCGGGATGTTCCCGAAATCCCCCGCGCGGCCACATTCTGGACTAACTGGAGCCTCCGGATGCACCTCAAGGGGAGCCCCATGTAGAGAGCGTTGCAATAGTCAAGGCGAGATGTCACGAGTGCTTGAGTGACTGTGCGGAGGGCGTTCCGGTTAAGAAAGGGACGCAACCTGGTAAAACGCCCCCCTGGTCACGGCCGCCACATGGTCATCCAGGGACAGCCGCGAATCCAGGAGGACGCCTAAGTTGCGAGTCCTTTCCACGGGGGCCATTGACTCGCCCCCGATAACCAGCGATGGAACTAGCTGGCTATGCCGGGACGCTGGAAACCACAGCCACTTGGTCTTGGACGGGTTGAGCCGGAGTTTGTTACTTCCCATCCAGAGCCGCACGGCCTCCACACACCGGGACATCACTTTGACAGCATCGTTGGGGTGGTCGGGGGTAGATATGTACAGCTGAGTATCATCAGCGTACTGATGGTACTCTATCCCGCAACCACGGATGATCTCACCCAGCGGCTTCATGTAGGTGTTGAACAGGAGGGGTGAGAGGACCGACCCCTGAGGCACCCCACATGTTAGGGGCCTCGACGTCGACCTCTCTCCTCCTGTCAACACGAATTGCAACCAACCGGAGAGGTAGGAGGAGAACCACTGTAATACAGTGCCCCCCAATCCCAACCCCTCCAGTCAGTGCAATAAGATACCATGGTCGATGGTATCAAAAGCCACTGAGAGATCTAATAGGACCAGGATAGAGGAATAACCTCTATCTCTGGCCCTCCAGAGATCATCTACCAACATTCCTTTAGTTTATACGACTCTCCTGAATTAGGGAGAGTCCTAGAATCGTCCTACAAAATCCTCCATGCAGCAAAGGTCTGCAACTTTAGGAACTGTGCTTTGGAGTGAGTGATAAGCTGGCAGCTGCTGTTTCCAAATTTATTTTTCAAACAGGCAATAATTTCATTTCTTAATAACTATTAAGCTTTAAGCTAAGAGAGGCTCTCTTTAGCCACAGCTTGTTATTCCTTTTTGAACAGCTGAACCATTTTGGAGATTTCTTTATTGTTAAACAAGGAAGAGGGTTGCTGAAGCTGAAATAAGGATATAAGGAAGTATCTTTTTAAAAAAAAAACTTTAATGGAGAAATATAATGTAGAAAGCTGTGGTTTTAGTTTACTATTTTTAAGTAATTTGTAACTTGGTCTGTGGGTAATTAAAACTCTCTGATTTATATGAATCCTGATTGGGCAGTAATTTTTAAGTGATCTGCAGAAAAAAAAACCTTTTTAGTTAAAGAGAGTGTTAAAAAAATGGAGGAGCAAATCATTAGAGATGTATTTGAAAAAATTTAAAATAAAGCTTACGCGTTTATAAGCGAGCTATGTTCCAGAGATGTTAAAAAAAAAACATACTCAAACTACTTCATATATGCAATTATGTGCAGAAAGCTAACAAACCATGGAGGCAATTTCACAAGTATCTGATGATGCAAAGGACTCAATTGCAATTTTGGAACATAAATCCGACACCAATCTTCATTATGATGGTTTAAATATAAACCTCCCAACACAATTAAAAGAAATTCCAAGAAAATCTGCAACTTTAAAGGGGATACGTCTGGGACTTTTTCTTCATGGATGCTAACAAGGTTGAGAAATCCTTGAGGAAAAAAAAGGTTATTATTACTCGTAGATATTCCAGACAACAAAAAGATTTTGTTTTATGAAGAAAAGTTGGAAGGAGTGACTTAAACTTAATGAGTTAATTGGAATTAGGATGTATTTTTATCAGTCTGATATTTACAGTAATTGAAAGGTTTTAATGTAAAGTGGGATTGAAAATGCATTTCTTTTTCTTTATATACAATGCTTAAATAATTCCTAAAGCTTGTAAAATATTATTGAAAGGGTATTTGAAAGCATCTAGATTAAGAGGAAGTTAAAAACAGATATATTCGTTTAAAGCAAAGTTTATAGTCATAAAATGGGCACATACAAGAAGAAATAGTTTATCTTATGAGGATAACGTGGTGAGAATAATTTAAATTTAAGGAGTTAATTGGAGTTTTAATACAGCTTGTGTTTTGTTTGTGTTTATAAAATAAGTTTGAAGATGGCCTTTCATTAAAAAAATTTGAGTAATTTTTAAATATTTGTAATAATATTAAAAATGAATTTTAAAGTATGTATATTAAAAAGAAGTAAAAAGACGTGTTGAAATTTACTGATTTTAGAAATGTTTTTAAAGAAAAGTTTAGTTTTTAATATACAGTCAGGTCCAGAAATATTGGGACATTGACACAATTCTAACATTTTTGGCTCTATACACCACCATAATGGATTTGGAATGTGCTTTAACTGCAGACTGTCAGCTTTAATTTGAGGGTATGTACATCGAACTCAGGTGAACGGTGTAGGAATTACAACAGTTGGCATATGTGCCTCCCACTTGTTAAGGGACCAAACGTAATGGGACAATTGGCTTCTCAGCTGTTCCAGGTTCATAAACCCAATACAATGTGCAGATAAATCCCAATCCCCTCATAATCCCAATTACAATGTGCAGATAAAAGGCCCAGAGGTCATTTCAAGTGTGACATTTACATTTGGAATCTGTTGCTGTCAACTCTCAAGATGAGATCCAAAGAGCTTTCACTATCAGTGAAGCAAGCCATCATCAGGCTGAAAAAACAAAACAAACCCATCAGAGAGATAGCAAGAACATTAGGCGTGGCCAAAACAACTGTTTGGAACATTCTCAAAAAGAAGGAACACACCGGTGAGCTCAGCAATACCAAAAGACCCGGGAGACCACGGAAAACAACTGTGGTGGATGACTGAAGAATCCTTTCCCTGGGGAAGAAAACACCCTTCACAACAGTTGGCCAGATCAAGAACACTCTCCAGGAGGTAGGTATATGTGTGTCAAAGTCAAAAATCAAGAGAAGACTTCATCAGAGTGAATACAGAGAGATCACCACAAGATGTAAACCATTGGTGAGCCTCAAAAACAGGAAGGCCAGATTAGAGTTTGCCAAACGACATCTAAAAAAGCCTTCACAGTTCTGGAACACCATCCTATGGACAGATGAGACCAAGATCAACTTGTACCAGAGTGATGGGAAGAGAAGAGTATGGAGAAGGAAAGGAACTGCTCATGATCCTAAGCATACCTCCTCATCAGTGAAGTAGGGTAGTGATAGCATGATGGCGTGGGCATGTATGGCTGCCAATGGAACTGGTTCTCTTGTATTTATTGATGATGCCACTGCTGATAAAAGCAGCAGGATGAATTCTGAAGTGTTTCGGGCAATATTATCTGCTCACATTCAGCCAAATGCTGCAGAACTCATTGGACGGCACTTCACAGTGCAGATGGACAATGACCCAAAGCATACTGCAAAAGCACCCAGAGTTTTTGAAGGGACAGAAGTGGAATGTTATGCAATGGCCAAGTCAATCACCTGACCTGAATCCCATTGAGCATGCATTTCACTTGCTGAAGACAAAACTGAAGGGAAAATGCCCCAAGAACATGCAGGAACTGAAGACACGTGCAGTAGAGGCCTGGCAGAGCATCACCAGGGATGAAACCCAGCATCTGGTGATGTCTATGCGTTCCAGACTTCAGGCTGTGATTGACTGCAAAGGATTTGCAACCAAGTATTAAAAAGGGAAAGTTTGATTTATGATTATTATTCTGTCCCATTACTTTTGGTCTCTTAACAAGTGAGAGGCACCTATGCCAACTGTTGTAATTCCTACACCGTTCACCTGAGTTGGATGTACATACCCTCAAGTTAAAGCTGACAGTTTGCAGTTAAAGCACATTGTGTTTGTTTCATTCCAAATCCATTGTGGATATAGAGCCAAAAATGTTAGAATTGTGTCAATGTCCCAATATTTCTGGACCTGACTGTATATGGAAAATGTGTTAAAGGTTAAAATATTTTAAATATAGTGAATTTTGTTAATATAAATGATGACAGTTTATAAATACTATTAAGTGCAAACAGATATATATATATTATTTCTGCAAAGAAATAAAACCAGAGATGGTTAAATTGATTGCTTTATTCAAAAAAGAGAATAAATTTAAGAAAATAATTAATATAATTATTCTTATAATAATATAAGAAAATAATTAATTATAAATATATTATTTTATTTGGAAATAGTTTCTGGATTTTGAGTTTGTTTTTAGAAAATTATATAGATTTGTTATTATAGGAATGGCTAGTATATATTAATGTGTAAAAGAAAAAAGTTGAGGTTGTAACGTTAACTTCTACCCCGTTTCCCTGAAAATAAGATCTCCCCAGATAATAAGCCCAATTGGGCTTTTGAGCGCATGTGCAAATAAGCTCTCTCCTGAAAATAAGCCCTTCCTGAAAATATGGCAACACAGCAGCAGCCATGAGGTAATCACGCTCGCCGCCTCCTGCACCTCAAAAATAATAAGATCTCCCCAAGGGAAACACGGTATGCTTCCTTTTTCCTTCCTCTAGCTTCCCATTATTATTACTTTTTTTTGGTATTTATATTTTGATAAACTAATGAAATTTGAAACTCATGATTTAATCATTTCCTTATACCACTGGCCCTAGGCATGTCCTTATTTGAATTGACCAGGTAGACGGGCATAATTATTATTTCACATTAGTCTACAGCATTTTGAATGACTTTATGAAGTCAATGGCAACAATCCATGTCATTTGTTCAACTCCCTTATTGAATATCATTATAACTTAGGTGACATTGTAATATTTAGTGACTAAATATCAGATCTGCAAAAATGCAGAAAATCCAAAAAGCTACTTACTACCTTCTTAAAGAACTAAAAAAAACTCAGAGTGTCTGACTATCTGATTCATATATTAAATGTATTTTAGATAGATTCAAGGACTATAGAAATGAAAGCAATACAAGTTCATCATCAGTGAATACGTATCGCTGCCAGATTCTTAATACATTTCTGAATACATTGCTTGTTTTCTTTCCATTTCTCTTGGTCCTTTCTCTTTCCTTTCAACTGAGAAAGCTCTTGCATATATTACTAATATTTTACTTCTGTAGTCCCCAACTTCCAGGCTAACCTATGAATATAGAAGGGAATATGGTTGTTCTTCCTCCTCCTTGTTCAGAAAACTTATCTGAAATATTCTATTCTTATCCTCTTCTAATGCCATGTTTGATCAGCACCAAAGTCAACAAACCTTTACTGCAACAGATAACATTATTTTCCAGTTTTGCTTCTTATGAAAATGTAATGGTTGGCCAAATATATTAGAATATAGAGAGGGGAAGTATAATTATTTATTTTCCTGAACAATTCCTTTTGAATCATTGATATTATCAGCTGGGTTACCTTCCGGATTGCATTTTTGATGTGGTCTCTACGAGATTCAGTTCTGTAGCACTCTAGGATTGGCTTGAGGAAGAAAAGACTATTGACCTTGGAGGGACATGATCTTGAACTATGCTAACCTGACATTATATTAGGAATGCATTATTAGTAGTATAATAATACTAATAATTAAAGAAAATTAAAGAACAACATTATTTGAAAATACCGGTCTGGCTCTCCACAATGGGGGCACTGATTCATCAAAATGTTATTGATATACAGAATGTTACCAGATATAAGGATATTTTAAATGAAAAGGGGGAACTTAAAACTAAGCAGGAACTGTGATCAAGGGATTGAGATAACATGGTAGTCATATGTGCAGATACAATCTATATATGAGAAGAATGTTAAAATGTATTTGTTTATATAGAGAATTAACAGAATTAAATTAGATATTAACAGGGACAGATGAAAAATTAATAAAGAAAACATATAGCTACTTGTTAAGTATTAAGATAGATGAACAAAAGAGATAATGATAATATGGGCTAAAAATTTTGGCTATCTGATTGAGTTAGATAAATGGTAGAAACTATGGGACACAAATTATAAATTAACTATGTCTACACTGCATACAAAGTAAATCTTTATAAAATGTTTACAGACTCTCTGCCCTCAAGGTTAGCAAAGATATTTACAGACAAATCTGTAAAATGTTGGAAATACCAGCAGACACTTGGTTCATACTATGATATGTGGTGCACATGTCAAAAAGTGAAAAAATATTGGACAAAAATACATACGTGGCTAGAAAAAATGACAAAACAGCATATTGATTTGAAACCAGAGACATTTTTGTTGGGCATTTTACCAGACGAATATAATAGTGAATATATATTTGATTTTACATGTACTGACTGCAGCTATTTGCACAACAATGGAAAAGTGAAGAGATCCCAACAGATGAAAAGGTGATTTTAAAAATGCTAGAATGTGCAGAAATGGATAAGCTAACACTTATAATTAAAGAAAAGAAAGAAACGGAAAATTTTTCACTTGGGACTTATTTTATAAATGGTTAGTTGGAAAAACAGAAGCTAGAAACAGGGAAATATATTTAAGGATCAGTGACAAGGAAGGTATATTAAATTGGTTAAACAAATATTATTGTTATTATTGTTAACAATAATAATGTTAATAATAATACTATTATAATTTATACTAACGCAATGAATACTGTTGTAAATACTTGACTATTATTTTCTAAAATGATTAGAAAATACACAGACAACACACTGTTCAATTGAAACTGGAATTTTTGTTATGTTATAAAATAAAATAAATAAAAACTTATTATATGTGTGTGTGTGTATTCCATTTTCCCTTTTACAGACTATAACTACTGGCTAAATTATTTAAAAATTTGTTCAGTTTGCCATACATATAAACATAAGACTTCTATGATAATCCTCTGAGTTGAAAAAAGCAACATTATTATGCATTTCATCTTGAATGCGGAAATGGATCTACAATCTAAAGCAGAATCTAGCACATTAGGAGCACTGGCAATTCACTATTGTAGTAATTCTAGTAATTGCAATGCTCATGATTTTCTATCAGGTTCTGATGATGTTTATCTTCAAAACCAATGAAGACTTCATACCAGTCAGACCGAAGCCTAGACCCAAGACAGACAGATCTAATCAACTTCAATTTGTTATTTGCTTATACCTAATAGACCAAATATAGCCACATGAAAGCTTTAGCCCTCTACCCTGGTAGACATATTCTGAGAGATTCTAGGGGGTAGCTACACTTACCATATTTTTCAGAGTATAAGATACACCGGAGTATAAGACGTTTTGAAGAAGCAATTTTTTTTAAAAAGTAGATAGGTAGATAGAGGGATAGAGAGGGAAAGAAAGAGAGAGAATACATTAGGGAGGGAGGGAGAGAGAGAGAGAGAGTAGTTAGGTAGGTGATGTGGCCCAGCTGGATCTGGCTGAGCTGCTGGTGGACTCCAATAACAAGGAACCATATGAGTCTGCTCTGGAAGATGAGGGAGACCTTGGGGAGTGTTCAGAGTCACAGCAAGAACCAGAGAGGCTGGTTGGCCACCAGGAGGCGCCTGAGGCATGGAGCAGTGGGGAGGATCAAAGGCAGTTTGTCCCTGATGCTAGATTGAGAAGGGCTGTGAAACGGAAGCAGCAACTCCGTAGGCAGGTTCACAGAAGATGTTTGAGCACCAGGAGTTTGTTGATTGGCCCCTCCCAAGAAAGCTTATAAGAGAGACGTTGGGAGGGGACATTTGCAGGAAACAACCATTCGAATTAATAGCCAAGAGAGTCTGTATGCGTATTCTAGCCATGTTTGGACTATCTGTGTATTCTAGCAGTGCTTATTCGTTTGGACTATCTGTATGAAAGGTTGCTGCATAGCTACTCTATTGAAGAATTCATTATCCAAAGAATTCGTTATCTCAGTAATTGAACAGTGGCAAACAGCCAAGCCTGTGTTCTGGTCTATTCACAGGCCGGGGGTCAGAACAGGTAGGTATGTAGATATAGGGATAGATAGATAGAAATACAGGAGGGAGGGAGGGAGGGTAGATAGTTAGGTAAGTAGAGGGATAGAGAGAGATATATATATAGAGAGAGAAACAATAGATAGGTAGGGAGAGAGAGAAAGAGAGTAGGTAGGTTGGTAGGTAGGTAGAGGGATATAGAGAAAAATAGAGAGAGAGAAACACAGTAGATAATAATAATAATAATAATAATAATAATAATAATAATAAGAATAAGAATAAGAATAAGAATAATAATAATAATAATAATAATAATAATAATAATAATAATAATTTTAATTTGTTGACCGCTCCCTCTCCCCGTAGGGACTCGGAGCGGTGCACAGGGAAAAACTAAAACAACAAATATACAGACATATTAAAAACAAATTAAACAATACCTGTGCTAAAAATACCCCATTTACATACTAAAATTCCCAATTAACAACTAAAACCCCATAGAGAGAGACTACCCTAGGCCAGCCAAGCAGAAAAGATAGGTAGGGGGAGAGAGTATAGATAGGTAGGTAGGTAAAAGGAGAGAGAAAAATAGAGAGAAATACAGTAGATAGGTAGGGAAAGAGAGAGAGAGTAGGTAGGTAGGTATATAAGTAGATAGGAGGGGGAGAGAGAAATACAGTAAGTAGGTAGGGAGAGAGAGAATAGGTAGGTAGATAGATGTTTCCAGGTGTATTTATCCATGTGCTGGAGAAGAAATAGCTGACAACCTGTGGCACCTAAAACTTTGTTTCTGCTGGGACAGAACTTGACCAATGTAATTCTCATCAATTACTCTAACTAAACAGTTTTCCGAAAAGGGAAAAAAAGGTTTTGCACTCTGCAAACCTCTCCAAAATGGCCCATTTTTTGCAAAAATGGGCCCGTTTTTTTCAAATAAAAGGCATGAATAGCCTTGGGAGGGCTTGCAGAGTGCTCTGGGGGGGGGGAGGCAAAAATGAGCAAAAAACGGCCTGTTTTTCATGAAAACAGCCTGTTTTTTGTCAAATAAATTGCACACATAGCCTTATGGAGGCTTATAGAGTGCTGCTGGGGGCAAAAAATGGCCCATTTTTTGTTCATTTCTGCCTTTCCCAGCCCCCAGGAGCTGTCTGAAAGCCTCCATAAGGTTATGCACAGCCATTTCGGTGAATGGGCGGGGCTTCAGGAGGCAAAAATGCTGTATTCGGTGTATAAGATGCACCCAGATTTTCAACCTCTTTTTAGAGGAAAAAAGGTGCATCTTATACTCCGAAAAATACAGTAACTTCTTTCTCCCTCCTTGGGTCTCTTAATATACGGGTCTCTTTCTGGAAAACCTCTTATCAAAAGTCTCTTCTATTCAGTTGCACATTTCCTTACATAGCAAAAAATTCCCCAGCAGGTTCTGTTAGCAGCTGAAGCATCTATTTTCCTTGGTCATATATTATAATTATATAAGGTTTCTTCTATAGCAACCTTTATAGTGCTTGAGGAGTCAACCTCCAGTTGTCTTGCAGAATCTAGTACATTATAGAGCAATTGATGAGGTATACAATGGTCATCCACTCTGATGTGTCCCAGCTATCTCCTCTGGGCTCTCATAATCAGGAATGCAATTCTGGTGGACTGTGCATGATACAAGACCTCCAGGTTGGAGACATGGCTTTTCCAACAAATGTTGAGGACGGTCTGAGACCGTGAAATTTCTCCAGTTGTTTGATATATCTTTGGTATAGACTCAAGGACTTAAATCCATATAGGAGAAAAGGGATAACCATATCTGTCTAGAATTTCAGCTTTGTGGAGAGACTGAGGTTGTGTTGATTAAGCACACTGATATACAGCTACCCCAGTGCCTAGCATGCTTTGTTGATCCAAGAGTCAATTTCTTTGTCCAAAGACCTATCACTTGAGACAATGTTTCCCAAGTATTTGAAATTATTTACACTTGTAAATTAGGTGCCACCAATTTTGAATTGTGGTCCTATGTGTCTGATATTTGGCATGGGGTTATAAAGTATTTCAATTTTTTTCAGATTGATAGTTAAGTCAGAGAACATAAAGGAGTCTGAGAGGTTGATCAGTATCAACTGTAGATCAACTGCACCAGAAACATCAGTCATCAGCAAAGAAAATTTATTGAATACTTTTTGGAAATATTTGGTCCATGTGTCCAAATTGCAAAGGGCAAAGAGAAGAATGTCCAATTGGTACCTGATGTACATTTCTTCCTTTCTCATTATTCAGCTATAACAGACGAAGCTTCCTGGATGACAAGTGAAACATTTTCAAAGGAAAAAAACAAGTAAGTTTTGAAAAACACTTTTCAGACAATCATAACCTTGATGATTGGACATCTCCATAGACATTTCCTCCTTCAGACCCTGAACAGAGTGTGACAACTATACAAGCGAAGAACAGATTGAACAGGACTGAGATTAACATACATGCCTATTTTACTCTATTGGAAATCACCACTGTAAAGCAGGGGTCCCCAACCCCTGGGCCGCTGACTGGTGCCGGTCCGTGACTTGATAGTAACCAGGCTGGAGTGAACCTCAGGTTCCACGTGACCGCCGAACGCGCGTGCGGCCCACGTGACTCGACTCACCCCCTGGAGGCTCCCACCAGTCCGTGGAATTTTTTTTACATGAAACAGGTCCCTGGTGCCAAAAAGGTTGGGGGGCCCTGCTGTAAAGAACCTGTCCTGTCATTCTGTCATGGAACAGCTGAATCACCTTCATAAATTTCCTTGTGCATCTATGTCTATCTGTTTACAGTGTCAAATACATTTGTCAGGTCAATGAAGACATAGTAAAGAGGCTTGTTCTGCTCAATACGCTGCTCCTGGATTTGCTTGTACTCTGTTTTGGCCCAAAACCACACTGCATGTCTGGGAATTGCTTTTCTGAGACAGTGACAAGTTTGTTGAGGAGAATGTGGGCAAAGATCTTGTCTGCAATGAGTAGCAATAAGATACTTCTGTAATTTCCAGGCCAGTTTGCTTCTCTTATTTTTACAGACAACCATAATGACGGCATTGTGAAAGTCATCAGGCATCTCCTCTATTGATCAAATGTCTTCCAATATGTCTTGGAATACTTGCAAGGCATTTGAATCTATGTTTAGAAAGACAATAAGCTGATTTTATGGCACTGAAGAACTCTCTGGTGACATGCATATCTGCATAGCATTCTATCTACTCATGCTTCCTGTGGCACCACTTGTCCTACATTTCTCAGTTCTGTTTGTACTTTGAACTGCAGGTAATTGAAGTGCTCTTTCTTAGAGACAGATGATGGTCTCATTCTGTCAATCTCTGTAGCCTTGTTGCAAGGTTGCTGAAATGGTCTCATGGTTTTCATCAAAATAGTCTCACACAAACTTGGGTTTTCGGTCCCAAGACAGTTGTTGCAGTCTGCATGATGACATCTTTAAGCTGCATCAATGTTTCAAAACAGGTTCCTACAAGAAGTAAATTGCCAGATGTTTTTCATTAAGTACATCTTAGAATCATTGGACTTGGACTGGATTTTGTAGCTTGCCAATACAAGAATGCCCTTCTGACAGACCATAGTTGCTTATAATATAAAGGAACTATGCGTAGGTTGTAGCTGTTATCTGTCCAGCAATCAGCACCTCAAATTACACAGGTAATGGTGGTATCTTTAAGATTGTGCTGATGTTCTACAACAGGTCTTGAGGCGAGAGAGACCATTGTGCCACAGACTACCGGTTGTGAGTCCTTCTGTGTGAAGTGGGGCCTAGGGAGGCAGTTGGGCTTGCTGGTTGTATACCTGGCTCCCCGCTATGTAGCAGCAGCCCTGCCCGAGCTCCTCGAGGTGATCGCTACGGTGGCAGTGGAGACCCCCAGACTTTTAGTCATGGGGGACTTTAATCTGCCATCGGTGGGCGAATCATCCGAGGTAGCTCGGGAGTTCATGGCTTCCATGACGGCCATGGACCTGACCCAAGTAATTCAAGGCCCCACTCACGAGGGTGGACATACACCGGATCTCATCTTTGTCTCAGGCCAATGGAAGAGTGATCTGGGTATAGGGGATATAGTCATCACGCCCTTGTCATGGTCAGACCACTCACTTCTCCGGCTCGACTTTCCGACCGCTGCTCCCCTCCGCGGGGAGGCGGAACCAGAGTCTCCAATCTGGTACCGCCCCAGGCGCCTGATGGATCCGGATGGGTTCCAGACGGCGCTTGGGCCATTTCCTGTATCCCTGACCCGTGCCCCGATGGAGGACCTCACGGCCGCATGGAATAGTGCGGCCGTGGGAGCCTTGGATCGGGTCGCGCCCTTGCGGCCTCTCGTGCGGCGGCGAAACACCCAGGCCCCTTGGTTTACCGAGGAGCTGAGGGTGATGAAACGCCGCAAGAGATGCCTAGAGAGAAGATGGAGGTCTACCCGATCTGGATCTGACCGGACACAGGTAAGAGCCCATTTACGGACTTACATTGTGGCGCTGAGAGTGGCCAAACGCCATCATTGTGCCACTCTCATAGCATCCGCAGACAACCGCCCTGCCGCCCTGTTTAGGGTGACCCGCGCCCTCCTCCAACAGAGGGTGTGGGAAGCCCCGTTACAGGGTAGAGCAGAGGAATTTGTGACTTTTCTGCAGGAGAAAACCGCTCAGATACAGAACGAGTTAGCCCCCATTCATGGCCCAGTGGGATGCCACGAGAGAGATCTTGTTTGGGAGGAGTTTGACTCCGTTACTTCCGAAGATATGGACAGGTTACGTGGGCGACTGCGAGCCACCACATGTTTACTGGACCCGTGTCCCTCCTGGCTTGTACTGGCATCCTGGGAGGTGACACGAGGCTGGCTCCAAGAGGTTGTCAACGCATCCTTAAGTGAGGGTTCCTTGCCTGCTTCCCTAAAAGAAGCGATGGTGAGGCCCCTCCTTAAGAAGCCCTCTTTGGATCCAGCTCTTTTAAACAACTATCGTCCTGTCTCCAACCTTCCCTTTTTGGCGAAGGTTGTCGAGAGTGTGGTGGCACAACAGTTTCCCCGTCACCTGGATGAAGTTGATTATCTAGATCCGCGCTAGTCCGGCTTTCGGCCCGGGCATAGCACCGAGACGGCATTGGTCGCGTTGGTGGATGATCTCTGGAGGGCCAGAGATGGGGGTTGTTCCTCCATCCTGGTCCTATTAGACCTCTCGGCGGCTTTCGATACCATCGACCATGGTATCCTATTGCATCGGCTGGGGAAGTTGGGGGTGGGAGGCACCGTTTTGCGGTGGTTCTCCTCCTACCTCTCTGGCCGATCGCAATTTGTGTTGGCAGGGGGGCAGAGGTCGACCGCAAGACCCCTCACATGTGGGGTGCCTCAGGGGTCGGTCCTCTCGCCCCTCCTGTTCAACACATACATGAAGCCGCTGGGTCAGATCATCTGTGGTTTTGGGATAGAGTACCATCTATACGCTGATGACACCCAGCTGTATATATCTACCCCAGACCACCCCAACGATGCCGTAGCGGTGATATGCCAGTGCCTGGAAGCCGTGCGGATCTGGATGGGAAGTAACGGACTCAGGCTAAACCCGACCAAGACCGAGTGGCTGTGGTTTCCGGCGGCCCGGTTCAACCAGCTTACTCCATCACTGGCCATAGGGGGCGAACATCTTGCCCCTGTGGATGGGGCGCGCAATTTGGGTGTCCTCCTGGATACCCGGCTGTCAATGGAAGATCAGGTGACAGCCGTGGCCAGGAGGGCATTTTACCAGGTTCGCCTGGTACACCAATTGCGCCCCCTATTGGATCGGGACGCCCTTCGCACAGTCACTCATGCCCTCGTGACGTCCCGACTGGACTATTGCAACTCTCTCTACATGGGGCTTCCCTTGAGGTGCACCCGGAGACTTCAGCTAGTTCAGAATGCAGCCGCGCGAGCAATTATGGGTACCACAAGGTACACCCATGTAACACCGCTCTTGCGCGAGCTGCACTGGCTGCCTGTCGTCTTCCGGGTGCGCTTCAAGGTATTAATTATCATCTTTAAAGCGCTCCATGGCTCGGGACCTAGCTACTTGCGGGATCGGATCCTGCCTCATACATCCTCACGACCGATTCGCTCCCACAGAGAGGGACTTCTCCGGGTGCCGTCCACTAGACTTTGTCAGCGGGCGACACCCAGGGGAAGGGCTGTCTCTGTGGCGGGCCCAGCCCTCTGGAACGACCTCCCCCCCGATATTAGGACCACCACGGACCTCCGCTCCTTCCGTCTTAAATTGAAAACACACTTTTTCTGCCTTGCCGGCCTGGGATAGCTACTCCTCTGTCTTTAGGGTTTATTGGGGATCTCTAGTTAGATAGTTTTAACGGGTATTTTAGCACAGGTCACTTAATTTAATGTATTTTTAATGACATATGTATATAGTTATTGTTCTTATTCCTCCTGTGCACCGCCCTGAGTCCCTGTGGGGAGAGGGTGTGGTTTATAAGTAATAAATTATTATTATTATTATTATTATTATTATTATTATTATTATTATTATTATTATTATTATTATTATTATTATTATTATTATTATTATTATTATTATTATTATTATTATTATTATTATTATATCCAAACAGGTACCAATATTTAAACCTGAGGCTCAGCACATTTGTTCAGAAATAGCAGGCTGTTGCTATTTAATTATCCCATCCCATTACTTCCAAGGAGTCTATCCCACTTGTTCCTTCTATTCCTACCCTAGTGATGAAGTCACTCAGATTGACAAGTTTTGATTCTTTAAATGATCTGGTCCAGGACCTTATAAAAAACCTTCTTTGTCTTTGTCTGGACTCAGATTTGATGTTTAGGTGCTGACAATGTTGATATGCTGATAATGATGATATACTGGGACATGCTGAGAGAAAGAGGAACTTCATAATATGTTCATTTATTCTACTGAGTAGAATAGAGATGTTCTTCAGCAAAGATTGCAAAATCTATTCTTTGAGTCCTTTTGTCAGACTATGGTTCCCTTTTCCAAAAGAGTGTGTATCAACTCACTGCTTCTTATAATAAATTCTCATTTGCAAACCTGGTCTCCCAGTTGTGAGTGCACAATATCAAGTCTATAATGGCAAAGTTCAGCTGCTATGTATGCTGTTTGTCTTTCAGGCTTGGCCACCTTCTTTCTACCCAGTAAGGTGTGGACATTCCAGACTGTGAAAATGAAAATTCTTTATTTTTCTTGATGCTCTATGGCTAAGGAAATTATTTGCCAACATGGTTAGTGAGTCAGATGTTATGGGTCAGGCAAAGTTTAGTGTACCATTTTTAACCTCCTTCCTCATGCAAGGTGGACACTGCTATCCTAGAAAGGACTACTAGTTCCCTGGATGCTGTTGGACATCTCTTGGTGTCCTGGGTGCTGAGATAAATGATCACTGATTCAAAGGCCATCTACATGTAGGTTTGTGATGACATGACCATTTGTTGTTTCACTCCATCACTGCTAAACAAATTTGGTTTAGATTAAAATGATTTGCAGATATGTTATAGATGAAAACGAACTGTTCAATATAAAGCTATGTGTGACAGAATTCTAAGTGGAACAATTATTGCACAGGGATAGTCCCACTCTCTTGGCAGAAGAGATCTTAATCCAGTGGAAAAACTGTTATAGCCGAAACCTTTCCTGGTACAGTGGCTGACCAAGATGTCTTAAGTGTCTTGTTGAGCCTCTGCGCTCCATAAATGCCTTCTGTACTTGACTCTAGGACTGTTGATCAATTGGTTTCCTCTACTCAATGTGTCAAGTCATACTTCATAAGTGAGAATAAACAAATGCCTTATCTCACCAAGATTTGAAGACTACACATACTACAACTACTTGGGAATCACAGATAAGAATTGAACATTGGGGGGGGGACGGGACACACACCAAAGGTGACTAAGCAGACCTAACGAACACAGCAGGGCCTTCCACCAGAGGTGCTTCCCCTCCTTCAGCACACAATACACCCAGCAGGTTTATTTTGTTTTATATTTATTTCATAATGCATATTTATTGTAAATTATAATTTAAAATTATTTTGTTTGATTAATTGATTTCTATAATCACCTATCTCTGCAAACAATTATGGACAGCTCACAATTAAAAAATATAATGAAAATCTAATTCAAGAATATAATGAAATTATAAAATTTATTGTCTATCTCATAACTTGAACATAAGTTGTACTCCAAATTTAGTGAAACTTACTTCCAAATGTATGCGTAAAATATTTTGCAGCATGATAAGACTTTAAAGGACCATGGTTGCTTGCAATGTAAGAAACTTATATGGCATTCCTCTAATAAAAGTATGTTAGTGTAAATTAGGTATGAACAGAGAAAGAGATCAGGAATTAATTAGGAGAGCACTGGGTCCCGGCATTCCAAGTAAGAAAAGTAAAGATGAGGGAAGGATAATAAGTTTATTAGACAAGAGGAATAGAGCAAGGGCGATATATGAAAAAGATCTGAAAGCTCCAATTACACTAACTTTGTTGAAGCTAAACAAACTAGTATTGGTTAATTCTTGAACAGGTAGTTATCTAAGCCTAAATGACTAATTCCACGCATTGCACTAAATCAGATTTGTGTTACAGTTTACAAAACTTCAAATCCAAATCTATCAAATAAACCTCTAAATGTGATCTACAAACTGAGCCAATATTATCCTCAGAAAATTAAGCCAGACTGAATCTTAACTGGCTTACAAAGAGTTCATCTAGACTGGAATGCTTTAGCAACAATTTGTAATGTGCCCAATCCATACTATGTCATCTTAATGGACAAATAGCCAAATATATCTAGAGGCTAACTAAAAGATGAGGCAAAACTCTTCTATCTTAGATGTCCAGAAAAATAGTAAAACCCTGGGCCTTTTAAAAAAATATCACAGGAATAAATTACCTATTCACTATGATGATGATGATGATACCCCCAAAGGCATTGACAAATATGCCATCAACTGCAAAAGGTGACTACTTGGAACAGCTTCCATCCTGTAATGATATCCTGTAATATCATCAAATATTCAGATTTGCCTATCCCAGGTCCTTGGTAAAGACTCAATAGGTAGACAAAAATGCCAAACCCAGTCTGAACATCTGGCTGACAATGCGATTCTTCTTCTTCTTCTTCTTAGATTACTGTAGATTAGATTAGATTTATTGAATTTGTACACCGCCCTTCTCCCTTTCGGGACTCAGGACAGTGCACAGCCAACGGTAAAAGTAGGTAATACAAAAACTAAAAACAAATGTTAAGATATATTAAATAGATTGGCCTGCCAATTAAAACCCCCTGCTAAAATCAATTTAAAACTATGACAGGCTGGCAACACGGAATAAATGGGTCTTCAGGGCCCGACGGAAGAGGCGTAGGTCCATGATCGTCAATAGTTCAGGGGGAAGGTCATTCCAGAGGGCAGGAGCTGCCACAGAGAAGGCTCTCTCATCATCATCATCATCATCATCATCATCATCCTGTCTTTTTTTGTAAGTGGTCTGCTTGAAGATCTTAACCATTATAACTGTTTCTTTAATACTGGTTAATAAGAGAGAGATATACTTTATTAGAATGGATGATAAATACTGATGGCTCACTACTTTCTCTACAAAACAGCCAATGAGCTGTTGATGTTAGTTTGCAGGAAACTGAAATGTTCTCGTCTAAATGGATTGGAGTACTTGAGCTACCAAAGAAAAATACTGTGGGTAAAAAGTACTTTTGAAATGAATCAGAAAAATGACAGGTCAGATCTAGAATGATGCCTACTGTTGGAATGCCTGTTAGAATGACTCAGCTATTTAACAGGTGGCTCAGTAAAGTACTGAAATCAATGAATATTATGACCAATGTAGGTTTCAAGTGGCCATTGTTATTGAAAAAAGAAAATAGTGCAAGAACATAAATTACATTTTGGTTGTTGAAACCGTAACTGCTAATTAAACTTTGGTTGCAAAGGAAACTGACTGAACTATTTAAAAGCAGCATTAGTTCACTAGAAAAAGAAGTTCTATGAAAAGTTTTCATTATTTTATTAAATGCAACATTCAGAAAGATTGCTCCAATCACTAGGAATATTTTGGACAATGCAGTAGGAATGAAATGTGCCTCCATTTTATTTTATTTTATTTAATGAAAATGCTGACTATAGCCTAGAAAATGTCATTTAATCTGTGTCACTATATCACATGCTGGGATGCAAGAATGGTATGTTGGCTTATAAGGCAGTCTTTAGAGAGCCTAAACAGCACAAAATAGCTTGAGCAGGAATGAGCCAAAACTGGGCTTTACTACGCTTGTAGCATTCTGGTCAAAATATGCCAAAACCGATGGGTATTGTATCTACTTATCAAGGAAGGCTGCATGTGGCATGTGGGCAATTTACTTAAAGTTCTCTCAGGGCAAATGACAAAGCTTATATTCTCACAATGAATTGATTCTATGGTGACAAGACCATGCTGAAACAGTCTTCAAAGATTGGAAACGACTTCATTAAGTCACTTAACAAAAAGGGAAGATGGGATTAAAAAGATACATGCAGTAGATTAGAAAAGCTATAAGATGCTCTTAAGGAAAGTCAAGGTAGCTTGATTTACAATACTAAGCAGTAGAAGCAAAAATGGCTTCTTTTTCATTTCTGCACTTCTTTTTATTTTGTTAATCTTTTAACCAACTGAAACAGATACAGCATATCCTTTATGAGAACTTAACCTTTAACAGAAAACAGAATTTATTTCTGGTAACTTTGACTTAATTGATTACAGACATGGAGATGATACACAAACAGAGTCATCTAATCAAAAATAATACAAATGGACAATTTTGTATCTTTCTCCATTTCTTTCACTGTGTAATCTGAAATAAACTATCCCGAAGTATGGGGGGAGGGGGAGAATGTTCCAGAGTTTATCAGAAATTTTCAACTATCTCACTTGTGAGGTTTACTACAGAGATTACCTCTGCTAATATAAACCAGTTCCATTATTTTTGTCATGTTAAAATATTCCCGCTCAAATTCTAGGTTATGTTTAAAAAAAAAAAATATCCTGAGCAAACCATTCAGTAAATGATGCTCCTTTTTGCTGTTTCTCTCAGTATCGTTATCAGCCAGTACTTTCCTAACTCCCACTGCCAAGCAAAAATGAAAGCCCTCTTAGTTAAGAAATGATTGAGATGGTTTGCTCTACTCAAATTGGAGCAAATGTTCCTTTCAAAGGTAACTGTTATTCAGCAGCTGTATGCAAACTACCAGATCAAATGTGGTGTGTGTGTGTGTGTGTGTGTGTGTGTGTGTGTGTGTGTGTGCTTGTGGGGGTGAAGGATTCAGAATCCTTTCCCATGTTCCCCCACTCCCAGCCCAAACACTAATGGTTTGGCTTGAAAGATGGAAAGAAACTGCACTCATTATATGGTTGAGAAGTGTGCTGAGTGGATAAACAGTAATCAGACACAGCCAGGATATGACATGATAATTTTGAAAGGGGAAATTCCTAAGAAACCTTAAACAGCAACAGATACTTCGCATTATTACCTGAGTTTCATTTATAGAGTTTCATCTACATATGTCAGACGTCAGGGCTGCCCCTTATACTTTGTGGTAAGAAAAAACAAAATCCCCTTATACAAAATCCTCTTTTCATTCTGCTTCATACAACTTCTCTCTTTCAAATCCCTCACTTAGCAGTAATTTTGCAACGAGGTTTAATTAAAGTTGGGTATGTGTTATTTCTTTAATAACACATACCCAAACATAAGACATTTGTTAAACAACATCACTCTATGTTCCAACTGCATTTCTTGTTGTGAAAAAAATGATTTTTCAGCTCATTTCAATAACTGCCGGGATATGTCAAATTGTATTTGAAGGTGAAAAATGGCCTTTTAAAGGACACGTGACTTTGAGATTACATTTTCATGCATAATTTGCATACCACTCATGCTTTTTCCTAAATTAATTGACAGATTCTATGTGAACTCAATACGGGTAATGTTCGACTCAAACCATAAAATTTATGTTATTAAGTGAGATATGAGTTAAATGAGTTTTGCCCCATTTTAGGACCTTTCTTAACCGTTGTTAAATTAGTAATAGGGTTGTTGAGTGAATCTGGCTTCCCCATTGACTCACTAAATGAATGGTTGTAAGTCAAAGACTACCTGTACAATATAACAATTTTATCAGAATAATGGCAACTACTGGAGAACATATACAGAGGAACACAAGTGATCAAATTAGCTGAGTCAAACCTAATGCCAAGAAAATTATATTCCCACAAACACGATTTTTGGATATTGGTTATAACCTGAAAACTGCTAAATAGTGAATATGCATGATTAATTTGCTATTTTTTGGGAGCCAGATTCTATATTGACTTGTGGATGGTCTATCTTGCATATACTGTTATTTCAAAAATACAAAGATATTAATGTGGCTATCATATGCCCAGATGCTTATAAGAAATCCACTGCAGCTTTCTTCCTGGGAGAGTTACCTAGTGATATAGGTGACCATATAAATTGAATGAAGGAATAAATTATAGACAACTTGAGAAGTTGTTTCATTACAAGCCAATACATTGGATGGTATCTCCCAATGGTTTCTGGCAACTTTTTCCCATTATCTGCCACCTGATCCTTTTAAACAGAATTGAATTGATTGAATTGATTTGGGAATGCTGCCATGTTTGATTGCTGATTTGGGTCTATTTCCACCAGAGGGCAAAGTGGTTTCCAACCTATGGCAATGAGTTAATACATATCTAAATCTAGAATTCAGTTTACAAATAACTCCAGACATTTCCAAAAATGATATAGAGAGAGGCATAATGAAAGCATGATATGTAGATAATTTGCAGTCAAATTAATAAATTAATGCTTGGAGATATATTGGTTAAAACTCCTTTTCAGCCATGAAACCTACTTATTTCAAGATAAGCTATCATGCAGTTACCAGGATTGCTTGGGAGAAGAATTCTAAGCATGCTGCCTTATTTCTCAATACATAGCTACAAAGTTAGCTAGCTACCAACCCTTTACTCCTGCCAAAGACAGAAGACAAATTCATTACATCACTTTAGTTTTAACAAATTGTTTACTAGGACCAATTTTGCAATAAATACCACTTATAAACAATGCATTTATATGGCAGTAGTTTCAATTCAATTTCAATTTTAATACTTATAAACCGCACCCTCTCCCCACAGGGACTCGGGGCGGTGCACAGGGAGAATAAAAACAATAACTATATACAACATTTCATATTAAAAATAAATTAAACAACACCTGTGCTAAAATACCCATTAAAACTAACTAAACTAAAAATCCCCAATAAACCCAAAACAGAGGAATAACTATCCCAGGCCGGCAAGGCAGAAGAAGTGTGTTTTTAGTTTAAGACGGAAGGAGCGGAGGTCCGTGGTGGTCCTAATGTCGGGGGGGAGGTCGTTCCTGATAGTTTGTCAAATACACTGCTTTAGCAGTTTTGTGAAAACATGCCAGCCTTTGTGAGTAATGACCACTAGGAGAAAAGCATCTACCGTATTTTTCGGAGTATAAGACGCACCTTTTTCCCTCTAAAAACAGGCTGAAAATCTGGGTGCGTCTTATACATCGAATACAGTATTTTTTGCCTCCTGGAACCCCACCCCCTTCACCAAACTGGCTGTGCCTAGTCTTGTGGAGGCTTCCAGAGAACCCCTGGGGGCTGGGGAGGGCAGAAATTAGCCTCAAACGGGCCGTTTCCCCCTCCCCCAGCAGCACTCTATAAGCCTCCATAGGGCTATGCATGCAATTTATTTGACATAAAAATGGTCCGTTTTCGCGATAAATGGGACGGTTTTTTTGCTCATTTTTTATCCCCCACCCCTCCAGGAGAATTCTGCAAGACCCCCCCAAGGCTAGTTATGCTTTTTATTTGAAGAAAACCGGCCCCGTTTTCGCGAAGAAAGAGCAGTTTGGGGAAGGATGCAAAGCGCAAAAAAACCCTTTTTGCCTCCTGGAACCCCACCCCCTTCACCAAACTGGCTGTGCCGAGGCTTCCAGACAGCTCCTGGGGGCTGGGGAGGGCAGGGATTAGCCTCAAACGGGCGATAAATGGGGCGGTTTTTTTGCTCATTTTCCACACACACACCCAGGAGCATTCTGCAAGCCCCCCCCCCCCCAAGGCTAGTTATGCTTTTTATTTGGGAAAAAAAGCGGCCTCATTTTCACGGAGAAATGGGCTGTTTTGGAAGTTTGTCCCATGCAAAGGCTCCCCCCCCCCTTTTCGGAAGGCTCTTTAACTGTTTCTGAGCAAGCAGAAACGAAGTTTTAAGGTTTGTCAGCGATTTCCTTCTGCAGGACATAGATAAATACACCTGAGAACATCAACCTCACTACCTAATCTCTCTCTCTTTTTACCTACCTACTGTATTTCTCTTTCTCTTTCTCTCTCTTCCCTTCTACCTAACTACACACACAAACACACACACACACACTCCCTACTTACTGTATTTCTCTCTCTCTCTCTCTCTCTCTCTCTCTCTCTCTATTTCTCTGTATATATACTTCTACCTACCTATCTACACACACTCTCTCTCTCTTCCATCCTACCTACTGTATTTTTCTCTATTTCTCTCTCATCCTTCTACCTACCTACACACACACATCTCCCTCTCCCCCTACATACCTATTGTATTTCTCTCTCTTTCTATTTCTCTCTCTATCCTTCTACCTACCTACCCACACACATTCTCCCTCTCCCCCTACATATCTACTGTATTTCTCTCTCTTCCCCTTTATCTACCTACCTACCTACTTACCTACCTACACAGACACTCTCTCTCCCTACCTACTGTATTTCTCTCTCCCTCTCTATTTCTCTCTCTCTCTATCCCTTTACCTACCTATCTACTCTCTCTCTCCCTACCTACCGTATTTCTCTCTCTCTCTCTATCCCTTTATCTACCTACCTTACGTATTTCTCTTTCTTTCTCTCCCTCTCTCTCCCTCTATCTACCTAACTACCTACCTACTATTTTTTGTAATTTGCCTCTTCAAAACCTTGGTGCGTCTTATACTCCGGTGCGTCTTATACTCCAAAAAATACGGTAAGTTTTAACTGTACCAAGATTTCTGCTCAAAGAATATTTTTCACAATAAGAAAACACAAAGCCACATGGCATGTATTCCAGAAAAACATGACAAAGCTTTTCTTTATAGTTACTGGTAAAAAAATAGCACTTGAAAATGATACCTATGTTTATTTAAATAGAACTCCCTTGCCCCCCAAACATATTAAGGGAAGGAGTTGGAAAAAAGAATGATATACAGCACAGGTGTCAAACTCGCTGGGTCACATTGCCATCACATGATGTTTCATGACATTTTTCCCATTCACGGAGCTGGTGTGGGCGTGGCCTGTGTGTGACATATCTGGGCTGCGGGCTGCTAGTTTGACACCCCCTGATATACAGGGAGCCAGTTTCTTCTTCCTGCATCCTTTTTTTACCTTAAATTTAAGTTTGAGTTTTGAGTTTTATTTGATTTATATCCCGCCCTTCTCCAAAAGGACCCAGGGCGGCGCACAGGAATTTAAAATAACATATAAATAATACAAAATACAAAATTTAAAAACCTATTAAATATCCAAACCTGTGCTAAAACCAATTAAAACCCCCCATTTTTAAAACTATCCCCCATTTTTAAAACTAACTAAGAACTTGTATGTAGTCCATACAATTTCCATATAACATTCTGGACAAAGTTTGAGCCCGGTTTTAGTACATTGGAATTCTTTGAAATGCCTTAAATATATTACACTGATGCTACAAATAGAATTTCACTGTCGTGTAAGTAGAGTACATATTTCTTGATTTTACCCTTGATAATAGAATAATGGAATTGATAAAATATTTACCTTTAGCTACACAAACTACAAAACAGACAGGAAGCATAGAAGGTTACCATAACAACATTCTTTCTACAATCTAAGCATATACTTCTCAAACTTAGTAACTTTAAGATGTGCGGTCTTCAACAAACCAGCATGTTAAAGTCCACGTATCTTAAAAGTTGAGAAACACTGTTCTAAGCATATTTACATAGGAAATAGGTATATGCACTTCTGAAAAGGACTTTTGCACGAAATAAATGCATTATTTTATCAGCTCAACGTGACATGACATCTTGCACCAGTTGATTTATGGTTTTGGAGCTGAAACTAATTTTCCAAAGTCAGTATCTTGGAAATTAACAGGGAGATAGAAAGAGCATGACAAAGAACTTTTCCTTCAAATGTTGCCCACTCAGCATCTTTATGAATTTAGAAACCATTGCTGCTATCAGGCATAGTTGATATTACAATACCTTTTCTACAATAGTAGAAACTAGCTGTTCCCGGCCACGCACTGCTGTGGCCCAGTCTGGTTAAATGGCCAACCAATATACACCTGCACACACAAACACGTACATACAACCACTGTATAATCCCCAACCTACCTACTTACTTTATTTCTCCCTCTCCATCCCTCTACCTACCTACCTACCTACCTACTGTATTTTTCCCTATCTCTATCCATCTACCCAGCTACCTACTGTATTTCTCCCTCTCTCTATCCCTCTACCTACCTACCTACTGTATTTCTCTTTCAAAGTATCTAAATATGTCATAAAGGATGACATAATACCTGTGGCCCACTGCTCTCTCTGTATCCATCTACCTACCTTTTAAACAATTTTTTTACATTTCCATTGTGTGCACCTGGCACAGGTGTGACATCTACACAATCTATATATATCATTGGTACTGTATTTCAAAGGATCGTTGTGTGAAAATTTGGAAGCAATCGGTGCAGTACTTTCGGAGATTAGCGGTTTTGAACAAACTCTTGTTACATTTTTATTTATATAGATAGATAGTAGAAATAATTAAATATACCAGGATTTTGGGCAGCTGCTTAAGGGACAGACATAAAGCTGAATATCTATTAAATGAAAAGCAAAGTTTGTTTTTGTTTTAACATTTGATGCACACACACACGCACACAAACACACACCAGTATCCATTTGATATGGATACTTTTGCTTGAAATGCTCCACTTCTGATTCATATTCTCTAAATGCAGATTCCAATACATTCATGCTGTTAGGTGGTGCTGGATGCAACAAATATAGTCAAAATCAGAAAAATATTTACAGATGCATTATAGCAGGAAATATTCCTAATTTTACACACAGGAATTTCCTGGATTCAATATGTCATTTGTTCCTGGCAAACTCTATCCTTTGTCTGCATATACTTCATGTTTTCTGCAAGCAGTGAATGTTATCTTACATAACCGGGAGATATATTTGTGCCAAATTTATATATTCTGGACAATAACGACTAATTAAACATTTAATCTTCCAACCTGAACTCTGGGTACACTGAATTTATCTTACCAAACACAATTGGAATGCCAGTATGCTTATGCACATGATATGCTTAGATATTTATATATAAGCCTTGGCTTTTTTTTTTTTAGTAGGGGAAAGGTGAAAGAGAAGTATTTCCAAGGAGTTTCAAACATTTTAAAGTTCTAGATTCTCTTACAAATAAGTAAGGATTAGCTTCTAAAGCCCCTTAACATGGATTATAAATAGAATACAAAAGGTAACATTCTGGAGTTCTTTCTTTAGTTAATTGTAGGTAGTATAAAAAAATTCTGATGATGTTCCTTGAAACCAAGGCATATCTCATCAAATCATAATGTGATTAGAAACTGGCTTAGCATGTTCTCTGAATCAGGCAAACTGTTTTATAACACATCACCTATACCATAGTGTATTGGATGAACTCAATTAATTAAATCTTAGTGTACAAATCATGTTAAAATAAATCATGCTTAGCTGAATATGCAAACCTCAAATCTTAGTTCTTTTATTCAATCTGAGTTCTAAATTGAAACTCCCAGCTGCTATTATATAGTACTAGTTCCAAGTAAGAAGTTAAAGCATTATCAATCAGTCAACGAGGACTTTTAGCTAAAAGAATTTTGTATCAGTTTGTTCCATTAGATTATACTAAACCTACACACAATAATTATTGAATCAACTAGCACTGACCAAGGAAAACAAGTGTGGACAACTGTTATTATTTGCCTATTCAGAAGATTAGTGCAGTCCACCGAAGCAAAATTACAGAAGGATTGCTGAGAGGATAAATATTATAATAAAACAAAGCTTGTTTTACATAAATATTTTTCACTGAATTTTGAAACTGCATTTCAACGAAAAAGGAAGGAAGCTGAATGTTTATTTTTCTTTAACTGTTCTTTTCTACGGTAGATTACATTTAATAGTGAAGGATAGATCACCTTGCCTTCTCAAACATAGTGATTTTAGAGGTTAGGATAAAATTAAAACACATTTTAAAGAACATCTCAGGCAACTTTTGCACTAATTATCTTATGGAAAGCAAGCATGGGCATCCTTCATATTACAAATAATTTATTCTGATATGCAAAATTATAAAGTGAGAGATCTGGATTCAGTATTGTTGATCAAACCAGGTCAATATGCATGTAAGCCAAATCAAGTAAAGATTACTGTAGATCATTCTGTGTGAAATCTAGATGTATAGTTTTAAACTATAACATTGCATGGAAAGCAGCTGCATGCAAAGACTTGATCCCACACACCCAATTAATTCCTTTTGAATCAAATCGCTATCCTTTATGGTGGCAGTTCCTCATTCCAAAATGAAATGATCCATAGAGAATAAGGCTGTTAAATTATGATATCTGTCTCTATATAATGTCCATTACTGAAAGGAGGGTATTTTACTTAACATCAGATATTGAGCACCTCAAGGAAGTTGTGCTATAATGTTCAAATCTTGGTGGAAAAATATTCTAGACTAAATAGGTTTGAATTTATAGAATTCTTGTTACAGTAATTATCAACTAACGAATTGTAAAGTATTGTAAGAGGGTCAACACCAAACAATCAAATTTTAAATATTACATCTAGAACGGTAAATTCTACTATCATTAATTGTTGTATCTGTCCTATCAACTATTTCTAATGTATAAAAATACTATAACTCCTCATCTTTTGTTCTTATTTTTTTAACTGACATAGCCAAAATACTGTATTATTCCATTCTGTATTTGAAAAAAAGATATTCACCTATTACTGCATACCGTAATAAACAAGCAGATATTTCTCCATGAAATAAAATATTAAAAATATATTAAAAACAGATTCCAAAATAGATTATATGTTTCTTTTTCTCAAAAATTATAATGACAGAAAATGACTCAAACTATAAGCACTAGGTAGAGATAGTTCTCCACTTGTAACAGTTTGCTTAGTGACAGTTTGAAGTTATAATGGCACTGAAAAAAGTGACTTATTATTTTTCACACTTAAGATCATTGTGGCATCCCCATAGTCAGGTGATCAAAATTCAGACACTTGGCAGGTAACTCTTTATTTATGACACTTGCAGTGTCCTGGGGTCATGTGATCACCTTTTGCCACCTTCTGACAAGCAGTCAATAGGGAAACCAAATTCATTTACTAATGTTACTAACTTAACATTTGAAATAATTCACTTAACGTAAGCAAGAATGGTCAAAAAATGGGGCAAACTTCACTTAACAAATGTCTCAGCAACAGAAAACTTGGGCTTAATTGTGGTGGGGTGTTGAGGACTACCTATACTCCTTTCTTTGTGCTATAATTTTTACTACACTCCAGTTGCTTTCTCATAGTTGTTTTGCAATCAGTTTATTCTCAGATGACTATTGTTCATTCAGATTTGCCCTTCAATAATTGAATTTCAGAAAAATAAATGGCTTAAGGCATTAACAATCAATGCACCCCAAAGCAATCACTATGCAAGGCATTTAATGGTATGAATGTTACAGTTTCCAGATCAGAAACTATTACAAATGCCATTAATTTTAGAACAAAACAGTTAGCTATATAAATAACCAGCGTAAGGAAATTGTAGTTGGCTTAAATTATATGGTTTTTCTACAAAAGCCATATATATATATATGTATGTATGTATGTATGTATGTATGTATGTATGTATGTATGTATGTATGTGTGTGTATATATATATGTATATATATATGTATATATATACATATATATATACATATATATATGTAATTGTTTCACAACAACCTGTTATTATTAGGCCCCAATTCAGGGAGGAAACATACTGTTTCCCTTACTGCCTATGTTTCCTCCCTGAATTGGGGCCTAATAATAACAGGTTGTTGTGAAACAATTACCTATACTAATATACCCTGTCTAAGCTGATGTAATAGGGGAACTGGTTTGGCTTAAGTGTGAGGCCTCTCGCCTTACATGCAACATAGCCCCGGTTCGAATCCCAGTAAGGGGTATGGCCAGCTGATGAGAGCTAATAAGCTCGAAATAGATCTATCCTGGTCTCTTCTAATTTAATTTATTGATCAGCTCATAAAACTAACACACACACACACACACACACACACACACACACACACACATATAAAACTATAAGTAGATCACTTTTCTCCACCCTGATACCCTCCAAATGGGAAAGCATGATTCTCACCATCTGTATCAGCACAGCCATTGGTCACATTGTCTGGGGATAATGGAAGCTGCAGTACAATACCCTTCAAGGTCACCAGTTTGGGGAAGGTTGACAAAGCTTACAAATTCTTTCAGAAAGTGCACTCAATGAGTAAAAATTAACAGATCCTAACTAGTCTCGAATTCTATTGAAATAGACTTTGATCACCCCCATCTAATAGACTATTAATTGTCTTTCTGATATACTATAAATACTTAATACACAATTTTATAAAACCTGCTATTTACACATGATAGATTCATCTAGAAAAGCAAAATATAAGGCTCTTTCTAAACATATTATGTTGATAGGTATAAAATTACTATATCAATGTGTAAACAAGTAAGTTGATATAGCATTGCAAGCATTTTATTTTGGTAGGTTCCAAATATGAAGATTTATTACTTGTTTATAAACTTGTAAAAATTCCTTGGAAAATTTTACTAAAAGTTCTAATCTAGCTTCTTTCAAATTCTATCATAATACCTGTTATGCATAAGCATTTTTTTATAATTAGTCACCATGTACATTTGAACCTCATATACCGTATTATTACATATCAGACATATTACTCATCTAAAGAAACAGTATGATTAGAATTAGTGGGACTCCACCCATGAAAATTGCAAATGAATCTTCCCCTATGACTATCATATCAGCAAGAACATAGCATAAATCATAGACATGAATAGAAAGGAGTATTCTGTTACTGATGAATGGCCTTATATTATTTCTGGAACAGTTATAAAATATAAAACTAAAACTAAAACCATCATAGATGGGAATAAATAACTATTTCTTCTATTGTTTAAATCACATTCCAAATCATATTTTCAAACCTATAAAAATTAGGTCAGGAATTGCTGTCAAAAATTTAGCATCCATGTGACCTGAGATGTAATATATTTAAAGGCCACCCATGTGACCTTAGATGTAATATATCTAAATGCAACTAAGGCTACAATCTTCAATGGAAATAATTTTTTGTTGAATTCAATATGGCTTACTTCTAACGAAGTAGACAAAGTGTTTAATCCTTGGAGTAGATAAGCTTCTACCTTAGTGTATTCTTGCTCTCCGATGTTGTGCCATGCATAAAACCCCCAGACATAAACTGAGCAGTGTGAGGTATGCAATACAGGTAGTTTTTGACTTATGACCACAATTGACCCCAAAATTTCTATTGCTAAGATGTTTGTTAAGTGAATTTAGCCACATTTTATGACCTTTCTTGCCAGAGTTGTTAAATGAATCACTGCAGCGGTTAAGTTAGCAACATGGTTGTTAAATGAATCTGGCTTCCCCCTTGACTTTACTTGTCAGAAAAGTTGCAAAAGATGATTGCATGACCGCAGAAGACTGCATCTGTCATAACTATGAGTTAGTTGTCAAGCATCTGGATTTTGATCACGTGACCATGGGGTTGCATAAGTGTGAAAAATTGTCACGTAACTTTTTTCAGTGCTGTTGTTACCTCAAACGGTCACTAAATGAACACGTTAAGTCAAGAACTACCTGTGCAAAGTAGCGAGACAAGTGCAGATGTATACATTGGAGAAACAAAACAATTGTTTCACAAACACATGGCGCAACATAGGAGAGTAAACTCATCAGGACAAGATTCAGCAGTCCATCTTACATTTGAAAGACAAAGGGCATTCTTTTAAAGACAGCAAAATCCACATTCTGGATAGAAAAGACAACTGGTTTGAAAGAGGGGTAAAAGAGGCCATTCATGTTAGAATTGAACATCCCTCTCTCAACAGAGGGGGAGGAATATAACAACACCTATCCCAGTCCTTCCAGCAGTTTCAAGAAGATTCCACATCATTTGCACTCTGATGCAGGTGACTCTGAGGGCAAAGATAAATTCCCAAGTGGCCTCAACAAACCTCAGAGTGCTATTGACCAGATGACTACAAAGGAATATGATCCTTTCATCCCACTTCCAATCATCCTGTTATAAGTAATATTTTTATCCCTCCCATCATTTAGTCGGAATAGATCTTCTTGGGTGAGAAACAAAACATCTTCTTCCTCAGGAAAAGACAGTTCAGTTGCCTTTTGAAAAAGCACAGTTGAGACCTGGATGACTGAGAATCTCCAAAGACATTTACCCATTTTGAATTTCTATTTTACATGCAATGTTAATATATTCTGTATACTCTTGGAATTGCTTAAAGGGACTATATTCTAAACTAAGTTCTAATTTCAAAATTAACTTGGATACCATATAGGATGAGTATTGCCTTAATGGCAATACTTAGTAATGCTAAAAAAAATTATAGGTTGACTATAGGTTGAATTCCCAGTACAAAATACACTCTTTGTTTTTCCTTTTTGTGTTCCAGAAATCAATGCATACATATGGCACCATGCCCATTCACTCAAATACTTAAGTCACACACCTATGCCTCTGGAGATGGATGTTTGAATGCGTAGGAGGCAAATCTCAGATGGGTTAGGCTGGCAATATACTCTCTTAAACAAACTATTCCATAGATCTGCTCTAATGCTCAGATTATCCAAATGCCTTTGCTTAAAATGCTCATTCAATCTACGCAACTAATCTCAAACAGGGTTGATTACATTCTCTGCCCCACTTCCTCACCTGACCACGTTGGGATGCTCAAATGTTTCCAGATGCTTCAAGACTGCCACCTCGCGTATAGTGGAAAGCGGCATCCCTTCCTCGCTGGTCTGCACCCGCACCCTCTTCAGTGCTACAAAGCGCCCTCCATTCTTCAAGTCTCGAGCCTTGAATACTTTCCCATAGGCTCCTTCACCAATTTCCGCCACACATTCATACTGCTGGTCAGCTAGGCTCATGTTGTCCTTATCCATGACTTCACGGCTTTTCTTCTTCACAAATTGTTGCCTGATGTTCCAACTGTTGGATCTGTTGACTTGGATTCCAGTTGCCAAAATGCACTTTCTGCTACTTCAACAAGTATCCAGAACAATTAAAGATGGATGTAACATTCAAGAACTGTAGTAATAAACTGTGGTTGCCCTATTGCTTAGCTGGTCAATGGTCTTTGGAATAAATCTCTGTGTAACCCAATTCAATCTATAAAACCAAAGTGTGTGTGAAAGAGAGAAAGAGAGAGAGAAAGAGAGAGAGAGAGAAAGAAAGAGAGAGAATATATTATTTCTCCATCACAGAATATCATTTCATTTATTTTTCAACTGTTCATTTACTTAACAAATAGTATAACAGCATTAATTTCACTACTTAGTATACATGACCAGACAACATTTCCATTATTACTGCTAATATCCCATTCCCTATATTACTAATTTTGTCTCCCATCAAAGAGCGCTCATTTTATTTTCTCAACAAAACTGTCAAGTTGGTCTAAGAGACAATAGTTGGAATTACCTACTACACTAAACCAAGGATAGTTTTGACCAGTTATGTTTACATTATCAAGTTGTAACCTGATACACACAACTAAGCCAAACAATTTCCAATACAACAAATCTCATTATATGAATTTCTTCACTGAAGAGGTCACAATCTATACATTCTGATAGGTCAAGACTACGATTACTGAGTTGAGTCTCAAAAATATACTAGTAATCTTTTTTTTTTAAATTGAAGGTTTCTATTTCTATTAGCTAAAATTTCCAAGCCATCTTCAAGGCCAGAGTATAATCCGTTGAAATGCCCTTCAGATTTATAGACCTCAGTTTCTAAAATTTCTCACCGAACAACTTCTTTTCTAAGAATTCTGCTGTTGTTGAGAATTCTGGGAATCAAGTTCACATATCTAGAGAGAGTCCAAACTGGGAGAAAATTAATAATATAAATGGAGAATTGCTATGGAATTGACAGCAACAGCCGGATAAGCAAAGCTGCAGCCAGGCAAAATAGAAAAAAAATTGGGCTTGGATAAAGACTTTTCAGTTTCCATCTGCACAGTTAACAATGTGCAAGACAAAGCCAAGATGTAGATGAAATGCATTTTTTCATTATTTCTAAAATTGATCATATTTGGATTTTAAAATGCCCTGATTCTTTTATATGTCCAAAGAGACATCTGCTACTTTAGAAAAAAAGAGACACACAGATGCTGATTCATCCAAAATGTGATAGAAGATTCCCAAAAGTACATCTTAGGGCAAGGTTAATTTCACTAAGCACAATTATGTTGAATGGTCTCTATGTGTAAGATGTGTCCCACTGATATTATCAGGTTTAAAAGTGCTTTCTTCACATCTAGTCAGTACCAGTAAAATATGTGAATAATAGAGTTAATTTTTAATCAAACCACAAAAGTTATAATTTATCAAATCCAAATTCCATAATATTTATGTCTAATCTTTTTCTAGATAGACATGTAAAAGATCCAGTATGTGAAGAATTCACAAGACAATGTGGGAATGATTCAACAATGAAAAATCAATGCATGGTTGAGAGAAGTAAGCTTTATATCTATAGTTGTCATCTACAATCAGTGATAAATTATGACTGGCTGCAGCAAATTCAACCTTCAAGTAATAAGGAGTGACAAGGGCTACAAAACCTGTCTATATACAGATCACCAACTTCTCTGTATTATCCCTAATGAGCAACCAAAGCATCACCAAGAATCAAAAACTCTTTTAATTTTGCTGTAAGTAAATGCCAAAAATCAGTAATTGTGAAAAAAAAACAGATTCTTTTAACATAACTTCATGATTATTAAGGTAATTGCTAGTATTTTACAGATAAAAATGGAAACAAACTCAGTAAACTATAGAAAAGACAATGGGTACATTCAGATAACAGTAAGCCAGAATTTTTAAACTACACATTTCTTGAAGAAAAAAACTATGCCAGCCTCAAACAAAGCATTAAATCAAACATTTGCTTGAGCATGAATCATGTCTATGTGTTACGTAGCTGAGTTTATTAACAACAGAATGATTGATTTTGTAGTCCAAACGTTAGAATTCTGCTTAGGTATCCCAAATATATTTTTTCTTATTGCACCTCCTTTTCTCATCCTACTCAATTCTCTGCTTCTGCCTTTGTGGCTGTGTAAACCAAAAACTTACTTGCAATGTGGGTCACTGTGGACTAAGTACATCTTATTAAAGCATTCATATTCTTTACAAAGTTTGTACAGATGGTTAAAAATCCTCCCCATTTGAAAATACATTTCCTGGGATTAATGGTGAAGAAAAGAAACTGAGCATGCATATGTATTCAAGAAAACTGATCTCAAAGTAGCCACACAAGCTTTTTAAAGGGTGTGGATGCTATGTTTTAAGAAAGATGCTCTATTTGTGCTAACTTACTACAAATTTTTCATAAAGCTCTATTGTCTGTACCTGTGAAATAATCTCAGAATTTCTAATTAATGAAGATGACTGGCTGGAAAGACATCTCTTGTTCAATACACTAGAACAGGTGATGGTGAACCTTTTTTGACTCGCATGCCAAAAGCGGAAGTACAGGAGGGTTGTGCGTGGGTGTGTCACACCCATAATGCTATGTGCCCGTGCCTGTGCGCACAACCAGAACCCCCCCCCCTCCATTTTTGGCATGGTTTTTTCGCCTTTCCCAGGCTCAAGAGGCTTTATAGGAGCCTGGGGGGGGGGGCGAAAACAGACTCCCCCTCCCGAGGCTTCAGAAGCTTCCCTGAAGCCTCCGGAGCGTGAAGTTAGGGAATGGACTTCCGGGTTGCTCGTAGTGTCCTTTTTTACCCTCCGGAGCCTTTAGGGAAGTCTCCTGAAGGCTCCAGACAGCTAAAACCAGCTCTATGAGTAAACCGGAAGTCTGTCCCTCAGGGCCGTTTTTTTGCGTTCTGCAGGGCCAAAAACGGCCTCAAAAGGCCGAAGTCAGCTGGTCAGCATGCGCATGTGCGCTGGCCAGCTGACAGGGGAAGCCTTGCATGCCCTGACAAATGGCTCTGTGTGCCACCTAGAATTGGCTCTAGTGCCACGGCACTAGAATTTGCTAGGTTAGACAAGGCTGGCTTTTTGGTGATAACTATACTTTAGTTATTCTTCTTATTTATTTTATTTTATTTTATTCAATTTATATCCCGCCCTTCTCCAACAGGACCCAGGGCGGCGCACAGGAATTTAAAACAACATACAAAATAGTACCAAATACATAAATTTAAAAGACCTATTAAATGACAAAAAACCTGCGCTAAAACCAAATTAAAATCCTCAATTTAAAACTGTCTAATATTTGTCCCAGCGGAGGCTATGTTAGGCCGGCTTGATGAAATAAGTGTGTTTTTAAACACCGGCGGAAGAGGCGGAGGTCGGTGATAGTGCGGAGTTCAGGGGGTAGGTCGTTCCAAAGGGCAGGGCCCGCCACAGAGAAGGCCCTTCCCCTGGGTGTCGCCAGCCGGCATTGTCCGGCCGATGGCACCCTGAGAAGGCCCTCTCTGTGGGAGCGTATCGGTGTAAGGGATGTATGGGGCAGGAGACGGTCTCGCATATAACTAGGCCCCCAGCCATGGAGCGCTTTGAAGATGGTCGTTCTTAAAAGGTCTTTTCCCACTCTATTGTCTTTCTTATTTCCCTAATTACCCCAATCAACCTTATTTCTGCTATAGCATAGTTTTCCTATTGTTTTCCACACTTTTCACTTTGTACTTCTATCATCAAATTTTCCCTCCTATCCATGCTTTTTCCTAAGCTTTCCTTCCCTTTTCTACAGTAAAAACCTTTTCTAATATTTTACTCATGAATTATGAAGTTCTCTTTTTTTTCTGGCCTTTATGTATGTTTCCCTACACTACAAAATGAGTTTTTATTCTTCATACTTAGCCTCCTCTGTTTGTCAGAACTCCATTGGTGAAAACTTCTTGAGCAGTTGAAAAGTATGAATAATTCTATTCTCTAAATCACTACTCAAATTTACTAAGTTAAAGAATGGAGATTATTTTCCGATAAGTGTAGAATCTATGACATCGCTACTTATGATTTCAACAATATATGGGAAAACAATATATTGCATGAAAGCTAATAAATTTAGTATGACATCTGCCAACCTTAAACATAGGCTAGCTTTTCAGAACCAATGTTCTATGAGCATTTCTGAAGGCATGCATATTTGCATTATTTATTTTGGTACTTTAAAAAAAGATCCCTGACAGCTAACTCTTTAATTATCTTTAATTTTTAAATAAATATATGATAGCTAATTCTTGAAAAGGAAAAAGAGCTTACCTTCTTTTTATACCAACCTATATCATTTTTATCCTCTACCAGAATGACTGATTCATATAATTATCACTCAGCCTAAGTATTAAGGGTCCTTGTTAAAGTCTACAATTACCTCTCTCAGAATTATGATTTAAAGGATGTTTGGAAATATTAGTGTTAAATAAGCTAAGAATTGTACTGATACTGTTTTGAAATTGTGACTTCCAGGTCTATTGGGCTGCAATTCCCTTAATTGATGACAATTTGCCTACTTTTTTTTAAAAGCATTTTACAAAACATTATGAAAGAAGGTTTAATATGCTCAGAAGATCATTTTAATATGGAGGTGGTCTTTGGAGAAGAAAAATAATTTCAAAACAATATGAACTTATAAATATATATTACAAACAAGCAAACATGAAGTAAATTTAAGAATTTACCTCAGAAATACACAGGATTTTAATTGCTAGTAGCAACAGGCTATAGTTCACTGAAGAAAGAAGATGCAACCCAAGAACAATAGTGGGCAGGTAATGTCACACAAAAATAAGCAAAGCTCCATCTTTCATGATTCCCACAATTGCAGAATTTTTTAAGTTATGTGTTTCTTGTGTATAAAATGGCAAGAAATCTTACCACTTTCAGCAGTGCTATCAGAAAAAAGGTTTCCCTTCTGCGTTTACTGGAAAAAAGCAGGTAAAAAGAAAGGTCAAGGTTTTCCCTGTTTAGTCTAGGGGGCAGAGGTCCATTTCTTATGTGAGGGAGCCAGTGTTGCCCAAAGACATTTCTGTGGTCATGTGGCTTGCATGACTATATGTTGAGGTGCACAGAACATGGTTTCTATCCCACCAAAGTGGTGCCTATTTATACTTGCATTTACACGCTTTCCAACTGTTAGGTGAGTGGGAGCTGCGTAAGGAATGGGAGTTCATCTGATCAGAGGTTACTCAGGCTGTCAGATTTTCAGCTGAAAATATCAGCTTTAACCTGAGCCATCATGCCCCTTCTCTTCAGCAGCTAACATGATGCAACTTATTTTTTGAATATACAATTACAGTAGTGTATGTATCAATGAACTTGAAGAGAGTTGTGTGTAAAACAGTTATATATATATAAAAGTAAAAGCCCTGTATCTTCTCTTAATAAATCTGCAGCAACCTTTTGTTCATTTTTTATGATATGCAACAGTCTTTCATGATCCAATAGTTATTGATTTATTATAGTATTGCAAAAAGTTTCAAAATAAGGAACTGGGAAATACCTTAAGAACTGGAAAAATGATACAAATGCACTCAAGAAAATAAGAAATAAATAAACTATGAGCTATCAGGATAATAGTTGCCTGTTGGCAATTCACACATTTTCATCTTGCAATCACTTTGATTTGTGGTAAGGATAACTATTATCTGCAGAAAAAAACCTACATCATGTCTTTGTACTATTTTATAGTATGATAAGGCCAGTAGTCTCAACTTCTGATAGTTATGCCAATGTTGCAACAATTTATTGGCAAGAAAGACAATGGCTTGAGTAATACATGAAATACCACAGATAAAAAACAACTATCAATTTTTTTCTGCTCATACACTAAAAGAGAATATTAATTAAAAAAAACTCTAAGCAAGAAACCTAGCTACAACTAAAATAATTACAAATGATTCATAAGATATTTACTATAATGTTGGCCATAGTGTTTCATGAATTAACCCCTTTCATATATAATATATGAAATAATTAATATAATGCACTTTTTCTGGAGATGATCTAAGAATCAGTTGCATAAACCATAACTGGCGTCAATTTGTTTCTAGAAATAATTCAAGATACTGGTCTTTATCTACAAATTCCTAAATGAATTGGGGCCATATCTAAAAGATCATCTCCCCCAAATTGTACCTGCTTAAAGATCAGTTTCAAGAAGTTCTACATTTCCTATCACTAAAGATCAGTTTCAAGAAGTTCTACATTTCCTATTCACATTGATCGAAACACAATATAGGGAGTTTCTGCAGCAGCAACTATAAACTGACACATTTTCTTTCCTAGGTTCTAGAGTAGCCTGTTCTTCATTTACTTTTGGGAAGGTTATTCAAAAATATTTTGCTTCACTGGTCTTTCAAATGGTTTTAAATATTTTGGAGTTTCTCTCCTTAAATTTGCTATCGGTGATGCTTCAGAATGTGCAAATTGTTGGGTAACGGAAAGATCTCATATCAGGAACTCAGATATAATTTTATGAAGACTTTCATTGCTATTGCCAGCAAAGTGTCTGGGTGTTAATGCCTGAATATTTTGTATTTCAATTAAGATGCTTTCTCTCAACAAAGTTGTTCAGGAAAAGTAATACTCTTACTTCCTCAGCTACATAATTCTTAATTATGTATAATATCCACAAATGTACTAAATCAAAAAATGTATGAAATTTGAATTCCACTAACAATAGTGGAATTGGGAAGACATAAAGTCCATAACTGTCCAAAATAGCCATTTTTTTTCTGCACCAGATATAAACATTCAGAATTTTCACTGAACTTCAGAAAGTTCTAACCCTGGCTTGTTAAGAAATAAGCATTTATTTTAAACCAATTCTCAATGTACATACAATAAAACAAATCCAGAGCTGCAGTGTATCCTGGTTTCTATTTCTGCCTATTACACAGAAGAACATGAAAGATGGCACCCAAAGGTGCTTTTCCAAAAGATAACAGGGCAAGAAAGTCCAATTGCCTTTTGGAAAAGCCACCTTTGGGGAAACCATGACCTGGATGATTAAGAATCCCCATAGACATGACCGACAGCAGCATTTGAACCCCTCACTTTATATGAAATCCATCCAACTTGTGCATGATACAAAATCACATCTCAGTTCAGCCACTTCATTTTCCAAATATACTGGATTGCAGGATCCATCATTTTCAGCCAACACATGTAAAGGTACAGATAAAAGGCAATGTTATCATTTTATATGAACAGAATTTCACTTCTTAAGAGTCAACCAGACAACAATAGGATTGGATTTTAAAAACAAAAAGTTAACACAAGGAGGGCAAGAAGGCAAATAAGTGTAATTTTTCCTTTCTCAGCTTCAATTTCAACAAAAAAACAGATAATTTTTTCAAAAATCCAGAAGTAATAGCTAACTATGCAATAAATGTGATATTTACTTTACCTGTTTAATAGGATACTTTACTTTCACTATTTAAAACATAAATTTGAGTTCCACTTCTAATTTTCACAATTTCTCTTACTCAAAGTTAGCAATTCTGTCCTGGTACCAAATAGGAGAAAGCTAATCTACAAAGAGCAGCGGTGATTCTCTGGGGCTTTTGGCAGGCATTGTTGCCAGTCCTAACTGGACAAACCAGAAATTAAAGATGGGAACTTTAGCATGCCTAAAGGAATTTGGAGTACAAATTCTGCAGATTGTGCTGCTAAAACAGAGGGCCCCAAAGCGGGAAAAGCAGTTCTGAAGCTCAAGAGTATTTTTTGGAATGAGGGGGCAGGCACTGCTTCATGCTAAAAAGCTGTTATCCTTTTGACCATTACGTTATAATTACTTTTACAAAATATATTTTGATCCCACTTTTCTCCCACCATAAAATGCAATGCTTCTGTAGGTGTTTCAGAAGATGTCCCCAAACCCAATTGACTAGCCCAATTTAATTTCTACAAGGCTACTCTATTATTAAAATCTGCTTGAAAAGATACCTGACAATTCTACAACATGGACCCTTCTCTGTTATAGAAACGAAAGCCAACCACCCAAAGTTAACTACAAGTTGCAACTGCAGGAAAAGAACATTCCAAGCAGTGTCCCCCCCCCCCCCCCACCCACAAAACAGAACCTTCCCTAAGGTGAAGGGTTCAATAGCCAATAAAAAATAAGAATGACCATCGAGACGGCGCATACGCCGAGTGCCTCTGGGATGGAAGTCGCCCCCCACTGTCCAGGCGGCCTCTGATGTGCGAGGTTGGAAGATGGGAATCTGGGGCGGCTCCATGTGGGAGGTCGTCAAGGGGCGGGGGCTCAGGCAACACCGTTTTCGACTGTCGGAGGCGGCCACGCATGCACTAGGGGATGATTGTATGATGCGGGAGCTCCATGCGGAGCGCTCGTGGCAGCTGGCGACGGGCAATTATCGTTTCAATAAAAATATACATCCTAGGGGGCGAAACGGGGAGGGGGACTTGTTGTCAAGGGTTAGGGTTAAAATTCCCACTCCAAGAAATTACGTTCAACTGTTTGCCATGCATAAGTTACGTGTAGAAACCATGCATCAATTTGATGCACTACATGTGCTACTAGACTGTAGCCAACAGCACGGCTAGGACGGATGAACCCCTTCCCTTTTCTCTTAATATCCTTCTGCAGCCTCCTAAAATAGAAAATAAATGAAGTAAGTGTTTTGCGCAGCAACACTTCCCCACCGTTTCTTACTTTGGCCACTGCTAAAGACGGCTCGAGCATATCCATGAAAATCCCACGCGGACACGGAACGTGGTTCTCCGTAGAAGCTGCGCCGATCGCACAAGGACCACCCCAAAGCGCTCCCCTATGCAGCATGCAAGTAACGTGAAGAGAAGGGAACTAGAACAATACTTTTCAGCCTCTCCCACCACCACCACCCCTTTTTTTGCATTTGTTATCTCGAAAACCCCATTCCAGCCACCCACCTCTGGAAATTAATGAAGCATTAAGCTATTGATTTGTTTAAGAGCACATGGGCACTTTCATAAGTACCTGGAATTGCTCAGGCGCAGCTTCGGTCTTCTGAGGGTTAACCACTTAAGTGGTCTCCAGCAAAACAGGAGTTAAAAATAGTTTTAAAAGAGAGAGAGAGAGAAAGAAAGATGAAAAGCAAAGACCTGGTGAGGCAGGAAAAACAATGGAGAGCGTCTTTTCTATTTTTTTTTCCTTAAAAAAAAAAATCCGCTTCCCGTGAAAATGAGGGGACACACAGCAGAATCGATCCGGATTCAAAGCGTTCACATGGTGACAGGGAAGGGTGAGCTTCCACGAGCGGAGCCCAGCAGCAGCAACTGGGGCCACACAGGTAGTGGCGGCAGCAACAACTCCGGAGCTCTACCGCTGCCCCGCATTCGCATCTTCCTGCCAGCCGGGAGGGCAGACTACACCTTAAAGCGCTGAGGATCCCCTCCCCCTCTTTGGGGAAAGAGTGAAAGAGACGCTGCTAAATTTTCTGGGGCTGATCAAAGCCTTTGCAACGAAGAGTCTCCTGAATGCAAGGCTCCGCGTTAGTTCTGCACGCCGCCGCCGCCGCCTCTCCACGCAGTCCCAGTTTCTCTCTCTCCTCGGTTCCTGAGCTCGGTTTGAGACCAGCAGCAGGAGCAAAAGAGTTTCCCCCCACCTCGCCTCTACTTTTTTCTCCCCTTGGTTTCCCACGCTGGCTGAATGTGATTTGACCCCGTTTCAAAAAAGTTTGACATAGTGCTTCAACATTTCCGCATTCCAGCCAGACTACAAAGGCAGCGGCCGCCTTCTTCTCTTTTCTGTCTCTGCTCTCTGTCTTCACACTCAATGAAATCCTTCATGAGCTCCCTGCCAAAAGCAGCCGCATACCGCACGGGTCGCATCGGCGAGCAAAGCGCAAGGAACAGGCGCCCGGAGGCCGGAGGAGCAACGCAGGGTGCTCAGCGAGGCGCGGGAAGGACAACCCAACGCGGGGAGGAGCGCCAGCTGCATCACAGCGCTCCCCTGGGAGGCTTCCGTGCTCGGCGCTGTATAAATCTCAAGCAAAAACTGTAATGATGGGAAACGAACGAACGTCTTGATCATGACGCCTACGAATAAGAATAATATAGTCGCGGAATAGCTTTAATCCGACTTTCCCGTGCAAATCTCATCCCGCGTTGGGTACCCTTAGGCAAGAGTATTTTCAGTCCTTTCATCCGCATTAGATTTAGGAATGGTATTTAATTTGTTTTAACAAAACGTATAATCTACCCCACAAATAAGCCTCCAGGGCTCTGTTGCATATTGCAGTTGAAACTGGCTAAATAAAATATCCATGAGGCTGATAAAAGAAAAACATCCATAAATAGCCCCTATCAGTAAAGTTGCTAGGATGCAGAATGGAGGATAGAAAAGAGGTAATAGGGAAACATTATTTAGAAAATTATATGCCTTTAAAAATTATCGTTCTTTATAATATTTGAAATTATACCATATGGCATTAAACTATGCATAATGTAATTTAAAAGGATTAAATCTCTCCTAGACTATATCCTATAAATCCAATTGAAAATAATTCTAATTGAAAGCAGTGTAAATCTCATACTCCTATTGAGATTAAAACCAAATTATATTTCCATACTTAGAATAAACCACATTGGACCCAAGAACTCTTCCCCAGAAAGTGAAATTATAGTTGATAGTATTAGATCTTTACCTTTTGGCCTGGTATTTCACCAGGTGGCAGGTGTCTTGCATTGTTTAGCTTTCCCTTTTTTTCTTACATCTTATATATCATCATTTAATTTTCTCCACAATAGGCAATTTTCAAATTGACTGCTGTTCTAGCCCAGCTACAATCTGTGTATTTTTTAGTTGTATACTTTTAAAGCAAATGAAAGTGTGTTAATGCAAGTGCACCCTTGTTCAACTTAAATCTTATTTAATAACCCTATTTAATCATATTTAATAAAATTCTACTTAATAATAGTAGCCAGCGATCTTTGAGCCAAACTACCAACAAAAAGAAATCAATTGCGAGCATTGGAATGTGTGTTTTCCACATACAAATCTTTCCAACTTGCATTCCAATGAGTATATTGTCATCTACTATGTGGCAATATATATCTATTTCCCATTAACTTCAGTCAGCTTTCCTACGCAGAAGATAAAAAGGAATTAAGGCGTTAAGGGATATATTTTCTGTTTAGTAAATGTAATGTTGATTGGGCAAAACTGAATGGATGGAAACAAAAGTTGAGCACGTAGGAACTGCTAGGAAAAGCATTCCAGAAAAGTTTATGAAAAGTGATAGTCCTTTGTGCTCTCTGAGCTTGATTATTTTCTTGGAGATGTTTCATTCCCAAACTAGGTAACATCATCCATGCTAGTAGGGAGTGGGGTTTGCTCCCAAGTGGCTTGTCCTGTCCGTGTTGAGGAAATTGGTCTTGGTGGTTCTTTGAACTGCTATTTAGCTTGTTTGTTTGAGTTGGTATACTTGATTGGGGTACTTTTTTCTTTTTGGTTGTTGATCGTTGTTTGCCTCTTCATAGTTTATTGGGTAACTTAGTAGCAATATAAGAACTATCATTAATAGTTCCCAATGCTTTAAGATGAACATCACCAGAGCTAATATCATATTGTAAGCATGAAGACGGTTCCTTTGTGAAATATATTGAGGAACTTTTTAAAAATTAGATTATTAAATAATAAATCAAGAGTTCTTATTTCCATCATATTAATGCATTCAAATATAATGCTGTGAAAAACTGTACAGAAACTATAAGAAGCAGACAAATACCTAAAGATAATATCATTTGCAGCTACATTCAGAAATGGTGGCCTTTCTCAACTGATTCTGAAAGCATCCATACAATACATTTGCTAGTTCTTTAACTCTTAAAAGTGAGGGTAGCACTTTCCTTGCGTTGAGGTCTAATTATTACATATAGACTGCACTCCTGCATAATTATTAATGCAACAATTATTTGTTGTACAAACCATTATTGCTGTGTTACCAAGGGACTTAGCAATAACAGCTTGATTCATATATCATCCTAAGCCAAACATATTATAGCTTTTTTGTGTGTGTGTGAACCTACTCTTTGGGTCTCCCAGTAACTACCATAGTATCCTCTCTTACGACTATAGTCCATTAAGCAGAGCTGACCACAGATTGAGATGAAATACAACATCGAGAGGCATGTTGTTGCATGGGTGAGGGGTTATTATTTTACTAATATGTTATTTTATTATTCTTTTTATTTCATTTATATTGTTTTTATATCTGTGTAAGCTGCCTTGAGCTCGCCATGTGGGATAGGCAGCAATATAAATTTTCTAGTATAAATAAAATAAAATAAAATCCAGAAAATCTTTTTCTCATAGAAAAGTAGGGAATACTTTCACCAACAAATGATTCTTCAAGACTTAACAGAAAGTATTGGGGCATTTTCTAGGCCAAAACAAAGAGTAGAGTAGAGTAGAGTAGAGTAGAGTAGAGTAGAGTAGAGTAGAGTAGAGTAGAGTAGAGTAGAGTAGAGTAGAGTAGAATTCTTTATTGGTCAAGTGTGATTAGACACACAAGGAATTTGTCTTTGGTGCATTTGCTCTCAATGTACGTAAAAGAAAAATAAAATAGAATACATCCATCAAAAATCATAAGATACAACACTTAGTGATAGCCATAGGTTACCAATAAGCAATCAAATTATACTACTAAAAAAATAAAACAATATAAAATTTAAAGATAAAAGCAACATGGTTATAGTCATAAGAGATACCACAAGGCTAAGTGTTCAACTTTCCATCTGTATGCAGTTAATCGTTGTCTGAATGAGACCAATCACTGTTGTATCATTTGCAAATTTCAGTATTTTAACAGGGATGTTTTGAGATGCAGTCATTGGTGTATAAAGAAAAGAGAAGTGGAGAGACAACCTTGGGGGTCTCCTGTGCTAATTGTTCAGATATCTTATGTGATTTTACCTATACATATATGTTAACATTATCTCTAATAGAATATGGGACAAGAAAAAAGTGGTATGTCTTTTCCCTTTCAGCAGAATGATGTTACTCTACCGGAATTCAGAGGGACTGTTGCTTCTCTGTTCCCAAACATAAGCAAATCAGTAATGGGATTAGCATCTCTCTGAAAGCAATTCTTTTGATTGGGAGTTGTGTTCCACAACGTCCAGAGGGTACCAGTTGATGTAACTCTAGCATTGGGATGAGGAGCGTGAAATAGTTATAGAAAATGATTTTGCATCATTTACCATGCAGAATATTGATTGTGGGGGAAGGATTCTCATAAAAAGCTGTTAACTCCTGTCCTCCCTTTAAAAAATAATATTTTTTTAGTTATTGGAATTTTTCTTCCAGATCTATTTTATATGTCTCCACAACAGACATGCTACCTCAGTTCAGCTTCAGGTCTAATGCAAGACAGCCCTTTTGACTATTACAACATGATTTCTTTTATCTAGGTGTTTTGACAGACAAGCACCATAATCATAAAATCAGATATTTGCCTCAGCCTAATTCTAATTGTTTCCTTCTCAGACTACATGAATGACCATGAAAGGATCCACTGAAATGGGGAAGAAAGTTATAAAATACTTAAAACAAAAGATCCTGTAGTACAGATCTTTTGTTCAGGTAAAACAAAATATTTATTGGTTTTAGCTTTTCTCTTGCCTCTTATTGCTATCCTCTGTGGCATAACATTGTATTATTACTACAATGGCTATAGCCAAGAAAGAAATCAAACTCAGTTCAGTTTCTTTCCACAGGATTTAAATAAATGTGTGAGGGTAGAACTTGGAACAGTTCTCTCCAATAAACATTTTAATCTGTGGTAATCCAGTCTTTCAATGCTCTTAGCATAAAGTACTGCTTTAGCACCTGCCCCTTAGAACATGATAGCATTGTAGTTAACTGCTAAGTGGCAGGTGTTCAAATATCTCTTGAGAAACTGTTGTATTTTCCTTTTTTCAGTTAAAGAGAAACATGTTTAAAATGCCACTTTGTGAATGCAAATGAGGCTTTATTATCATGTTCCCTTTATTATCTCAAATTATCTCAAATGTTTTAAATATATATTTGGTAGAATCTTAAATTGGGAGGATTTCACAAGGGAAAGTTGTTCAGAGAGAAAACAGACAAAGCAACAGATGTTCATTATGGTTGTTTCTCACAAAAAAGATCTACAGAAAAATGTTGGATATGTATAAAATGTGTCTGTTTCACATTTATTAACTTTATTGCATCACTGTTATTTTACTTCTTACTGCTACTGACAGATGGACACAAATACAAAATATAATACCATTCTGCCAAAGGAATAATAATATTGCTATTAGAACATAGCAATAATTACTATTAATAATAAATACTTATATATTTTTAATCTAAGAATTCTGCTGTGTTCTGAAAGAACATCAGGATATTAATTTCAACACTCTTTTTTTCAATTTATGTCTTTTTGGAAAAGAGTAAATGTGACATGGGAATGGGGAAAACATTACCTGATCATAGACTGTCTACCTGGCATAGTAGGGAGACCTTACATTTTCTAGATTTATTTATTTATTTCAATTTATATAACTGCTCCTTCTCCATCGAAATGGACCAAGGGCGGTGCACAGGGAATTAAAATCAATAAATAACAATAAATACAGTAATAATGTCTAAAATGAATTAAACTAAGGACCTGTGCTAAAACATCCCATTAAAATTCTAAAATACATTTACTCGTTGGCTAAGATTGAATTATATCAGAGCTCTAAGCTCTAAGCTAGATCTATGGATGAGGGAGAAAGATTGCATGATAAGAATCTGATTGGGAAGCATGATATCATTTTATGTATTGTGATTAAATTCCCATTAAAAGAATATTGCTCAGCATTTCGTGCGGCCGGCCTGGCATAATTTTTAAATGGTTTTAGTAGGTTTTATTAATGGTTTTAGTACAGGCGTATTATTTAGTACATTTTTAAATATATATTTCATGTATTTTTATCATTGATTATTGCTGCCTGTACACCACCCTGAGTCCCGGAAGGGAGAAGGGCGGTATAGAAATTTTAATAATAATAATAATAATAATAATAATAATAATAATAATAATTAGAATAATTAGAATAATTAGAATAATTAGAATAATTAGAAGAATAATTAGAATAATAATTAGAATAATTAGAATAATTAGAATAATTAGAATAATAATTAGAATAATAATTAGAATAATAAAGAACTGAGTAAATGAAATAAAATGCATATATTAATTAAAATATAAACGCAATTGCTGATATCACAGTAAACTTTTCTTTTTGTCCCTTTGAGTCAGTCTTCCTTTATTTTACTGCATGTAAAAGTCTCTGGTTTTCTTGACTAGATTTTGGAAGTGATTTACCATTGCCTGCTTGCTAGGGCTGAGAGTGACTGGCCCAAGATCACCAGTTAACTTCATGCCTAAGGTGGGATCATCTGGTTCTCTAGTAAATAGCAATATCACCTATACTTATATACCATTTCACAGTGCTTTGCAGCCCTCTTTAAGCAGTTTACAGTGTCAGCATATTTCCCCCAACAATCTGGGTCCTCATTTTACTGATCTTGAGTTGGTCAGGATCTAACTGATCCTGATGGATCCAGAGAGGTTCCAGACGGAGCTTGGGCCAATACCGGAGACCCTGACCCGTGACTCGACTGAGGACCTGGTGGCTGCCTGGAATAATGCAGCCACTGGGGCCCTGGACCGGGTCGCGCCCTTGCGGCCTCTCATGTGTCGCCGAACTGCCTTGGCCCCTTGGTTCTCCAGAGATGCCTGGAGGGCATTTGGCGATCCACTTGCACCGAATCGGACCAAACATGTGCTAGGTCCCACTTGAGGACCTACCTCGTGGCGATAAGAGCGGTGAAACGTAATTATCTCGCTGCCCTTATCGCATCCGCAGATAACCGCCCTGCTGCCCTGTTTAGAGTGACCCGCTCCCTTCTCCAACAGGGGCCGCAGGAAGCTCCTTTACAGGGTCGTGCAGAGGAGTTTGGACAATATCTGCTGGATAAAGTCGCTCAGATCCGGAGCGAGTTGGTCTCCAATGAGGTGGGCCCGGACGGGCAATCGGAGGCAGGTCTTGAGACCGTTTTATGGGAAGAATTTGACTTTGTGACTCCTGATGACATGGACAGACTGTTGGGACGACTGAATGCTACCACATGTTTATTGGACCCATGTCCCTCCTGGTTAGTACTGGCCTCCCAGGAGGTCACACGAGGCTGGCTCCAGGAGATAGTGAACGCCTCTTTGAGCGAGGGGTCTCTTCCGGCCTTCTTGAAAGAGGCGGTGGTGAGACCCCTCCTCAAGAAGCCTTCCCTGGACCCAGCATTGTTGGTTAATTACCGTCCGGTCTCCAACCTTAGCTTTCTTGCTAAGGTTGTAGAGAGTGTGGTAGCTCAACAGTTCTCCCGACACCTGGAGGAAACCATCTATCTAGACCTGCGCCAGTCTGGCTTCCGTCCCGGGCACAGCACGGAGACGGCATTGGTCACGTTGGTAGATGATCTCTGGAGGGCCCAAGACAGGGGTTGTTCCTCTGTCCTGGCCCTATTAGACCTCTCAGTGGCTTTCGATACCATCGACCATGGTATCCTCCTGCACCGGCTGGAGGGGTTGGGATTGAGAGGCACTGTATTGCAGTGGTTCTCTTTCTACCTCTCTGACCGGTTGCAGTGTGTACTGACAGGAGGGCAGAGATTGACCTCGAGGCCCCTTTTATGTGGGGTACCTCAGGGGTCGGTTCTCTCACCCCTCCTGCTTAACATCTACATGAAGCCGCTGGGTGAGATCATCCATGGCTTTGGGGTAGAATACCATCAGTACTCTGATGACACTCAGCTGTACATTTCTACCCCTGGCCACCCCAACGATGCCGTGGAAGTGCTGTCTCGGTGTCTGGAGGCCGTGCGGGTCTGAATGGGGAGGAACAAACTCAGACTCAACCCGTCCAAGACCGAGTGGCTGTGGTTTCCGGCATCTCGATATAGCCAGTTAACTCCATCGCTGGCTATCGGGGGTGAGTCATTGGCCCCCGCGGAAAGGGCTCGCAACTTGGGCATCCTCCTGGATTCATGGCTGTCCTTGGATGACCATGTGACGGCCGTGGCCAGGGGGGGCTTCTATCAGGTTTACCTGATTGCGCCCCTTTCTAGATCGGGATGCCCTACACACGGTCACTCAAGCCCTCGTTATTTCCCACCTTGACTACTGTAACGCCCTCTACATGGGGCTCCCCTTGAGGTGCACCCGGAGACTCCAGCTAGTGCAGAATGCGGCCACGCAGGGGATTCTGGGAGTTTCTCGTTACTCCCATGTAACACCTCTCCTGTGCGAGCTGCACTGGCTGCCTGTGGTCTTCCGGGTGTGCTTCAAGGTGCTAGTCACCATCTTTAAAGCGCTCCATGGCACGGGTCCTGGTTACTTGAGAGACTGCCTCCTACCACATACCTCCCTTCGACCTGTCCGCTCCCACAGAGTGGGCCTTCTCAGGGTGCCATCAGTCGGTCAATGCCGGCTGGCAGCTCCCAGGGGAAGAGCCTTCTCTGTGGTGGGTCTGGCACTCTGGAACGACCTGCCCCCCGATATCCGTACCATCACAGACCTACGACTCTTCCGTCGGATGTTAAAAGCACATTTCTTTTATCTAGCCAGCCTGACATAGACTAGGGAATAATTTTAAACTTTGATATTTATTGGTTTTAAATTTATTTATCCAATTTTAGCACAGATTTAATAATTTAATTGTTTTTTATATTTTGTATTGTATTGTTGGGTTTTTATCTTTCTGTGCACCGCCCTGAGTCCCTTTTAGGTGAAATAGGGCGGTATATAAATCGAATAAACTAAACTAAACTAAACTAACTGCCAAACTGCTGACAGCCAGCAGTCAGTAGAAGTAGTCTTCAGTATTGCATTCTAACCACTGTGCAACCACAGTACATCCTGATATTCAAGGAACTGGTGTAGAGATGTAATTGGAAATGAATGGAATATGTTAAGAAAGAATGGCTCATTGTCTGAAACATTTCACATTATGGTGTTTTTTTTAATATTGATTTATTTTACTTTACTCTAAGTTTTGGTCCAGTGTTCTTCCAATTTAGAAATAGATCAGATATGTGCCAGTCAGGTGTGGGTTGCTGCCAGTTTTACTACCGATTCGCAACCTGTGCACAATGTGCACTGCACGTGCATGCATATTCAGTATAAATTGTCCGTGCATGTGCAGAACAATTTATAGTGAACTGCGCGCACACAGTCAATAAAAACTAAAATGGTTGCAGTCCAGTGGCAGTGTGGGAACTGGTTCGGGGGCGTGGCAGGCCTGGGCTGCTGCCGGTTCTGCGGGAGCAACCCACCTCTGGTGCCGGTCTGCAAACACAGATTCTATTATTGAAGTAGATCAGTGGCTGGATTCAAATTTTTTTATTACCGATTTTATGGGCGTAGCTTGGTGGGCATGGTGTGGCTTGGTGGGTGTGGCTTGGTGGGCATGGCAGGGGAGGGATACTGTAAAATCTCCATTCCCACCCCACTCCAGAGAAAGATTCCTGCAAAATCCGCATTCCCTCCCCATCAGCTGGGACTCGGGAGGCAGAGAATAGATGGGGGCAGGGCCAGTTAGAGGTATCATTTACTGGTTCTCCGAACTACTCAAAATTTCCGCTATGGGTTCTCCAGAACTGGTCAGAACCTGCTGATTACCACCTCTGAAGTAGATGGTACGTTTGATAAAACTTTGTGATTATAGGCTAATTGGAATCAACTTCCCAAAGAAATGATGTGCGCTGTTTCACCTCATGTAAGTTATAAAGCCATCAATCAAAGATACTTAGATTTGTTTACACTTAGGTGGTTGGGATTGATAGTCACATGTCCACTTCCAATTCTATATGGTTCAATTAATTCAGATTTTAGATATTCTTCCAATGTAATCACCCTGTGAACTTGTTTATTCGCAGTCTGGGCTGTCTATCTAGTCTCAATCCACCATGCCAATGTGTCAGAGAGAATGCTTTTGGAAGAGGCCTTGATAATAGCTCTTAGTGTCATGCAGACAATGTTCAAATCCCTATTTGGTCACACATACTGGATAGTATATACATGCCCTTATTTGTAAGAAAAATATGAAAATACTGTAATATTTATAGATAAACCCTGCAATTAATTCATTCCGGCTTCATACCAGTTTCATATTAACAGGTGTCAGTGAAGTTGTAAAGCTTGCCCTTGACCCTACAGTAGTTCAAGCCTTTTCTGGAGATCAATCCTGCCTAGTTATACTCACAAGGCAAAGCAATCCTAAGAATAAGTTTTGGCCACATGATAATCCAACCTATCTTTCCAACCTGTAAGACAACTTTTGTCTACATCTGAATTGTCAAATGACAACAAAGACATCTTCGGAGTTGGTTTCCAGACTGCTTGTTTCCTGCTGTGAGAAACTGAAATACATGCTGTCAATCTAGTGCGGGGATTCCAAATACAATGATTGCTTGAAGAGACATTGATTTACAAAAATAAGGCAGCTACCTCTTACTTGAGAAAACCATGAAATAGACACTGAAAGGGAGTTCTTTTTTTCTCATCAGTAGCTCCTTTCTCCTGACCCTATTGCCTAAATATGAAGAACTAAAAAGAAAGAAGTGCTTATAATTTAAATGGATGACTTGCTTTTCCCCAGCATTAAATGGTTGTCAATACCTACACTTCTGTCTTTTGTAATATGTTCAGTCTGGGTTCAGTCTGAATATTCCTGTACACTTTGAGGGAGAAAGTTCAAGAAAAGTAAGATCAAACTACAGCTGATAAAACATGCGTGGTAACTTTCTCCCAGTTCAGGTTCTGTTCTTCAGGGTAGTTAGAATAACATTACCATCTGTCTTAATTAATCATTGCTTTAGTATTTGAATAATTGGGAGCTATAGGAATGACATCCTACAAAGCTAATGATTTATTTTTTGCACTATAATCAATCTTCCGATTGTAGCCAAATAACAGATATTCAACTCTGACCCACATAAGTACTTTTAGAATTCTTGTGTGCTGAGTTATGTTTGCCCAAATCAGTTCACCTTCGGCAATTACTTTGCCAGGCCAACAACAAAGGAGATGCTGATTCCTATCATAGACCTATAGTTTAATGAGCCAGTTTTGCAAAGGCTGATAAGATTTCTCAGCAAAAGAACCATTTAAAATTCTATCACAGTGGATATTAGTTTGACATTTCCCTACTTTTATTATTAAATATTATTTAATGATATATATATTTTTTTTATTCATAAAACATGAAACTCAGCCAACTGAACATTTAAAAATGCATTGCAAATACTATTGACTGGTGCTAATGGTTGATACAGTTTGCTGCCAGCATCCTAGGTATCAACCAAGTATCTTCTTAGAATGTAAGATGTTCCAAGTAGTGTAGTTTTTTGCAGTTCCGCTGGTGTTATTGCAAGAAGCTGCAATTTGCTGATATATTTAGTAAAATTTTTGGACATGGTGCCAAGTGCCCCGATGACAATGGGTGTCACTGTGACATGCTTCATTCATAGCCGTGTAGTTTCGATGGCCAGGTCACGATGATGATGATGATGATTATTATTATTATTTGCTATTAGATGACACAACCTTTGCTAATCAGGTTACATTTAGATGTAAGTTAGTGGAATGTTTTCCCCCATTAATACGTCAGATTATTTACCTGTAAGAGGAAACAGAAATCAGCACAATATACTCAACTTCAATTTGCTAAAGTAAATATAATAAACGTAACTCCCAAAGCCAGCAGGTGCACTATTTCAGAACTCATTTCAACTTACTGGTAGAAAAACATGCTTTTTTCCTTTTAATTAATTACTGTTAGAACACAACATCTTTTGTTCATTTTCTTGGCTTAGTTTTCCTTAATCATTTGTTCAAAGAACACTTAAATCCATGTATGTGTTACATCTGCCAGAGTTGTATTTGTTGTCCTCTTATCTTTACAGTTTCATTATATTTTCAGCTACTTTTCTGTAACTACATCAGGGATGGTTAGAAATAGAATCTCTAAAACTTAAGTGTTTTCCCTACAGCAAAAGATCTATTTTCAGCAGCTGCTGCTTTAATAATACCTTATATTATTGTTACGTTGAGAACATTTTTCCATTCACTATATAAATCACTCTTCTTTTGAGGCTCAGATGACTTTTTAAAAAGGCAATGGGATTTTCTGAACCATTGAAAGTACTCTATACAAAATGATTAAGCCAGGTGTGACCAATACCCTAATGATGTTCTGAAAATCCTTGAGTACCTGGCCATTCTCTCAGATCTTGGGGTAGGTGTTTACTACATGTTGTAGATTGGTTTTTGTTGGATCTTCATTCTCTTATGGAGGCCTTTGATTTTTCAATATTTATTCTTGCTTTTAATGTGATGGTTGTTCAGAGTCCCTTGAATTAGGTAGTCTTTACATTAAATAAATAAAGTATATCATCAAATGATTACTGGGGTAAATTTTGCTAGTTTGAAAGCATGTAAACATTCAATGTACAGTGTACAAAATCCTTAGCACTTACACACGTCCTTAATTTAGTTAGCCTTTAACTCAGTTAACTCTTTATTAGTGATTGTGACAACGTAAAATTCAGCCATGCTAACTGGGTCAAAAATTACTATTCTGGAAATACAGCATTGTCCCACATTTTTTTCAGGTGGCGTTACTTATCCTATGAGCCTTTGGTCTGGGACAGCACTGACTAGATCTATGACATCGCTATCCCTTTCTCCATTAGTCAGGCAGCAGGAGGCAGGATTTTGTCATTGTAGTCAATTGGTGTTTTGAAGGTCTTTTAAAAGTACAGCCAAGGCTGAGCAGCAAGTACTTACATACTTGGGTTATTTATTTATTTGATTTTTATTTTGCTTTTATTATTTTTATAAATATGTAAAATGGGTTGCTATAGATTGTTCAGCCATAATAACTATAGAATCCGATGTACCCAATATAGAATGTATTCAATTAATTAAACAATATATTAAAATATTGCTCAAAATACTTGAGACAGCAATGCATCTAAAGACATTCTCCTTCAACATATTAGGTTTGATGGCAACAGGTGGGTGTCTGGGTGTCTATAGTTTGTTGAAAACTCAGATGAACCTGGGCAGGCTATCAAATCTCTAAGACAGAGGTGTCAAACTCACGTTGGAACAGCTGCATCATGTGATGTATCGGACTTTCCCCCCTTCGCTAAACAGAGCAGTGGTGTGGCCAGCACGTGACACATCTGGCCCATGGGGCACAAGTTTGACAGCCCTGCTCTAAGAGAATGCTTTTTCTGAGACAATTAGGGCAGCAATTGGGGAGGCCAGTCTCTTAAAGATGACACACTCAAAGAGAAGGGACCAGAAAGAAGACTTTCTGATTTTGAAACAAACCACTGGGAATAGGTAATCCCAAAGTTATCCAAGTCCTATGCCACAAAGGGGTTTTAAAGATAATAACTAGTATATTTAAACATACTTATTAGCAAACTGATAAATCAATGAGCTCCTGACAATGATGCTGCATGGGTGAAATACCTTTCCTAAAACATCTGCCTACTAACCAGGGGTCTGCAAAGTCGGCTCTTTTAAGACTGGTGGACTTCAACTCCCAGAATTCAACTCTGGGAGTTGAAGTCCACCAGTCTTAAAAGAGCCGACTTTGCAGACCCCTGTACTAGACCAATTGAAATTTCAGCATAGTCGTCAAGCACAGTTCTGTGTCACACACAGTTCTGTGTCACACACAGTTCTGTGTCAAACACACTACAACAATCTAAACAAAGGAAATGAGGGACAGGCAGCACCAGCCCCCGCTTCAAAAAGAATTCATTACTGCTCAAACCTCCACGGATTAAAAATCCAGGTCTAACAATCAAAGAGCCACTTCATGGACAGAGCATTTACATGTTATTCTTTCAAACATTTTATTATTTTGAAGGCATCCTGAACAATTTTGCTTAAGCATACTTAAATCAATTTCATTGTAATTTTTACAATGACAATAAAGATTATTATTATTATTATTATTAAACAAACAGGTTTAAACAGCTGATTGATTTTAAGATTTCCCACAACATTATTGCCTGGCTAGAATTGATTTAATCCAGTGTGTGGCACTTGGAGTTAAATATAATTCTATGGGAGTCCTTTGGGGAATTTAATTTAATTTTTCCTCAATGCGCTAATATTTGGGATATCATAGTGTTAACATATTATGAAAATAATTTAACGTTTGGATCATTCTACTAAAGATCCCTAATCACATGATTGATGGAAAGAAAAAAGATGCTTGAACTGGCTAGTTTGAAATTTGATGTCCTAGAAGGTTTTGTTTTACCTGCAAATTTAATCCAGTTTTGCCAAAAGGAGTTGTTTTCCCAAGAGGGGAAAGGCTTGTTTTAACTTTTCACCTATCTCTTATATTTCAGGGCCTGTAAAGGAAGGGATAGCTGGAGAAGTCTGGTGTAGTTTCTTTTGTTCCTGAGTACAAAATCACAGGGATAAAATAAGGAAAGTTTTGTCAGTTTCCATCTTCATCACTGGTGAAGGTCTGAAGGGTGATTTTTATTCCTTGTTTTCACCACTTCAAGTTGGCCAAAGTGAAGACAAGCATGGATCACCTTCAAACTGCCCCAGAGAATTGGAAATCTGCTCTGTTAGTTATCATATGAAAACCAGTTATATCTCTATCAAATGGGAAGAAATCACATTTATCACTGTGCTGTGATTCACTTGTTAATTTCTGCAAATCAGATTTCAACCAAAGATACAAAACAAATCAAGTTATTCTGAGGATTCTCCAAAACATAGAGCATTTCCTAATTTTGATAAGGCTTATTCCTGGCAAATCTGCTAGTAATAGTTCAATAAATTGTTTTCACTTTTTTTTTTAGATCTGAGGTTGAAAACAACTGATGCAGTTGGCAGTGTGTGCAAATTTGTTATGTCAACATCCAAAATCCAGAGCAAATATTATAATTGATTTATTTTTTAAACCGATCCAAAATTAGCTAATGGTTCTATTGAATTATTAATGGTTCTATTGAATTATTAATATACTTTTTATTGTTGAAAAATAGTTTCAGGAGTAGTGTATATTTCTTAACATTATGTAGAATTTGTGTAGATTGCAATGAAAGTGAGAATTGGGACTATGAGTATAATAAATTCCTTTATCTATCAAATTTATACTGTATAGCTAAGCATCTCATAAAATAAGTGACTCTGAGTAACGTACAACAAAGCTGCAAAATAGTGGATTAATAAATACTCCAAACCATTATTATTATTATAATTATTAAAAACATTTAAAACTATTTTTTTTAAAGTTTTAAAAGTAGAAATAATGGGCGAAGGGATGTTAATTATAGTGGAGCCAAGAAATGCCAGACTTCATGGTCTTAAAGATAACTTAATGGAAAATGGTCTGTAAGATGTTAAAATGGACTTGTGTTTCAAAGATTGAGTTTAAATATGGAGGCAATTATATCTGACTGCTCAGGGTGACTTTGTAAAAATAAAGTCTTCTAAAAGAATACAGATAGATCTTCTATGCATGATATGGATCTAAAAGGCTTTTTTAATCTTTTCCAGATAGACCTTTAATAAATTTGGAGGCCATAGTCTAATTCTAAATAATCATTTTCTTTGATTATTTTATTTTTGTCAGCAACAGTTGAATATTTTGTTACTAAAACATAACTAGTGATTAAGAAATTAGGCAGTTGCACAATACAATAAATATTATGAATAACTATTTTATTACCTGGAAGTAAGCAATAGTCTTATAAAGAACAAATATTCCTATTGTTTGCAACTGATTCATTCTTAAAAGGTGTAGTGTAGTAAATGTTGGCATTAATTTAGCATTAGTTCTGACACAATTGTTCAAAAACTGGTTGATCACCTAATCCAGTGATGGCGAACACTTTTGGCACCGAGTGTGTACTCATCTGGGCTGCAACCAGGAAAAGGAACTGCCCAGGAGGCGTGTGCATGGCGGAAAATGAACTTCCGGTTACTGCTGCGCATTCACATGTGCTGATCAGCTACCTATCGCATATGCTCACACTGGAAAATGGAATAGCAGCTCTTCCAGTTTCCGACACTGCCTAGACTACATGCACAAAGGCCAGCTGATCATCGCGTGTGCATGTGTGCCAGAAACCCGGAAGAGGAATGGGTGATGCCACATGTGCCAAGTGATATGGCTTCAGGTGCCACTTTGGGCACACATGCCATAGATTTGCCATCACAGACCTAATCTATGTCTTTTTTCAGTACATAACTGTACTCGGATTTTTCTCACAACATGTAATAGCCAGATTCATTATACAGCAAGGTGAATGTGTTTCCCAGCCTCAGCAACATTAAGATGTGTGGGCTTCAGATTCCAGAATTCCTCAGCTAGAGGCTTGTTGAACACAAGATACAGAAATCTCTAGGAAAGGTATGTGAGAGTCAATAGGAACAGGAGGGAGCAGATGCTGAGATCTGGAAGTATAAAAAGGAAAGAGATGATTCATTCATACATACATTTATACATTCAAGGTTAAATTGCCTCTTCTTGTTCTCTGAAGGTGTAGTTTCTGCAGTAGGAGTCAGATCACTTTATCATGTCCATATTTATGTGCGAAAGAAAATTTTACACTGTCAATTAGACTATGGGGATCCACTCTAAAAGGAACCAACCATCTATCTGGAGATTTTGTGCCATACAAGTTAGGATCTGTTGAACTGTGATTATAAATGTAGCCTGCAAAAAATCAAGAGGGAGGAAGGGTTCAGAGTTTTCTCTTTTTGTTAGTCATCCAGAAGTGCATTCTTCTAATCTAAGTATAGTAGAATGTAGTTCAGACAGCACTTTTCTTTTGAGGTAGGAATTCTCAAATTGTGTGGTTCTATGGCCTCCTAAAATCTATATAAATAAAAATGTAAAATAGTTTGTACGAATCCACTAATCTCAAAAACTACTGAACCAATCTGCCTCAAATTTTGACACAATGTTTTTTTTTAAACTTTTTTTTTTATTGAAAAGGTTCTATTCAAACAAATTTCCCCCCTTTTTACCCCCCGAAATATAATATCAATCACATACAAATACTATACCCCCTCCCCCCCGTCTTAAAATAAATTTCTCATTCAGATATTGTATCCCCTCACCTCCCAACAATCATAATATAAATTTCTCTTAAAGTAACAATATCCCATTAACCCCATCTTCTAAATTAATTGAACATATATAAATCATAATATAAATTTCTCTTAAAGTAACCGTATCCCATTAATCCCATCTTCTAAATTAATTATACATATATATTTTCCCACCCTCCACCCTAACCCTCCCCCACCTCCCATTCAAACCCACCCCCCTGACTTCCGCTATACACCACTCTAATAATTCCAAACATCCCATATATTATTTACTCTGTTCACATTGTATCCCTTGCTTATCACCCTATCAATCTAAACATTCTTACCTAAAGGCTACATAATACTTCCTAGTCTGGTATTTATTCTGTATATAATCAATCCATTTTGCCCATTCCTGTATATAATTCTCCTGTTTCTGATCTTTTAAGAAAGCTGAAATTTTTGCCATTTCTGCAAACCCCGCCACTTTCTTAATCCATTGATCAATTGTCGGTAAAAAATCTTTTTTCCATTGTTGAGCAATCAACAACCTAGCTGCTGTAACCATATACAAAACCAATTTTGTTTCCCCTTTAGTAAAATCCTTAATTATACCCAATAAAAACATTTGCGGAATAAATTGTATTCTTTTCTTAAATACATTTTGCATAACCCACCATATTTTTATCCAAAAAGCTTTAACATTATTGCAAGTCCACCATACATGAAAAAAAGTAGCATCTAAACACCCGCATCTCCAGCATTTTGGTTGAACATTTGGGTACATACATGATAATTTCTTAGGATCTAAATACCATCTGTAAAACATTTTATAAAAATTCTCCCTTAAATTCTGTGACTGTGTAAATTTAACATTCTGAACCCATATCTTTTCCCACGTATCCAACATAACCAATTCATCAAGATTCTGAGCCCATTTAATCATGCAATCCTTAACCAATTCACTTTCTGAATCCCTTTCTAACAATACATTATATATTTTTTAACATGTTTTGGGCCAGTCTCTTTTATCTGCTTGATCAGTTCCACTTCTTTATCCATAAAACCAACCCTGCGATCTTCTTTCCATCTCTTCTGTAACTGTATATAATGTAACCAATTTAGAGTAATTCCTTCTTCCAACAGTTGTTCCAAAGTTTTCAACTGCCATTCGTCCCCATCAGCAATAAGCACGTCTTTATATAAACACCCCCCGAGTGACTTAGTATTTGTAATCCACATGGTGTCTGCAAGATCCAACCAAAGTGGTATTTTATAATCCCAATTAGGCCGGTGCTTCTTCCATATTCTCATCAAGGCGCTTCGGAGAACATGATTGTTAAACACTTTATTTATTTATTTATTTATTTATTTAAATTTATATCCCGCCCTTCTCCACCGAGGACCCAGGGACTTTATCCACCCTATCTTCATAAAAAAGATATGCATGCCATCCCAAAACAAGGTCATGACCTTCTATATTCAACAGTTCAGTTTTTGTTTTCCCAAACCAATCTGCTACATACGTCAATACCGCAGCTTCATAATACAATCGAAGGTTTGGGAGTCTGAGGCCACCGCTTTCACGAGTATCTTGCATAATCTTCATCTTTACTCTCGGTTTTTTCTCCTTCCAAACAAATTTATTTAATGTTGCTTGCCATTCTAACAAGATTTTATCTGATTTAAGCACCGGTATCATCTGGAATAAGAAAATAAATCTATGTAGAATGTTCATTTTAATTGCTGAAATCCTTCCAAGCAAAGATAGTTGTAGCTTTTTCCATACTTGAAGATCTTTCTGTATCTTTTGCCACAACACTTCATAATTATTTGGAAAAAGTTTTATATTTGATTCTGCAATTTGTATTCCTAAATATTTGACCTTAGAAACTATTTCGAAACCTGCCAAACTTGCAAGTCTCTTTCTTTGAGTCTCTGTCATATTTTTAATCATCATTTTCGTTTTATTTTGATTTAGTCTAAACCCAGACACCATGCCAAATTCTGCTATGATATTTTTCATCTGAATTATTGAATTCAAAGGATGTGAAAGGGTAACAACCAGATCATCGGCAAATGCTCTAGTTCTGTATTCCTTTTGCCTAATAGTTATGCCACTTAAGGAGTTTGAGTCCCGAATTGTATTCAACAAGACTTCCAAGGTTAAAATAAATAACAATTCCTCTGCCCTGGGGGAAGATCCAGGGGGGACGGAGGGGGCCACGGCCCCGCCTGCTGGGGGCCAGGGAGGAGAAAAAGAAGATACAATAGCCAAGAGACTTAGATCGAAAAAATAACTTTGCCTTGATTTTCCTGAACAATTTTGCATAATATTTTCTGGATTTATTGTAAATGTCTGACAGCATGGAACTGAGAATTTAGGTATATGTACTTGCTTTTACCTTGTAGTGTTATGAAAAATGCTTTTTTTTTGTTATTTTTTTATTGTGTATTTTGAGGTCTCGGAAGGGCCGACGACTCTGACGTGAATGCTCTCAAAATTTCTTTGTATCCCTTACCCTACCCTATAGAAAAAATGTAAAACCAATAAAACTTTTTCAATATAATAAAAAAATAAAAATAACAATGGAGATAATGGGCATCCTTGTCTTGTACCTTTTTGTATCTCGAAAGTTGTAGACAAATTTCCATTAATAATAAGTTGTGTATTTTGTTGCTGATAAATTGCTCCAATCGCCTGTCGAAATCGTGGTCCCATATCCATCTTTTCCAAAGTCTTGGTTAGAAAGTTCCAGTTCACTCGATCGAAGGCCTTCTCCGCATCCAAGAAAACCAGCACTGCAGAGATCTGCTTATTCTTATCAAGATAATCAATTAAGTCTATGAGTTGCCTTACATTCTCCTTCATGTGTCTACCTTCAATAAATCAAATTTTGACACAATGTTGACAAGGACTTCCGATAATAGAATAGCTACTCATTTTGTGCCTAGCACACGTGTGTCGTGTGCAAGGTACACACATGTAAAAAGTACCCACTGAAATATGTTTTTACCTCCCTGTAACTCCTCCCACCAACTGTCATTTCCTCAGCCACGTATGGAGGCCTCTTAGGGCCAAAAAGGCACTGGGATAGCAAACTCCCAGGTGGCCCATAGAGAGAGAGAGAGGAAGAAATACAGTTTAATAAAAAAGAAGGACTAAGGGAGACATGATAGCAGTCTTCCAATATCTCAGGGGTTGCCAAAAAGAAGAGGGAGTCAAACTATTCTCCAAAGGAGAGAAGCAACTTAGAACTGAGGAGAAATTTCCTGGCAGTGAGAATTATTAACCAGCGGAACAGCTTGCCACCATAAGTTATGGATGCCCCAACACTGGATGTGTTTTTAAGAAGAGACTGGAAAACCATTTGTCTGACACAGTATAGGATCTCCTGCTTGAGCAGCGGGGTTGGACTAGATGACCTCTAAGGTCCCTTCCAACTCTGCTATTGTATTATTGTATTACAGTAGGTAGGTAGATAGGGGAATAGAGAGACAGGGAGAAATACAGTTTAATAAAAGAGGGACTAGGGGAGACAGGATAGCAGCCTTCCAATATCTCAGAGGGTGCCACAAAGAAGAGGGAGTCAAACTATTCTCTAAAGCACCTGAGGGCAGAACAAGAAGCAATGGGTGGAAACTAATCAAGGAGAGAAGCAAGTTAGAACTGAGGAGAAATTTCCTGACAGAACAATTAATCAGTGAATGCCCCAACACTGCAAGTCTTCAAGAAGATGTTGGATAGCCATTTGTCTGAAATGGTATAGGGCAGTGATGGCTAACTTTTTTTGGCTTGCGTGCCAAAAGCAGGGGGAGTGCAGGGGCGATGTGCACAGGTGTGCCACATCCATAATGCTATGTGCATGACCCCTTGCATTTGGCATGCTTTTTACATCATCCCCAGGCTCCAGAGGCTTTATAGGAGCCTGGGGAGGGTGAAAATAGTCTTCCCCCTCCTCCAGAGGGCAAAAAACAGCCTCAAAAGAAGGCCTAAATCAGCTGGCCAGGGAACACACACACACTGAAGCTGACAGGGCAATGCCTTGCGTGGTCTAAGAAATGGTACTGTGTGCGGACTTCCTCCGGTTAGCCGGAGGCGACGGTCGGGTCTTGGACTCGTCCGCCGCTTGGTTGCTCCGGCGGCGCCTTTGGGGGCAGGGGGCTCTTGCAAAGAGCCCCCACTGCACGGGCAGCTCGCGGTGAGTCCCCCCACCTAGATGGCAGTCGGGGGGGTGGCTCCTGCCTCGCCCTAGGCGCCGGAGAACGAGTCGCGGGGGGGGGGGAGTTCCTCTTTCATCCCCTTCGCCGATGGAGAGCCGGAACAGCTGCTGAGATTTAAGACGGGCTGAAAGCCGGGGCTGAAGGCAATGCCGAGGCTCATGGCTACAGAGTGGATTGTGAGTGATTTTCACTTAATGCTTTCAACTTTCACTTTAAAAGAAGAAGGAGGAGGGAGTTTGTAAAACCCCTCCTTGGAAAGGAAAACAAAGCGGCGTTTTGAAATGTTCCCCAGGCTTGGGGAGGTGGAGGAATCAACATCCGACTTCTAAACTATAAGTGAAAGTCTTTTACTTTAAGAATCTCAATGATACTTTGTATCTGTCTGGCAACAATTGAAATGAACTTTCACTAGATCTCCGCGGTTTCCAGAGGGGCGGGGAGGATGGCGTTCCTTTGTTCTCGGCAAGAAATATTTCCTTTTGAAATTTGCTGACACTCCCTCGTCTTCGGGACTGAACTCTTTAACAGTGGATTGATTTAATTGATTATTAGGACCTTTCCCAGATGTGCTTTCTTTTCTTTTTCTTATTTGATTGCTTTTAAAAATTGTTCTCTCACTGGACTGTAAGCAAATTGAACTTAAAATTTGGATATTGACTTTTGCTCTCTCTTCACCTCACGGACTACCTCTCCAACAGACGCCATATTAGTGACAAGAACTTAATACTTTCATTATGGCTTCAAAAAAGCAGCCACATCAACCCAAGATTACTTCAATGTTAGCCAAAGGAACAGAGGTGGAAGCTACACAGTTATCAGCAATAGAGGAAACTCTTCAAAACATCATGAAAGAAATAAAAAAAATCCGGAAAGACAATGTTAGCTCAAAATTGGAACTTTTGGAGACACAGAAAGCACTAATGGAAAATAAACAAAGAATTGATGGATTGGAGGGGGGGGACGGCTGAGATGAAGGGAGAGATAAAAAATTCTCAAAGGGAAATTGTGGATTTAGCTGGTCATATGTCTAGGATGGATTTTGAAAGGATGTCTTACTTTTTAAGGTTTCAAAATGTTCCTGAAGTTGCCTCTGAAGATTTAAAAGAATTAATGTGTACGATGTTAGCAGATTACACTAAAAAGAGCAAAGAAGATATTTGGGGGGACATCGACCTGATCTATAGAATTAACTCAGCATATGCCAGAATAAATGAGGTACCCAGAGAGATACATATTAAATTTGTAAGAAGGTCAACGAGGGATGGGGTCCTGAGAGCACAAAGAGACGATCCCTTAATATACCAACAGACTGAGAGTGCCATTTTGAAACAGATCCCGAAAAAGATTAGAGAAATAAGGAGGAAATATTCCTTATCAAAAAGATTATATAAAAAGGGGGTGTGGTTCAAGTGGTTGGTGCCCGAGGGAATGTTAGTGTTCTGAGAAGGGGGGAAGAGTAAGAATTAAAACAATTGCAGAGGCGGAAGCCTTTCTTAAAAAAACATTCCCCAATCCTGGAGGATGAAAATGGGGGAGCGGAGGGGGCCACGACTCCGCCCACTGGAGGTCAGGGAGAGGAAGATACAATTGCTAAAAGTCTTAGATCTCACAAATGACTTTTTTCTATATAGTGTAACTTCTATCTGGATGTTTATAGAAATAATGATTGATTGCATGAATATAAAATGATATATTTGTATCTCTTTCCACTTTGTAGGGAAATGAAAAATGATTTGTATTATCTTATTTTTTTTTGTAAGAAGCCTTGGAGGGGGCCCACACCTCTGACATAGATGTCCTCAAAATATCTTTGTAACACCTTATACCCTTTTCCTATTTTTAAAATTTTGTAAAAACCAATAAAACTTTTTTTTCATAAAAAAAAGAAATGGTACTGTGTGCCACCTGTGGCACCCGTGCCATAGGTTCGCCATCATGAGTATAGGGCTTCCTGCCTAGGCAGGGAGTTGGACTAGATGACCCCCAAGGGATAGATAGAGAGGGAGAAATTAGGTAGGTAGGTAGGTAGGTAGGTAGGTAGATAGATAGATAGATAGATAGAAAGAAAGAAAGAAAGAAAGAAAGAAAGAAAGAAAGAAAGAAAGAAAGAAAGAAAGAAAGAAGACAGTAGGTAGGTAGGTAGAGGGAGAAAGGAAGAAATAGGTAGGTAGGTAGGTAGGTGATTAGATAGGGAGAAATACAGTATGTAGGTAGGTAGGTAGGTAGGTGGATGGATAGATAGATAGGGAGAAATACAGTAGGTAGGTAGGTAGAGGGATAGACAGAGGGAGAAATACAGTAGGTAGGCAGGTAGGTAGATAGGGGGATAGATAGAGAGGGAGAAATACAGTAGGTAGGTAGGTAGAGGGAGAAAGCAAGAAATAGAATAGGTAGGTAAGTAGAGGGATAGACAGAGAGGGAGAAATACCGTAGGTAGGTAGGTAGGTAGGTGTATAGATAGATAGGGAGAAATACGGTAGGTAGGTAGAGGAATAGAGAAAGAGGGAGAAATACAGTAGGTAGATAGAGGGATAGAGAGGGGGAAATACAGTAGGTAGGTAGAGGGATAGGGAGAAATACAGTAGATAGGTAGAGGGATAGACAGGGAGAAATATAGTAGGTAGGCAGGTAGGTAGATAGGGGGATAGATAGAGAGGGAGAAATACAGTAGGTAGGTAGGTAGAGGGAGAAAGCAAGAAATACAATAGGTAGGTAAGTAGAGGGATAGACAGAGAGTGAGAAATACCGTAGGTAGGTAGGTAGGTAGAGGAATAGAGAAAGAGGGAAAAATACAGTAGAGGGATAGAGGGATAGACAGGGAGAAATATAGTAGGTAGGCAGGTAGGTAGATAGGGGGATAGATAGAGAGGGAGAAATACAGTAGGTAGGTAGGTAGAGGGAGAAAGCAAGAAATACAATAGGTAGGTAAGTAGAGGGATAGACAGAGAGTGAGAAATACAATAGGTAGGTAGGTAGGTAGAGGAATAGAGAAAGAGGGAAAATACAGTAGGTAGGTAGGTAGAGGGATAGAGAGGGGGAAATACAGTAAGTAGGTAGGTAGGTAGAGGGAGAAAGAAAGAAATACAGTAGGTAGGTAGGTAGAGGGATAGATAGAGAGGGAGAAATACAGTAGGTAGGTAGGTTGCGAGTTATACGGTGGTTGTGTGTATGTGTGCAGGTGTAGATCTACACACAGATTGGTTGGCCATTTAACCAGACTGGGCCACAGCAACGCGTGGCTGAGTATAGCTAGTAATGAATAAATGTAAATAAATACATAAATGAAACTGTATTTATATAATACAATTTAGACTTGGGTTTCTCAAACGTGGAAAAATCAACTCCCAGAATTCCTATGGCTAGAGAATTCTAGGAGGTGAAGTCCAAATATCTTAAAGTTGACAAGTTTCAGAAATATTGATTTACATTAATAAGTAGTGCATATAGTAAAGTGGGATGGGAGGAGTGTCATAGAGATAAATGAGATTCAGAAGGGGACCTGAGTAAAAAAAACAGTGTGATAATCCTTGATTTATGCAACAAGCCCTTGATCTCTATAACATTCCCCTGAAATGGGCTGGGTAAGTCAAAGCTAACATGTTTATGCACAGGCAACCACAACACATTTATTAGACTGTTGCTCCAGGTGCTAGGAACTAGCAGCTATCCTAAGAGTCAAAAGAAAATAGTCGAGATGTGTATCCTCCAAACTAGCATTAAAATTATAAGATTTTAAGACAGGAAGGGACTCCTGTCCTTTAGGTAGCAGCCCACCAAGACTGAGTAAACAAGGGAGCTGGCCAGTTACTTTTTTTCTCAGAGAAAGCAGGGTTTTCACCTGATACTTTTTGGGAGTCGTGCCCTGTATGTACTTTTTCCTTTGGAAAGTTTGGATTGCCATTTCCAGGAAAACGGGACTTTAATTTGACCCTGCTTCATTGATATGGACAGCCATGCAGTTTCATGAAAAAGTTTTAATGGAAGGAATCTGGCTGCCAACCAGAAGACCCAAGTATTTTCTTGAGTGTAATAGCAGAGACTTTGTTCTCAGTGATGCAGGATGGCCCATGGCAGGATGGGGTCTGGGGAGCCATTCCTCTTGCCATTTTCCTGGAGGGACTCAGACTTGGCTCTTTGCTCAGAACCGTGGCTCTGAACACAATGGCTATTGAAAAAAAGCCTTGATTCCTGAATGGCTTGATTTGGACTCTTTCCTTGACAAAGGCAGAGTGTGAACAACTGCAACCCCCTCAAATGTCTCTGAGAGTTTGGGATTATGACTCAAACCCCTTCCCTACAGCTTGGAAAGTTGGAAGCTCAATGTATGACCACAGTTGAGACCAACATTTCTGTTGCAAACAGAGATAGTTATTAAATGAGCTTTGCCCTATTCTACAACTTTTGTTGTCCCAGTAGTTAAGTGAATCACTACAGTTGTTAAGTTAGTAACATGCAACATGTAATCTGGTTTCCCATAGACTTTGCTTGTCAGAAGGTCCATGGGATACTGCAACCATCATAAATATGAGTCAGTTGCCAAGCATCTGAATTTTGATCATGTGATTACGGGGATGCTGCAACAGACATTAGGCGTGAAAAATAATAGTAAGTTATGTTTTCCAGAGCCATTGGAACTTCGAACATGAATAAATGAACTGTTGTAAGTAGAGAACTAAATGCATATCCTATATCAGTGATTGTTAACCTTTTTGTTGCCTAGTGCCCAAAGCATGCACCCAAAACCCCCAAATGCAATGCGAGTGCCCCCCTCCCATGCCTATTTTTGCCTTCCAGGTTGGTGCAGGAGGTTTTCCAGGCCCAAAATAGGGGGGGGGGAAACGTGCACGTGTGTGAATCTCCAAAATGCATTGTGAACACACACCCCACGCATGCATCCTCCACATGCACCTTGCCATCCATGCATGTGTGGCAGAGACCCAAAGCCAACTGGCCTGCGGGAGGCACCCTCGCATGCGAGGTCAAGCTGAACTGGGATGACGGCTGGCATGCCCGCAGAGAGGGCATGCCAGCCGTGGCACATGTGCCGTAGGTTTATCATCATGGTCCTATATTATTTCTCATCATGAGGAAATCTGGGCTTACTCCCAGATAAATGAATATAGAATTGTAATCTTATAAAATTGCTATTTCTTTAGATCTATTTAAAGAGATCTATATGGCTGCCTATAGCAAATTTGCATTTAATTATAGAACCATTTCATTTTTAAATCGTAGAACTGTTAATGTATTGAGCTGCTTGAGAGTTTGTACAACACAAACCAATTCATGATTACTCAAAAACAATTCCACTGTGTGGAAAGAAAACAACATAGCCAAAGCCCTGAATTGAATATTAGTGATAAAAAATATTGTAAAAATATTCTAGTAATACATAAACCAACTTTATGGCACTCACTTATTAGCATAATAAAAGAATGTCTAAGAATGCACAATTAACTGCTAGTTATTTCCAAGCTCGCAAACTACAAAATAATTGTCCTTTTTAAGCATTTTCATTCTTTTCTTATGCTTCCCAAAACGCAGAGAGAAAACAGAGCCCTTGGAATTGGGATGGGCTTGAACACAAATAATTTGCTTCCTGCCTTGTGAAGTCAGAAGTTGGAATAGCTTTTTAAAATTATTATTTATGATTTATTTTTTCTGCATTCCACTTGGCACATAAAAGGCATTGTAACAAAAAAGACATTCCATCTCAATTCTCATCTCCAGATATAAGTTGGTTATTTCAAAGAGCATTTGCGCTGGAGTATATTTAATTGATTAGGCCTGAGATGATGGGGAACCCTGCGTCTTATTGGTTATGCTCTGATTATTGGATTCTAATTGTTTGACAATTGTTTTACTTTTGTACAAGTATTGCATCTGTTTTATAATTACCACATGCTATGGCATTATTGCGGGGTATCTTGGCTCTGAATTGCTTAGAATCAGAATGATATAAGTAGCAGAAAATACCTGTAATAAATAAATGCAAATCCAGAAAGTCAATAAATTACGATTCCTAAGAGATTTAAGTGCATTCTAAAACCATTCTAATCAGTGGTGGGTAATCAGAGCAGGTTCGCACCTACTCGTGAGAGCCGGTTGGTGAAATTTAGAGAACCGGTGAGAGGGGGTTCCACCGGCGTACCTGGAAGTAAATCTGGCCTGCCACTGCCAGTGACTCAACGGGAAGGGAAGGGAAGGAAAGGAAAGGAAGGAAGGAAAGAAAGAAAGAAAGAAAGAAAGAAAGAAAGAAAGAAAGAAAGAAAGAAAGAAAGAAAGAATTTATCATCACAATTGAGTCCAAAATTTTGGTTGCTAAGCAAGAACGTTGTTAAATGAGTTTCACCACATTTTAAAAGGTGGCCACTCCCACCCTGTCACATGACTGCCAAGCCACGCCCACAAAATAGACCATACCTACAGAGTAGGTTCTAAAAAATTTGAAACCCACCACTGATTCTAATGTAATATTTGATAAAGCGTTGGAATTCAAGAGGTACTGATATATATTATGCGGCGTGTCTCATCAAATTCCTTTAATTTTTTTCCAGGAAAAGCAAGAGTCTGAGAAGGTGGTCAGATGCCTACCAGTTACCCAACTTGAAATTAAACATCTCCTGGGATTTAAATTTCATGATGTGGTTGCCTTCATACTCATCTTTACCTCTGATTCAGTCCAGAGAGCAGCCTGCGTGGGCCATACAGATGCACTGTTACTAAGAGGATTAAGTCAATAGGAGCAGGATCTTGATTAAATACCCCTAAAGTCTATACTTAACTATTATTTTCAGTTTTGGAATAAAATTAGGCATAATCCAGCTCTCATCAAATCCCAATTGTAAAATTAAGCAGGGATCCTATGCACTGTATCTTGATCTTTAGATCAAGTAATCTAAAGAATAGACCCGGGGTTCCCAAACTTGGCAACTTTAAGACTTGTGGACTTCAACTCCCAGAATTCTCCAGCCAGCTATACTGGCTAGAGAATTCTGGGAGTTGAAGTCCACAAGTCTTAAAGTTGCCAAGTTTGGGAACCCCTGGAATAGACCTTCTTCCATTGCTGTCCACCATAAATTCTTATTTAGTTCTTCCCTATTCCTATCCATTTATATATCACCTTGAGGTCTATTTTTTGGAATATGGCTCCAGACATCGAAGTCAAAAGCCAAATACAATAGGAAACTAGTCACAAACTACTTGACTTAATACTGTTCATTTAATTAAGACTTAAAAAAGCAATTTGCAACCTATTCTTGAAGTTATGACCATGGCACCATTCCCATGGTTACATGATCAAAATTCTTTACAACTGATTCATATTTTTGACGATTGAAACATCTTGCAGTCACATGATTGTGGTATGCAACAAAGTCAATTCAGGAACCTAGATTTGCTGAACAATTGTGGTAAAAATGGTTGTGGTTACATGATGACGACTGCACCAACTTACATTGGAAATTCTCCCCTCCGTTGTGGTTGCCAGTCAAGGACTACCTGTATACTTCTGCTCTAATAAGGTATCAAAGTTCTGCTGTAGTAACCTGCAGCCTATTATTTCAGATGGCAAATAGAGAAGTCTAATTTTAAATGTTTTTCTAAGTCTGTCTGCCTGTCTGTGAATGTATAAAACTGGTAAATGTGGTAAACCATCATTTTGCAGAGAAACTTACAAGACCCCTTTCAAGGACATTCACGGGAAATTTAAAAGTCAAGATGGCAATTGTGATCATGTGGTCAAAGTTCTGCCCTTTTTAATGCTCCTTTACTGTGTTCAAGTTAAAAAAAAAGATGACTGCCATCTTGACTTTTTTGACCCCCTGCAGTGCACCTAACCCTTCTTAAAGACTTATTTTGTATAGTGTCAGCTCTTTGAAGTAATTTAGACAGGAAAGCAAAACCATGGCATCATAAAAACTATTTTTATTACAAGGTTACAGGAACGGGATATTGCAACTCTGAAAGCCTCCTCTCCTCCCTCTCCTTCACCTTCCTCAGACATAGGGAGTATTTCCTTTGAGATACCTTCTCCCCTTTGGAATCAGACGTCTCTTATTAAACTGCTGTCTATGTACTGGCTTTTTCTCCTGTCTCCTTTGAGGGTTTTATCATAACCTATTACAGTGACGGCAAACCTTTTTAGCACCAACTGCCGAAACTGGAACGTGTGTGCATGTGCATTTGCGTGCATGCACCGGAGCCTGGAAACTGGAAGATCAACTGGTGTGCCAGCTAGCTGGTCTTCCTGTTTCCAGTGCAAGCATGCATGTCGGCAAACTGGTCTTTGGATTTCTGGCACTCCAGCACACATGTATGCATGTGCCCGCAACCGGAAGAGCAGCTGGCGAGAGCCCACATGCCCACAGAGAGAGCTCTGCATGCCACCTCTGGCACATGTCCCATAGGTTTGCCATCACAGGCTTATCATATCTAGATTGAAATGGTACAGGCTAGAATGCTACCATCCTATTCCACTGATTGTGGCCAAAGATTTTCTGTGGCTTGTTTTGGTTCAGAAAACCAAGAGATGGCTGATCAGTCATAGCAGATGACTTTTCATTTTGGGGCCAGAATAGATTATATTTAAATCCTCTTTAATGTATTGCTCAGTCCAACTTATCATGGAGAATTGTAGTGAGGATAAGATAAGCACTGACATCCAGGTGCACCGTTTTAAATTCCCATGGGGTATAATGCCAACTGGCGACACCCAGGGGAAGAGCCTTCTCTGTGGCAGGTCCAGCCCTTTGGAACGACTTACCCCCTGAACTTCGCACCATCTCTGACCTCCGCCTCTTCCGCAAGTGTCTAAAGACACATTTGTTCCATCTAGCCGGCCTAGCGTAGCCCCCTAAACTGACTTTTAGATAGTTTTTAAATTTGGGGATTTTAATCTGGTTATAGCACAGGATCCATTGAATTAGTTTTTTAAATTTTTATATGATGTTTTGTATGTATTTTTAATTTTCCTGTGCGCCGCCCTGAGTCCGCTTGGAGAAGGACGGGGTATAAATTGAATAAATATAATATTAATGTAGCTTATAAATAAGAAAACAAGCTGGCAGTTCATGCCTGTAGATCAGGGGTCCCCAATACCTGATCTGTGGATCGGTACTGGTCTGTACTTGTTGGGAACCAGGCCACACAAGCAGCAGGCGAGCATGTGAAACTTCATTTGTACATGCACACGATCTGGTTGTGTGTGTGAAGCCATTGAGCCAGAAAGGTTCTGGGAGCACCAGGTACCATTCCAGGATGGTGTTCTGGAGGGCCCGCCCGCCCGCTCTCCTTACTGCTATTTGAGCCAAACGGGGCTTTCACATACACACACACACACACAGAGCATATGGTGCCTGTGCAACGCTCTGCTGAGCGGCTGGAGCGTTGTGGGTGGTAAGTATGCATGCGTGTGTTGCATGTGTACTACGCACGTTCACGTGGTGGATGCTGGGCCCCATTGCAGTGTACTGGTTGCAACAAGATCTGGAACCCACCACTGGTTGGGGATACTGCTGTAGTGGACATAGGCAATGGCTTTGAAAGACAAGAGGAAGATCTGCTACCAGCAATCAGACAAGTAGGACTTTTCCCTGTTTGAAGAAACTAATTAGAAAACGTCTATAAGAGAATCTATTGTAGTTCACAGAAAGATAAAAGGAAGTAGTTTTCCAGACTAGCAGGGTTTTGTTAGCTTTAAAATAAAAAATAGTATTCATCTGCAAGGCATTGGTTTCCTAGCTAGATCTACTTGAAGGTAGACCATGTCTTTGGGTCTTCCTGAGAAAAGTAGGGTCCAATACTGTTTTTTCTCTAGTGAATGCAAAATCAAATCACTTCATTTAAGATTTTCTTAACTGGAAACTTGCTGTAGGAGAAATTACTGGGCTACACATTTGCTGAAATCATTTATATGTTTTCCCAAGAGGTGGTTATAGCCAAAACAATTGTAATGATGCGTCTAGTATAATATGTGATTGTTCCCACATGTTTCTGTGAATAATGTGACCTGTTAACTCTTTGTTTGGGATATAAATTCCCCAATTCATTATCACAATATAGTCTAGTAATATTAACAGGTAGCATGACTGGTCAGAAAATTGCTTTGTATGATTGCTGGCTTCACATATTGTGATATAGTACTTAAAAAAAAAAAGTCTCTTGATGGTGATTAAATTCATGCAACATGTAAGACAAAAATGAATGTATTACGGTTGAGCATAGACAATTAAACTACACAATTTGTTCACTTAGCTCTGAAATAATAACATTGAAGTTTTTTCCCCACCATTGAGTTAGAGACACCTACCCATTCTTTGTTAGAAAACAATGCTGGTATAAAATTGGTTTTCCCCACTGTCAATCTTTATCCTGTTTCTATTTGCAGAATCATTGCCGATGGGCATCCTGCTTTATGAATGTGTCATTCGAGGCTGGATGATTGGTTCTTTTTCAGCGTGCCATAAGCCAGTGAGAAAACCCATCAATCTGGCAATGAACATTTAATTTCTCTAAACTAGTTTGTCTGTGAGTCTTCCATCTTGGCTGTCTTCCAAATCAAAACAATGGTAAATAAAGAAATCCATCAGAAGTCACCAAGATAGAAATAGTTTATAGAAGAGAAAAGCAAGGGCTGTCATGATTGTGCAACTAATCATGACTTGTACTATTAGAAAACAGAAACTGACTAGCTGTTGGGCAGATACACTATAAATGCAATGCAATGTGCAACACACAAATATACAGAAAATGGCATATATCCTACAAAACCAATGCAATATTCCTCAGTCTGATCTTGCAGTACAAAAGAGAAGGGTTGTTACATCTGAGGGGTAAAAATAACATTCAGTAAATTGTTAATACATCCTCTGTTCTTCCTTAAATGAAGCCTGGAAAGAATTTGGTATAAAACATGCAAGTGTAGCATAGAGAATGTCATTTGCTTTGCTTATGAATAGAGCTAGCTAGATACTTGTCTTCCTCTTTCAATAAACTCTTTATCTCTTAACTGTTGGAACAGGAACAAGCATGAAAGAAACTGAGGAAACATTGCCTAGGATAAACTGAAGAAAAAGCTGAAGTTGAGACTGACTAACAATCATAAAAGAGGGAGCGTGCGATGACTGCCCATACTCCTGAAACACACCACTGATTGATCCTAATTCCTAGTCCCTTACCTTTGCCTCTGAGGTATCAGGTGACAAAACAGAACACATTTTTGGTATCTTGAAGGTGCCCTTTGATGGTGTTGGAGTTTGTGGAAAAATACTACTTTTTAATCACTAGTAATAATGATGACTTAAATCTGTTTCACTTTTGGATAGGATACAATATAAGGGCAATGTTATAGAGCAAACGGGGAAATTGGACTTGTCAAAGCATGACTATGCCTCAGGAACAAAGAATATGTAAGTTCCCTCATACTATGCTAAACTTTCAGATTCAGATTAACAGATTTGGAAGGAACCTTTTGGGATCATGTAGTCCAACCTCCCACTCAAGCAGGAGACCCTACACCATTTCTGACAAATGGCAGTCCAATATCTCCTTGAAAGTCTCAAGTGATGAAGGCAACTTCATCACCGCAACATCCGAAGGCAAGCTGTTCCATTGGTTGATTGTTCTCACTGTCAGGAAGTTTCTCCTTATTTCCAGGTTGAATCTCTCTTTGCTCAGTTTCCATCCATTATTCCTTGTCTGCCCTTCAGGTGCTTTGGAAAATATCTTGATGACTTCCTCTCTGTGGCAGCCCCTCAAATATTGGAACACTGCTATCATGTCTCCCCTGATCCTTCTCTTCACTAGGCTAGCCATGCCCAGTTCCTGTATCTGTTCTTCATATGTTTTAGACTCCAGCCACCTAATCATCCTGGTTGCTCTTCTCTGCACTTTTTCTAGAGTCTCAACATTTTTTTAAAATAATGTGGTGACCAAAACTGGATGCAGTACTCTAGGTGTGGTCTTGTTAAGGTTTTATAGAGTGGTTTTAGTACCTCACTTGATCTTGATTGTATCCCTCTGTTAATGCAATTTAGGATTGCACTAGCTTTTTTGGCTGCTGCTGCACACTGCTGGTTCATATTTAGCTGGTTGTCCACTAAGACTCCAAAATCCCTCTCACAGTTATTGCTATTAAGCTGTTTGACCCAGTCTGTTTCTATGTCTATATCTAAACTATATCTATGTTTAATTTTGTGGCTTAAGACTATGAGTGAATTTAGACATTGTGATTTATATAATTTTTATTTTTATTTTATTAAATTTATACCCCGCCCTTCTCCTTGTTAGGACCCAGGGCGGTGCACAGGCATTATTAAAACCACAAAATACAATATCAATTAAAATATATTAAATTAATAGACCCGTGCTAAAACCCATGTTAAAACCGTACCAAATTAATTTATTTTTAAAAAGTCAGAAGTAGGGGCTATCGTAGGCCGGCTTGTTGGAATAGATACGTCTTAAGACGTTGGCGGAAGAGGCGGAGGTCCAAGGCGGAGTGCGAAGGTCGGGGGGTAGGTCGTTCCAGAGGGCCGGGCCCGCCACAGAGAAGGCCCTTCCCGTGGGTGTCGCCAACCGGCATTGCCCCGCTGATGGCACCCGGAGAAGACCCTCTCTGTGGGAGCGGATCGGACGAAGGGATGTATAGGGCAGGAGGCGGTCTCGTATATAGCTAGGCCCCGAGCCATGGAGCGATTTAAAGATGGCCGTCAACACCTTGAAGCGCACTCGAAAGGCCACAGGCAGCCAGTGCAGCTCGCGCAGGAGAGGTGTTACGTGGGTTTGCCTTGAGGCACCCATAATCACCCGCGCGGCAGCATTCTGTACTAACTGTAGCTTTTGAGTGCACCTCAAGGGGAGCCCCATGTAGAGAGCATTACAGTAATCCAGCCGGGATGTCACAAGCGCTTGAGTGACTGTGCGAAGGGCTCCCCGGTCCAGTAAGGGGCGCAACTGGCGTATCAGGCGTACCTGATAGAACGCCCCCCTGGCCACGGCCGTCACATGGTCCTCCATGGACAGCCGGGAATCCAGGAGGATGTCCAAGTTGCGTGCCCTCTCCACGGGGGCCAGTTGTTCGCCCCCAATGGCCAGTGTTGGACTTATCTGGCTGAACCGGGGTGCCGGAAACCACAGCCACTCGGTCTTGGACGGGTTGAGTTTGAGTTTGTTCCTACCCATCCAGATCCGTACGGCCTCCAGACACCGGGACAGCACCTCGACGGCATCGTTGGGGTGGTTTGGGGTGGATATGTACAACTGAGTGTCATCAGCGTACAGATGGTATTCCACCCCAAAACCACGGATGATTTCGCCCAGCGGCTTCATGTAGGTGTTAAACAGGAGTGGCAAGAGGACCGACCCCTGAGGGACCCCACATGTGAGTGGCCTCGGGGACGACCTCTGCCCTCCTGCAACACCCATTGCGACCAACCAGAGAGGTAGGACGAGAACCACCGTAGGACAGTGCCTCTCAGCCCCAACCCCCCCAATCGGTGCAATAAGATACCATGGTCGATGGTATCAAAAGTCGCTGAGAGGTCTAATAGGACAAGGATAGAGGAACAACCTCTATCCCGTGCCCTCCAGAGATCATCCACCAACGCGACCAATGCCGTTTCGGTGCTGTGACCGGGCCGGAAGCCGGACTGGCGCGGGTCTAGATAATCAACTTCCTCCAGATGTCGGGGAAACTGTTGAGCCACCATACTCTCAACAACCTTCACTAAAAAGTGAAGGTTGGAGACGGGACGATAGTTCTCTAATAAAGCTGGATCCAGGGATGGTTTCTTGAGGAGGGGCCTCACCACCGCTTCTTTCAAAACGGTGGGCAAGTACCCCTCACTCAGAGATGAATTCACAATGCCCTGGAGCCAGCCTCGTGTCACCTCCCAGGATGCCAGTACAAGCCAGGAGGGGCACGGGTCCAATAAACATGTGGTGGCTCTAAGGTTCCTCCGCAACCTGTCCATATCCTCGGTAGTAACAAAGTCGAACTCCTCCCAAGGTGTAATCTCAAGACCAGCACTGGACGCCTCAACTGGACCACTAGTGGAGGGCAACTCGTTCCGAATCTGAGTGATTTTGTCCTGCAGAAATACTCCAAATTCCTCTGCTCGACCCTGCAGAGGGGCTTCCCGCGGCCTCAGATGAAGGAGGGAGCGGGTCACCCCAAACAGGGCGGCAGGGCGGTTTTCCGCGGACGCGATAAGAGTGGCACAATACTCATGTTTGGCCACTCTTAGCGCCACTAAGTAAGTCCTAATATGGTCTCTCACTAGTGTTCAGTCAGCTTTGGATCGAGAAGATCTCCACCTACTCTCTAGGCGTCTCTTGCGGCGTTTCATCTCCCGAAGCTCCTCGGTAAACCAAGGAGCCTGGGTGACTCGGCGCCGCATGAGAGGCCGCAAGGGCGCGACTCGGTCCAAGGCCCCCGTGGCCACACTATACCATGCGGCCACTAGATCCTCAGTCGAGCCGCGGGGCAGGGACACAGGTACTGGCCCAAGCTCCCTCTGGAACCTTTCCGGGTCCATCAGGCACCTGGGTCAGAACCAACTCGGTGTCTCCGGTTCCGCCTCCCCGCGGTGGGGTGTGACAGTTGGAAAGTCTATCCGAAGGAGAGAGTGATCTGTCCATGACAAGGGTAAGATGACTAAATCCCCTGTTCCGAGATCACTAATCCAGTGTCCAGAGACAAAAATCAGATCCAGCGTGTGTCCTCCCTCGTGAGTGGGGCCCTGAACTACTTGGGTCAGGTCCATGGCCGTCATGGAAGCCATGAACTCCCGAGCTGCCTCGGATGTTTCGCCCGCCGACGGCAGGTTAAAGTCCCCCATGACTATAAGTCTGGGGGTCTCCACCGCCATCGCGGCGATCACCTCGAGTAGCTCGGGCAGGGCTGCTGTTACATAGCGGGGAGCCAGGTATACAACTAGCAAGCCCAGCTGCCTCCCTAGGCCCCATTTCACGAAGAGGGACTCACAGCCGGTCGTCTGAGGCACAGTGGTCTCCTTCGGCTCCAGACTTTCCTTAACAATAACCACCCCCACCCCCACCCCTGCCAAGGGCCCTGGGCTGAATGAAATGCACGGTAGCCTGGTGGGCACATTTCAACAAGGGGTAAACCCCCCTCGGGGCCCAACCAGGTCTCCGTAATTCCCACCAGGTCCGGGTCCCCCTCTGACACAAGGTCATTTATTTCATGATTTATGCCTTAGTGTAAGGCTAATTCAGTGTATTTATTTATTTATTAAATTTTTATACCGCCCTTCTCCCTTCTGGGACTCAGGGCAGTGTACAGGCACTAATAAAAGGCAATGATATAAAGTTAGGATACTCTACATGTAGTATATCACTAGAAAATGACTCTTCATTTTTCTATTCATTCTAGAGCAAACACTGAGGATAGCAACTCAGTTGGTTTAATGATATCTTCTCCAGTCTGAGTCCCTTTTGGATGAATTAAGATCACCTGACAGAGTTCCTCAGCCATCGCTGAGAATTCTGACAACTGAAAGCTGCCAATTTGTAGAGCATGCAGATTATGAGAAGTCCTGTATCAACTAATTAAAACTCCACTATCTGTTATAGATCAAGTCTATAACATTCACCCTCTTCATCATATGATTGCTGTGGTGAAGAAAAATATCAGGAAAAAGTAAAATATATAGAAACTGAGGAAAAGGTGGGATATAAACAAATCAAATGCATGAATGTTTATTTAGAGGGTTGCGTTACACAGTAGCATTGTTCTATTCATCCATTTGCTATTATTTCCCAAACTATTTAAATTTGACAAAATAAATACAGTAAAACTTTGAGTAGTTCAGAGGAAGAAAACATCTCAGAGACACTTAGATGAGTTAGGCAGTGTAGAAATGTAATGAATAAAAATAAAATATAATATGTATCATATTACATAATTGGTGCAAATGACATCATTTGCATTAAAATGTCAGTGTTATCAACAATGGGAATTAAGCAAAATGAAAAAAAAAACTAACTTTTATATCTCAATTTATTAAACTAAGGCTTTAATGTATTTTTCTTGGCTATGTATTTTTGGCAATGTAATCTAATTTTGCAGCGTTCCAAGTAGTTGTATTGAGTTTTATTTCATATCTCTCTCTCTCTCTCTCTCTCTCTCTCTCTCTCTCTCTCTCTCTCTCTCTCTCTCTCTCTCTCTCTCTCTCTCTCTCTCTCTCTCTCTCTCTCTCTCTCTCTCACACACACACACACACACACACACACACACACACACACACGGGGACGACAACAAATATATTGAAACAAAGAGATGGATTTAGGACAGTGATGGCTAACCTTTTTTGGCTCGTGTGCCAAAAGCGGGGGGAGCGCAGGGGGGTCATGTGTGGGCATGCCACACCCATAATGCTATGTGCGTGACCCCCTGCTTTTGGCACGCTTTTTTCACCTTCCCCAGGCTCCAGAGGCTTTCTAGCAGCCTGGGGTGGGTGAAAACAGCCTCCCCTCCCCACCTCTAGAGGCTTCAGAAGCTTCCCTGAAGCCTCTAGAGCAGGGGTCCCCAACCCCCGGGCTGCGGACCGGTGCCGGTCCGTGGCTGGATGGGAGCCGGGCCGCAAGGCTAGAGAGGAGGAGGGAGGGAGGAGGGGGCTGCCCCCTGAGCAGAGCGCGCAGGAGAACGCAGGCGCGGCTGTTCGCACCGTTGGAGTGTGACTCTTCCTCCACCCTTGTCGACGGAGGGACTCCTGGATGCCGCCGGACCGGCCACCGATTCCCTCCCCTGCTGGCATGCCGGCCACTCGTTTTCATCCAGGGACTGCGGAGGCTCTGCGGGCTGGGGTGGGAACTGGCGGGTTGCTCCGGCGGCGCAAGGAGTCCCTCCGTCGACGAGGGTGGAGGAAGAGCCCCCACCATCCTCCTGCGTTCTCCCGCGCGCTCTTCCCAATGGGCTGCCCCCCCTCCCTCCTCCTCCTCTCCAGCCCGGCTCCTATCCAGCCACGGAGCCTGAACGAGCGAACGAGCGACCTGGCAGGCGGGATGAGGAGGCTGGGGGCGGGGGGACGGGACGACGATGACGACGACAGACACACATAGAGAGACAGAGGGAGGGAGGGAGAGAAAGATAGACAGAGACACAGAAGGAGTGATTGAATGAATGAATGCAAGACAGACAGACAGACACACACACACACAGAGTGACAGAAATGGGCGGATGAAGGAGAGACACAGAGAAAGAGAAAAAGAAAGAAAAAAGTGGGAGAGAGAAAGACAGAGAGAAAGAGACAGAAAGGAAAGAAAGAGACAGGAAAAGATACAGAAAGAGGGAAAGAGAAAAAGAAAGAGAAAGAAATAGAGAGAAAGGGAAAGAGAGAAAGAAAGAAATAGCGAGAGAGAGAAAGAGAGACAGAGACAAAGAAAGAGAAAGAAAGAGAGAGAGAGAAAGAAAGAAAGAACTTATGACCACAGTTGAGGCCAAAAGTTTGGTTGCTAACCAAGATCATTGTTAAGTGAGTTTCACATTTTCAAAGTTGGCCAGGCCCACCAAGTCACATGACTGCTGAGCCCCTCAGCCGGTCCGCAGAATTTTCTTTAAAATGAAACCGGTCCCTGGTGAAAAAAAGGTTGGGGACCCCTGCTCTAGAGAGCGAAAAACAACCTCAAAATAAGGCCTAAATCAGGTGACCAGTGCACACATGTGCGCTGGAGCTGACAGGGCAACGCCTCACGTGCCCTAAGAAATGGTTCTGCGTGCCACCTGTGGCACCCGTGCCATAGGTTTGCCATCACTGGTATAGGACAAACATTTGGAGGAAATGGTCACTGTTGGACTAAAGAACATTTACACATTTCTGAAGTAACATAATTTATGATTTATAAAATAATGTACTACTATTTATGGACTGTTTTGTGAGTATAGCTAACTGTAGATTATTCAACAAATTATTGGTAAATAAAATAGATTGGCATAAAAGACTATGTATGCTTGCAGGGTCACAATATGATAGGGATGGTACAAAATACATTTCATTTTTGCCATTAAAATAATCAAGGTAACATCAGGCAGAGCTTTTAGGATGCAAATTCTTCAAATAAACAAGGTAAGGGGGACAATGAGAAGGAAAGCAACTATTGGGTAGTTTCTCTCTTACCAGCCAATCAACATGGCCAATCTGATCACCTAATTACAATATTCATTATGGATGAGCAGGATGCAAAAATTAGAAAAACATGTCAATATCATTTCTAATTCTGTTTGAGTTTCTTAATTTATCACCTAATGTTGATGTTTTGGAAAGCCCTCCCCATGATTACTTCCCTCATGCAAAACTCTTCTGGGTTTGGGGGCATGAAATGAAGACTTATTATATTTGAAATAATGGCCAGACTCCCTCCATATTGATGAATCATTACTCCTAGCATGCCTCACTGTTGAACAAATTGATCTGAGCTGCTAGGTGTATACATCTGGAAGACTAAAGTTCCTCACCTGAATAAAAAATTGAAACTTACATTAAGTAAAATATAAGGTGTGTAGATTATTTTTACAAGTTCTAATTTAGCCGAATCAGCCTATCTCCATTTTAGATACAGAAAAAATATAACTATGCAACAAAGGGGGGGGGGGGGGGGGAATCAACATTTTTAATTCATTTCAATTTCATCTCACTAGCAGAATTAATTGCCAGTTTCCCATTATGCATCTCAACTGTCCCCAAATGTGGCTTTCTCACAATTAATTACATCAAAGGAATTGTTAATTAAAAGAATTGAACAAAACACTTCTAAGTTAACTGTGAAGCATTTCAATGGCTTAAAGTAGTAGTATTTGAATAAAAAACCCATGGTCTTAATTCACACATCAACAAGTAAAGCAGGTTTTTTCCCCTCAGGATTTACTGCATGCATTTATTATTCTAACAGTAACTGATATTGTGTCACATGACTATATTGTTACAGCTGTAGGATGTAGTATAACAGTGGGTGATAACTAATTGCCTTTTTAAAAAATTCCCTCTCTTGTTTTCAGATGCTTTTTATGACAGTGTGCTAAAGTGGTATTTTAAGACCAGGTCAAAAATACAAGCTGTTACCTTGGCTCCAGCAAAATAAAATACAGTAAACAAAAGTATAAATAATACAGCACTGTTGGAGTAATGGGACTTCCAGATAGGTATCAGTGAGGAAATAATGACTCATACTTAATCCTTTGGTCTTCCAACTGGCTTGCTTACATGAGATCCATCACTGCACTCTTAGAAATCATGAAAAAGAGCTATAGCCAGTTTAATAATAGTAATCCCCTAATATATATAATCTAGTTACAACAAACCTACTGTTCCCTACTTCCATTCAAGAAGAAGGTATAGATCATGGCTTGAATAGTTTAATTGGGCTAATAGTCCGGGTTGCCAAAAGGTGCGTCAGAAAGACAGATCAGAAACACACATTAGAAATTAGAAGTTTAATTTCCACTGAATCACACCATTGATCCATGCAGTCAGGAGTGTTTACACTAAATGGCAACATCTGTGAAGAATTTCAATCATGGGTCTTTCCATTTCTGTTTGGAATAAACTAGGAATTGAACCTGGCTCCTTCTGCCTGCAGACTGTGTGTACTCTAGCACTGTTGCCAGTGTCTGGGAATAGATTTGAGCAAACAAGCTAGTCCTTCACTAAGAATCCAAGTTGTTTACAATTTATTTTAAACAAATTGGAGATATCGTGAATAAAGACAGCAACTGCTCTTGATAGATCTTTTCCAAGTGGTCCTTGTCAGGGTTGAATTCTTGCTGAAGGATTAATTAGCAATTTTTCTGGATTTGTTTCACAATTTAGAATGATACCCCAATGGTGGTCTTGTCTTCCTTTTCTCAGTCTGGAAAACTAGCATTTTAAGCACTGGTGGGAATTTTTCCACTTTCCACTAAACTTTCTTTTGATTGGAATATTATATTACAATGTAATAATTATAAATATGCTAATTTAGAATAATTAAACATTATTAATTTTGCAACCTAGTTTAGAATGGCATAGGAATGTTATTGGAAAGCATTCAGATGTATTATTTCTCCCATCTGTTATTTGAAGAAAAAATTGTCCCAGGAGAAAAAAATCACCCTAGCAACTGAATGTTAACTAGTGATGAAAACAAAAAATGTGCTAAATTAAGTTACTGAGCATTTGTGTTATTATGGTCTCAAGTAAAAAAAATCTAGAATATGCAAATCAAAGGTATCTAAGATAACTTAAGGGACACAACAAATATGCTATCTGCAAAAATATATAAAATCCATTAAATGTAGTTGCTAAGTTATTTTATTAACACAACTCTTCCTTTTTCATTATTTTTAAATAATGAAATTCCAGATTATTCCAATCTGATTTTTAAAACAGATGTGGGCAAGTACTTACCTTTCTCCACATTTTATTCTAAGAGTAATAAGATCGAATAATCTCATAAAACACAATGCTTTAGATTTGTCAGATTATTATTTATACTGCATTTTTCAATCTTAGCCTTTGAGGTTGTCTATAGCCAAAATTAATAAAGAAAAACTATAGAAACCAGATCAAAATACAAAGGAAATAGTGAAAACCAATGAGAATACCAGAAGCAGAATATGCAGAAAACATATTAAAATATATCTATTTTTAAATTCTATTTCTATTATTTTAAAAGCAAGAGATAAATGGACAGTGAAGGGAATATGGAGTTGAAATATCATTACTGAGAAGGGCTTATCTTTTGTTCATAGTTACTAATTTCTAGACATTTCAGCATTCTTAGCAATATTCCAAATAACATTTTTTGAAAAATAAATAAATAAAAATTGGAGGTAGTTTGGGAACTTTCAGGGGCTCAGATCCCAGGATATTAATAATAATAATAATAATAATTTTAATTTATAAAACCGCACCCTCTCCCCACAGGGACTCGGGGCGGTGCACAGGTAGAATAAAAACCAAATACATACAACAATTCTAAAAACAAATTAAATATAACCTGCGCTAAAATTCCCATTAAAACTAAATAATACTAATTCCCCATAAAACCCCAGAGGCAGAGAGACTCATCCTAGGCCGGCCAGACAGAAAAAGTGAGTCTTTAATTTAAGACGGAAGGAGCGGAGGTCCGTGGTCGTCCTGATATCGGGGGGGAGGTCGTTCCAGAGGGCCGGGCCCGCCACAGAGATAGCCCTTCCCCTGGGTGTCACCCGCTGACAGTGTCTAGTGGACGGCACCCGGAGAAGTCCCTCTCTGTGGGAGCGAATCGGCCGCGAGGATGTATGAGGCAGGAACCGATCCCGCAGATAGCTAGGTCCCGAGCCATGGAGCGCTTTAAAGATGATAATTAACACTTTCACCTATTACTGGATTTGTGTAATCTGTTTAGGCATATCACTGTCTACCATAAAAAAATTTAAACTGCATATGAAAATCCAAAAGAGATAATAAATTTAATTAATATTGAGGAAGATATTTATTATTCTCAAATATAAAAGCCTGAAAATAAGCAGTATTTATTTTGAAATTTCATAATTATCAAATGTCTTTTCATACTCAAAGTTATAAATTTATAATTTTCCCTGTAATAATGTTATTTAACATTCTTTTCTGCCATCCAAAAGCAACTATTTATAATTCTGTTCATGTAAAGGTGAAAAAAAGCTCATGAGAACCACTGTAAATTTTCCTGTTAGAATTAATGCCAATGTTTTGAAGTCTACAGACCTATTATATTTAAGCCAAAAGATATAAGTTTAGTCATTATCTGTTTTAAAAGAACAAACACTACTTTTGTGCTAAATTAGAGTTCCCAGGAAATTGGTTTGCTTTGTTTTGTTTTAAAAAGTAATTATTAACCCTTTTTTGTATTTTTGAGCAATACTTCCATTTAATTCCAAAGTTAGTATACTGTTAACATTTTATTGAAGCCACACTAGGCAAGGGTGAGAATGTTAATGTCCGCCCAAGTTGATTTATTTGTGTTAGAAACATCAGAATTAAAATAAAGCATAATATACAACATAAAATATAAAATACAAGATTAAAATATGAACAAGTTAAGCAGATCTTGTCCAGAAACTAGCAACATTAATTGTGTTCTGTCACATTGTCACAATGTCCTCAAGCATACACTGATCAGAACACAAAGGACAGATGTGTGTTGTCTGCATGTGATCACAATTGCAAAGGGCAGAAGCCACCAAATAGCCCCATATGATTAAAGAGTCTCTGGATCTTATACCCATGTACAACAATTTCCATATTTCCCAACCAATGGTGGGTTCAAAATAATTTAACGGTTCTCTGCCCTCATGACCAGCTGGGTAGGCGGAGCTTGGTGGTCATGTGACTGGGTGAGTGTGGCCAACTCGACATCACTCATGTCAATGGGCGCTTTGCCTTAGCTGTTACAATGCAATAAGGGTTAACTGGAGAGGCAGTTTTTATAAGCAGGGCAATGAAGATTAGGCTAGAAACAACACCAGAATGTTTCCTTCCTGCCTTCCTTACAGGATTAGCCCTGTGAAGTGGGGGGGAAACCAATATGAGATTTGTTCCAATAACTGGTTCTTCAAACTGCTTAGAAAGTTAACAACTGGTCCTCCTGAATAGGTGCGAACTGGTTGAATCCCACCACTGTTCCCAGCTTTCACAGATCCGGATGCCAGTTCCTCCACTGATTTCATCCAGTCCCAGATTTGGGTCTTTCATCTGTCATGATCCCAGAGTTAGGGAATGACCGTGATCTTCACAGAAACATTTCTGGTAATCTGGGGCCTTATTTCCAAGTTAGTATGCAAAAGTGACTGTAGATAAGGTTCAATTGAAGGAATACGTCAGGGGTCTTATGTGCCTTAGCACCTGGACTTAATTGCTGGACTGATTTTCGGACCTGCTTTTAGTGGTACCTGGCTTTATAAACATACCCTGAGAGAGAATTCCAAGAAAGTCTTAGGAAATAATGTCCATTATGCTAACCATGAAAGTATGCCAGGTAGTATTGGCCTGATATATCGTGGCTGTAATGTGTTAAATCTTGTGTTCATCTTAGAGTGTATGTATGTGATAATGGATCAGGGAATTACTGTATAATTATTGTGTAAATGAGTGGATCAGGAACATACTGTAGACATAGTTTACATAGCTCACATGAAGTGCAAATAATATTATATACTAGAAAGGTTAGGGTTAGGGTTCTGCTTACTGTGATACCAAAAAAAATATTACTCTCTAGAAAGAGTGCAAAGAAGAACAAGAAAGATGGTTAGGGGACTGAAGGCTAAATTGTATGATGAATGTTTGCAGAACTTAGGTATGTCTAGTCTAACAAAGAGAAGGACAGGAGTCACATGGAAGCAGTCTTTCAATATTTGAGGAGCTGTCACAAGAAGAGGTGTTCAACCTATTCTCCAAAGCCCCTGAGGACAGGACAAGAAGTAATGGATGAAAGATTATTAAGGAGAGATCCCGTCTAGAACTAAGAAATGTCCTGATAGTGAAAACAATTAATCTCCAGAAATTGTGGATGTTCCATCAATGGAGATTTTAAAGAAGAAATTGGAAAGCCATTTGTCAGGAATGGTTAAGCAAGGTGGAGGGGATTGGACTTCCAAATCTGTTATTCAGTATTCCAATTGAAAACTGAAGGATCATAGAATGAGTCCATGATAAGAATGCTGTTATATTTGGACTTTGCAGTTAAGTTGGTTCTTTCGAGGCTTTTTTGGATGCTGCGGACACAGGGCCATCTTGACAGCATTTTGGGCCCCTACAACAATGACTCACAGGGAAAAAAATGTAAGTGGTCAATAAAATTAAACATATATTTATTTTATGGGCACTTCCAATAAAATTGATGTTGAAAAACACAATAATACTCAGTAAGCCATACAGTTGCTGCATATATATGATGCAAGATGCATTGAAGGGTTAATATACACAAATTAGTATGGGCCCCCTATGCTCATGGGGCCCACGGGCAAGAGGCCATCAAGCCCATGTGTTAAGACAGCCCTCTGAGTGTTATGATTCCATCAGGTGCCTGATTGAATTTGCAATTGATGATATCATACCTGAGCACCCTCTTCCTGTTTGTCAATCCCAGGCAGCTGCTTGATTTACTGAGGAATTGTAATGTGGGAATGACTTTAGGACAGGGGTCTCCAACCTTTGCAACTTTAAGCTCCCAGACGTCTCCAGCCAGCTTTGCTGGGAGCTGAAGTCTGGGAGCTGAAGTCCTTCAGACAAAGTTGCAAAGGTTGGAGACCCTTGCTTTAAGAGACAGGACAATGAGACTCAGCTAAAGGCACAGTCCAATAAAAACAACACATGGTAGAAATTTGGGCAGGGCAAGAAACTCACCTGAATTTCTTGGGCTGTAAAAGAGACAGTGAAGATATGTACTTTCAGACTTGCAAGTGTATGTTAATGTAATCTTACAATACAGCCAAATTAGCTCATTTTGTTATGTTTCCTGTCTGGTCTTTCTCAAGCAGCTGACAGGAACTTTGTGTCATGAAGCGGCAGAAGGAAGGTATGGGGAGGAACTTAGTTCCTCTGTATTTTGGAACATCCTTTCTCTGGACACCTGGACAGAACCCTCTCTAATAGCCTTTAGGAAAAGAATTAAACTTTAACTGTTTTGAAGAACATTCTATCTATAATGTTGCCAGGAGTTGTCCATGTAAGAGGAACTTATTGTAATTTAAAATAGTAATTTTTTTTATATTTGAAGTTTTAGGATTGTAAATTATAAACTATAAAGAGTCCGTGTAGAATTCTTAATATGATAATCTGTACCTCTTTGTATGCCATAAATTTTGACCTTGAATAATGGATCTTGGGAAACCTAAGGGATTTCCATATCTTAAAGGGGTTTTCTTTATGGTTTTGATTAATTTAATATTTGCCAGTTTCCTAGCAGGAGATGTGCTTAGTCACTTTTAGCCAAAGTGTCAGTGGAAAAGATTAAAAGGAATTTTGTTCTATTGCTTAATATTAGCTAACAGGTCAAGGACAGACTGGTTTGGCGAGTGGTTTCGGTGACAAGGGTGACATGGGAATAGTGCCTTACCAAGGGTGGAATTCTACTGGTTCGGGCGAACCAGTAACTCCAAATATCAACTTGGAGTGAACTGGTTCATTCCCACAAGGAAGTGGGCCCTCCTGCCTGCCCCTGTGCTTTACCTACCTTTATCTTCTCAGATGAGTCACGCAACAGAATAGATTGCCGCGCCTCAGCTGTTTTCTCTCACAAAGAAGTAATCTGGAAGGTAAGCCTTCTCTAAACTGCACATGCACGCAAAGCATACGCTCAGCAAACCGGTTGTTAAACCGGCAGGATCCCACCCCCGTACCTTACCATATATTGATCAAACATATCCCTTCTCCTCTCTACTTAGTTAATAATATTTGTAAAAGGATTTCTTCTTGGTGCTGGCTGTGTTGTTGCATGCTGACTAGGAGATTTAATAGCCATTTTAACTTTCTAAAACCTAAGCATTGTAATGCGTTGGTCCATAACATCAAACATAAGATAGTTGTTTAGGTCACATGCCTGATTTCTATGCACATGTATGGTTCTGTCTTTTTTTCTATTTCAAGATTATTAGATAGTCGAGTGTACAAGATAGTACAAGTCAAAAATATCAACATGGTGGACACAGTCCTGTGATCAATGCCCTACCTCTTTTTTTAAAACATGTGATTGTAGTTGTCATATTGGATATTTTTTTGTCTCTTTCTGTTGCATACTCTTGAGATAGTTAATGAGAAACACTAACACAGAGTATGTTCTTGGACATGCATTTATGTTAAATTATCTCTTTACACTAAAGTGATCTTTTAAGTGGAAATGGTTCTGCTTTGTACAGAATATCAAAGTGTTTCTAAGATAAGTAAGAGAGATGGAAATATTGTCTTAAGATTAATTCTTTAATTTAAAAAATGAATTTGGAAAACATTCACATGTATGCTTTTGGTGAGATGGCACAAATGGCCTAACACTTTTGACCGAGTAAGTGAGCATAATTCTTTTCATAGACGAGGAGGAAAAGAACTTTTGTCTAACATCATCTCAATGTTACTTTTAATACATAAGAGACATAAAGCCTAACAATTATTTCATTTTCCACTCTATCATTCTTTAAGAATCTAGAAAGCTCTGAAGCCAGAGTACTATGAGAATGCCTTTTTGTCCCATGTCCACAAATGTGGACATAAATAATGAGTGATTAATTATTTGGGGGTTAAAGGTTTATTTAAAAATGTCTTGTGTTACATACTTCCAAGAGTACTATGTAAGAGCCTGGTTATGCAAGTTTAAATGAGACAGATTTGAAAGTCAATTACAACTAAGCAGCAAATGAAATCAGTTTTACTACTGAAATTAAACAAAGAAAAGAAATGACTTACAGTAACATGGAAATAGAAGATAAATTGTTCAGGATTTTTTTTTTGTATAGACATCTATATCTTTGTATTGATTAAACTAAAATATCAATTCAGGAGTTTGCTGCTTGCTTTTCTGAAATGTCTAGAAGAACTAACTTTTCAGCCAAGAGTTATAAAAAAATAGGCAGCCCAAGATAATTGTGCTACAACACAAGATTACAAGGAGAAGGGCGGGGTATAAATTTAATTTAATGCAAGCACACTTAATCAGACAGTAAGAACTGAATCTCAAGTTCTTTTTATGTTCAAAAGAACACATTTTTGGCAGTGGTGGGTTTCAATTTATTTTACTATCAGTTTGCTCGACATATCTGTGCATGCGCAGAAACATTGGTGGATGGGTGGAACCTCCCGCCACTGCCACTACCAGTTCACCTGATCCGGGGCGAACCGGCAGAAACCCACCTCTGATTTGCAGATTGAAATCGAAATAGAAATACTGACTAAAATATAATCTGTTAAATAATTGTCCAAGAAAAAGGGGACATTAAGAAAAGTATATTTTAGAGAAAAAAATAGGAAAATATTGATGAAACATTTTTGTGCAGTTTTTATAAACAATTGAAAAAATTGAAAGAAAATTATAGTTAAAACAATGGAATCTAAGCAAAACCAAAATTGGTATTTGCCTACAACTTGAAGGAAATTCCATCAGGCTTTATATTTTGCATGCAAAGAAGTCTACATTTAATCTGTGGTATATTCAGTCCAGTGATGAGGAAAAGTTCTGAGATGTGAAAGACAAGTGATAATCAAATCACTTGTAATAGTGATAGACTGGCTGGGATTTTATGACATGCTTATTGTAACTCATTAACATTTTCTTGGTTTATATGACACATTGCATATAAACCAATTACCCAGACTGTGTTGACATAGCTCAATAGGATAAAATAGTTTACGATTCAATGTTTCTCATTGTTCCCAGGTAGAAGCAAGGTACCCCAAAAGAGAAGTCACCTCCTGATTGGTGACTCAATCGTAAGGGATGTAAACTTAAGTAAGGATATGGAGGTTTTGAAAGAGGTCAGATGTTTGCCGGGTGCTACAGCCAGCAGAGACAAGAGGCGTATTCTTAAGATAGTCAAGAATGCAAGTAAGGACTGTGAAGTTGATGCTATTATACATCTTGGCACAAATGATCTGTCCCAAAAAGATGTAGCTTCTGTGCAGAATGATTTCCAGAGTTTGGGGTACGAACTTAGTAGTACAGGTTGTAGGCTTATCTTCTCAGAGGTTATACCAGTATACAAGGAACAAAAAGGAAAGGGCCAGCGCATAGCAGAGTTTAATGTGTGGCTAAAGGAGTGGTGTAAAAAGGAAGGCTTTGGTCTTATTAGTCATGATGCCTGCAGCTGGTCCAATGATAAACTGTACAAAAGAGATGGTTTGCACCCATCCAAGAAAGGGACTGAGTTACTTGGCATTAAATTCACAGATTTCCTGGCTAAACATTTAAACTGAATAGTGGGGACAGAGAACCAATAGATAAAGAACACTTCTGTCCCCAGCAAACTAAAATTCATAGGGTTATCAGTGCATGTAACATAGATAATTGTGCGGGTAATATTATCAACACTGCTGTCAAGCAAAACCAAACAATTAACAGTGAGTGCCATGCCATGTACATGAACCATACAAGTGGCAAAGAAATAGGGGCAAAGAGAACCATAGTCAGGCATAACACAGGTTTCGTAAACAGTAAACACAGGGTCAATCAAAATGGACTCAAATGTCTATACACCAATGCACAGAGTATGAGGAATAAACAGGGTGAATTAGAAATTCAAGTAAATGAGGGCAGATACGACATTGTTGCCATTACAGAAACTTGGTGGGATGAAACCCACAAATGGAACATACAGCTAGAAGGATTTAAATTATTTAAAAGAAATAGACCAAATAAAAGAGGAGGTGGAGTTGCACTATATATAAGAAATAATTACATCTCTACAGAAATAGAGCACAACAATGATGAGAACTATCTTGAATGTATTTGGGTCATTATTAAAGGTTGGGGGGGGAATGATATTGTCATAGGTCTATACTACAGGCCACCCAACCAAGCAGAGGAAGTGGATGAATTTTTGCTAACCAGCTAACTAAGGTATGTAGGAAGCACATTACAATAGTAATGGGAGATTTTAACTACCCTGACATCAATTGGGAAACAAACTCTGCACCAAGTGGAAGATCCAACAGGTTCCTAACAAACCTAGCAGACAACTTTGTTTCCCAAAAGGTAGAGAAGGGAACAAGGGGATCAGCAATATTGGACTTAATTCTCACTAACAGAGAGGAAATGATAGAAGGTGTAGAAGCTACAGGAACTTTGGGGGCAAGCGATCATGAAATACTGGAATTCAACATTATGCAAACAAAAGTAGTTGAACAAAGTCAAACTAGAGTCTTAGACTTTAAGAGAGCTAATTTCAATAAACTCCGAGAGAGCTTGGGAAGGATTCCATGGATTATTATTTTTTTGTTAAATATTTCTAAACCGCGCCCTCTCCCCACAGGGACTCGGGGCGGTGCACAGGCACAGTAAAACAATAAATACATATAAACATTTCATTAAAAATAAATTAAATCCAAACCTGCGCTAAAATTCCCATTAAAACTAAGCAATATTACAAAACCCCAATAAAACCCCAAAGACAGAGAGACTATCCTAGGCCGGCCAGACAGAAGAAATGAGTTTTTAATTTGAGACGGAAGGAGCGGAGGTCCGTGGTCGTCCTAATATCGGGGGGAAGGTCGTTCCAGAGGGCCGGGCCCGCCACAGAGAGAGCCCTTCCCCTGGGCGTCGCCCGCTGACAAAGTCTAGTGGACGGCACCCGGAGAAGTCCCTCTCTGTGGGAGCGAATCGGTCGTGAGGATGTATGAGGCAGGATCCGATCCCGCAGATAGCTAGGTCCCGAGCCATGGAGCGCTTTAAAGATGATAATCAACACCTTGAAGCGCACCCGGAAGACGACAGGCAGCCAGTGCAGCTCGCGCAAGAGCGGTGTTACATGGGTAAACCTAGTGGTTCCCATAATTGCTCGCGCGGCTGCATTCTGGACTAGCTGAAGTCTCCGGGTGCACCTCAAGGGGAGCCCCATGTAGAGAGAGTTGCAATAGTCCAGTCGGGATGTCACGAGCGCATGAGTGACTGTGCGAAGGGCGTCCCGATCCAATAGGGGGCGCAATTGGCGAACCAGGCGAACCTGGTAAAACGCCCTCCTGGCCACGGCTGTCACTTGATCTTCCATGGGCAGCCGGGCATCCAGGAGGACACCCAAATTGCGCACCCCATCCACAGGGGCAAGATGTTCGCCCCCTATGGCCAGCGATGGAGTGAGCTGGTTGAATCGGGCAGCCGGAAACCACAGCCACTCGGTCTTGGTTGGGTTGAGCCTGAGTCCGTTACTTCCCATCCAGACCCGCACGGAATCCTCAAGGGGAAAACAACTCAAGAAGTTTGGGAAATTTTGAAAAATGAGATTATAAAAGCCCAGTCCAGCGCAATACCAATGAAGAAGAAAAATAACAGTTCCCAAAAGAAACCAGCATGGCTGCATAAAGAACTCTCTGACAAATTGAAAGACAAAAAGGATAAATATAAAAAGTGGAAAAAGGGGGACATAACTAAGGCAAAATATCAGCAAATAGCCCGAGCCTGTAAAGATGAAGTGAGGAAAGCTAAGGCTCGCAATGAAGAAAGGCTTGCCAAAAAAGTAAAAAATAATAATAAAAAAGCTTCTTCCAACATGTTAAAAACAAGAAAAAAGTTAAGGAAACAATTGGTCCACTGCTGGGAGAAAATGGCAAGAAGATGATAAGCAACAGGGAGAAAGCAGAATTATTTAACTCTTTTTTTGCATCTGTCTTTACACAAAGGGATAAATCAGTCCAACCAATCAAAAACAGCACCACAAAAATCAGATTAGGAACACAAGTTGAAATAGGGAAGAAAATGGTAAGTGAGCATCTGTCTGCCCTGGACGAGTTCAAATCACCAGGACCGGATGGATTACACGTCTGCCAGGAACTGGCAGACGAGATCTCAGAACCACTGAACTATATCTTTCAGAGATCCTGGAGCACTGGGGAACTGCCAGAAGACTGGAAAAGAGCTGATGTGGTTCCCATCTTCAAAAAAGGAAAAAAAACAGATCCAGGAAACTATAGACCCATCAGCCTGACCTCAATACCAGGAAAGATTCTGGAAAAGATTGTTGTGTCCTCGACCTGCGACCGGTCTCGACTTACGACCGGCCGCAGGTCTTCCAGGCTGCCTCTTGGAGCCTTGGCAACAGGCTGTAGCAAGGCGGCCAACCGACAGACGCGCCTGATTGGCTGAGGCGCGCCTGGCCCTTGCTGCAGCCTGATTGGCTCCCCCTTTGACAGCTCCAAATATAAAGAGCTGTCAAAGCGCGGGAGCCCCTGTCTACCGCACCTTTTCTTTTACTGAACTTATCTTTCTTTGTAAGCCTTGCCTAGCTAATAAAGCTATGTTTTTGAGCAAACCTGATCCCGGACCCTGTCTTTCCTTGAAGTTACAACACTGGCGACGAAGGTGGGATCAGGCAGAGCTCATTTCGCGGTACGATCAACCGGATCGTTTCCTCCGCTCGACCCATCGACGCGGCCACGGAAACCTGGGCCCTTCCCACGGGCCACCTCGAGCGTTTCCCTGCCGGCCAACGACGACCGGGCCAGGACGCTCAACCTCGAGCTCTCCCTGCCGGCCAACGACGACCGGGCCAGGACGCTCGACGACCTCTCGAGCTGCGGCGGCCGCGACCTCGAAACCGCGCACGCCGTGGCTACCCCGGCAGCGGTCGATGACCTGCCGCGGGACACCGCTTTTCCCCCGGACAGAGCCGGCAGAAGCAGCCAGGAACTACGAAACGCACCGCTTCTCCCTCGGATCGAGCCGACAGAAGCAGCCAAGGCCTACGGGACTCCCGAGTCGCCGTGCAAGGCCCCATCTACCGTCGCTACGGCCATAAGGGCCACCGACACCAGCGCCAGCCACACCGGAGGCTCCGCGCAGGGTCCCTGATGACCGGCAATCCCAACCGCTACATCAACGAAGGAACCCTAGAAGCCAGGCCGCTGCCTGCACCAGCAACAACAGCCGTCCGGCTGCCACGCCGGGCCCAACAACCCCGCCCAACCGGGCCGGCCTACCCATCTGCAAGATCTACAAAAGGCCTTCACCGTTCAGGCCTCCCTGCCCTCACGCCGCCTACCGGCAACCTTCATCGGCCTAGCTCAAGCCGAGCGGATGACCAGGCCTACACAACAATCGCCACGCCCCCTCGCCCCGACTCACCGTTCCAGAGGACTCCGCCTATCGGGTAGGCCTCTCCGATGACGCCGCCGGAGCTACACCCCGGCAAGGAGGAGCTTCCAGGGACACGTCCTCTTCCTTCAGCTACTGACGAGACTCTGGGACAATCCGGCGGACTGCGCATGCTCCGCTCTCCTGATGGACAGCTTTTTCGCGCATGCGCAGACCGAGGGGGGAAAGGGGTGTTGTGTCCTCGACCTGCGACTGGTCTCGACTTACGACCGGCCGCAGGTCTTCCAGGCTGCCTCTTGGAGCCTTGGCAACAGGCTGTAGCAAGGCGGCCAACCGACAGACGCGCCTGATTGGCTGAGGCGCGCCTGGCCCTTGCTGCAGCCTGATTGGCTCCCCCTTTGACAGCTCCAAATATAAAGAGCTGTCAAAGCGCGGGAGCCCCTGTCTACCGCACCTTTTCTTTTACTGAACTTATCTTTCTTTGTAAGCCTTGCCTAGCTAATAAAGCTATGTTTTTGAGCAAACCTGATCCCGGACCCTGTCTTTCCTTGAAGTTACAACAAAGATAATTAAACAACAAATAAGTGAACACCTAGACGCAAACAAAGTAATAGCCAAAAGCCAACATGGGTTTGTCAAAAACAGATCATGCCAGACGAACTTAATTGCATTCTTTGACAAAGTGACAAAATCAGTGGACCAGAGGAATGCTGTTGATATAATTTACCTGGACTTCAGTAAGGCATTTGATAAAGTAGACCATAACCTACTATTAGATAAAGTAGAAAATTGTGGGTTAGACAGCACCACCAGCAAATGGATTCGCAACTGGCTGACCAACCGCACTCAACGTGTAGTCCTCAATGGAACTGCATCTACATGGAAGGAAGTATGCAGTGGAGTCCCCCAAGGCTCTGTTTTAGGCCCAGTACTCTTTAACATCTTCATCAACGATTTGGATGAGGGGATAAATGGGGAACTCATCAAATTTGCAGACGACACCAAGCTGGCAGGAATAGCCAACACTCCAGAAGATAGGCTTAAGATACAGAAGGATCTAGACAAACTTGAACATTGGACAGTATGCAATAAAATGAAATTCAATTGTGAAAAAAGTAAGGTCCTACATATAGGCAAGAAAAACAAAATGCACAAGTACAGTATAGGTGGTACTTTGCTCAATAGTAGCAACTGTGAGAGGGATCTAGGAATCCTAGTGGACAACCATTTGAATATGAGCCAGCAGTGTGCAACAGCTGCCAAAAAAGCCAACACAGTTCTAGGCTGCATAAACAGAGGGATAGAATCTAGATCACGTGAAGTGTTAATGCCACTGTATAGTGCCTTGGTAAGGCCACACTTGGAATACTGCATACAGTTTTGGTCGCCACGATGTAGAAAAGACATGGAGACTCTGGAAAGAGTGCAGAGAAGAGCAACCAAGATGATTAGGGAACTGGAGACTAAAACATATGAAGAACGGCTGCAGGAGCTGGGTATGTCTAGTTTGATGAAGAGAAGGACCAGGGGAGACATGATAGTAGTGTTCCGATATCTCAGAGGGTGCCACAAAGAAGAGGGAGCCAAACTATTCTCCAAGGCACCTGGGGGCAGGACAAGAAGCAATGGGTGGAAACTAATCAAGGAGAGAAGCAACTTAGAACTAAGGAGAAATTTCCTGACAGTCAGAACAATTAACCTCTGGAACAGCTTGCCTCCAGAAGTTGTGAATGCCCCAACCCTGGAAGCCTTTAAAAAGATGTTGGATAGCCATTTGTCTGAAATGGTATAGGGTTCCTGCCCACGCAGGGGGTTGGACTAGAAGACCTACAAGGTCCCTTCCAACTCTGCTATTGTATTGTATTGTATTGTAAGAATAATATCCCAATTTCTGAAAGAAAAGTCTGTCAACATTACACACGTAAACCTTTAAAATAAATGTATGTTTACTGATTTGGAAAAGGTGAGTGATAAGATGTGATAGGTTTCAATTATGGCATATTTTGCATAAACATGGAGTTGAACGTGATTGTGAATGGGTAAGATTAGAATATGATGGAAGTAAATTGAAATTGAAATTTGAAAATAAATGGAATTGTTAATTAATAGTTCAACACTGATCATTATGAAGACAAATATAATGTCACTTTGGTTGTTGTGTATATATGTATAAATATAGTGTTTGTCATAGCATTAAAGATATGTTGGCTGGGGATGTGAATGTATTCGTACTTTGAATTCGGATGTTGCCCTGCTGCTGGCAGACAATTTGAATAATTTGCAACAATACAAGCATACCAATGTAGTGGTAAAAAACAAATACTTGAGTATATATTTCATAAATTTGGGGAAATTAATTCTGAAATTTTTAAGTATGCAAATGCTAGGGAAAAATAGGTAGCTTTTGATTTCTTGTCAAGAACGAATGCTTGAAGAAGTAAAAATGGCTATGTATAAGAGTGTGCTCCCTATCTCACTTACATAAGTTGGAGTATGTTAGGAGCAGTGGTGGGTTTCAAATTTTTTTAGAACCTACTCTGTAGGTGTGGCCTATTTTGTGGGCATGGCTTGGCAGTCATGTGACTGGGTGGGAGTGGCCAACTTGTAAAATGTGGTGAAACTCATTTAACAACGCTCTTGCTTAGCAACCAAAATTTTGGGCTCAATTGTGATAATAAATTGTTTCTTTCTTTCTTTCTTTCTTTCTTTCTTTCTTTCTTTCTTTCTTTCTTTCTTTCTTTCTTTCTTTCTTCCTTTCTTCCTTTCTTCCTTTCCTTTCCTTTCCTTTCCTTCTTGTTGGGTCACCTGCAGTGGCGGGGCAGACTTACTTCCGAGTCCGCTGGTGGAACCTCCTCTCACCGGCTCTCGAAATTTCGCCATCCGGCTCTTGCGAGTAGGTGCAAACCTGCAGAAACCCACCACTAGTTAGGAGAAACCTAAACTGCAGTGGGATAGAGGGAGGAGGAGGAGAAGGAAGAGGAGGAAGAGTAGGAGGAGATAGGTACAAGAATGAATGGATGTTGAAAGATTCTGGATTGAATACATGAAAGAAGTTAATTGAATTAGTCTGGTCAGCTAGAGAAAAATGGGCATCAAAACATAGGAAGAACAGTTGCAGAAATCGGGTATGTCTGTTTTAATGAAAATAAGGACTAGTGGTGACATAATAGCAGTATTTCAATATCTAATATCAGTGTTCCGATATCTTAGGAGCTGCCACAAAGAAAAGGGAATCAACCTATTATCCAAAACACCTGAAGGCAGGACAAGAAGCAATGGGTGGAAATTAATCAAGGAGAGAACCAACCTAGCACCAAGGAGAAATTTTTTGACAGTTAGAACAATTAATCAGTGGAACAACTTGCCTCCAGAGGTTGTGAGTGCTCCAATATTAAAGGTTTTTAAGAAGAGTTTGGACAACCATTTGTATAGGGTTTCCTGCTTGGACTAGATAGAGGAACTCTAAAGTCCCTTCCAACTTAGTTATTCTGTTAATCTGTTAAATTGCAAATTAATATGTGAAAGAAAATGAATGGGTCAAGAGGCAGAAAACTGACATAGCATAGTTGACAATATCTTCAAAAAGAGGCAAAAAGTTTAAAGAAAAAATGCACTATATGAAATGATAACTGATGAGACAAGGATAATTTCTAATGACCGAAAAATATGGAAAAGTATACTGAATAGTGGTAGTAAAAACTTTTCTTTTCTAACATTACTCCTTTAATTTATTTAGCTTAAAATTTCTTATTCTTTTTAAGCACTTTATGTTATGTGTTGGGGGAAAAATTCATGACTTTGTATATGTTTTTTTTTAAAAAAAACAATTTTTATTGGTTTTTAAAAATATACATAGGAAAAAGGCATATAGGGTGAATATAACATTTTAGTGGCCTCCATGTCAGAGGTAGTGGTCCTCCCAAAACTTCATACAAATACATTTTTTTAAAGGTAAAGGACAAGTATACATATATTTTACATTGTATAATTCATACATTCAATCGTGTTTTCATTGCCATCTAATTTCAACAATCACAGTAAAAATTTCAAATAAAATCATTTTTGAGATCTTTTTGCTATTGATTCTTCATCTCCCTTCCCGCCGATGGACGGGGCCGTGGCCCCCCTGTTCCCTCATCCTTGTCCTCTAGGAGTGAAGAGTGTTTTTGAAGAAAGGCCTCCGCCTCTCCTAATGTTTTAACTCTGATTCTACCTCCCTCCCAGAAGACCAACATTCCTTCTGGCAATAACCATTTGAACCAAACTCGTTTTTTATATATTTTTTTGGACAAGAAGGAATATTTCCTTCTTATTTCTCTAATTTTTTTTGGAATTTGTTTCAAAATGGTAATTTCATTTTCTTGGTACTTCAAGTGTCCTCCCCTCTGGGCCCTCAATATCTCATTCCTTGTGGACCTCCTTAGAAATTTAATATGAACCTCTCTTGGTACATTATTTATTCTAGCATATGCTGAGTTAATTCTATAAACCAGGTCCATATCCCACCAGAGTTGTTCTTTATTTCTTTTAATATAATCTGCTAAGATTGCACTCATAAGATCTTTAAGATCTTCACCCTCTGTCTCTGGTATGTTCTGGAACCTGAGAAAAAAAGACATTCTTTCAAATTCTATTTTTGTCATATGACCTCCTAGTTCTGAGCTTTCCTTCCGAATTTCCTTTACCTCTTTCCTCATCTCAGCTGATCCTCCCTCTAACGTCTCAATTTTTTGTTTGTTATCCATTGTACTTTTTTGTGTTTCCAACAGCTCTATTTTTAGGTTTGTCAAGTGTTTTCGGATTTCATGCACATTTTTCATTATGTCCTAGAGCATCTCATTAGTTGACAATTCCTGGGCGCTCTCACCAGTTGCTTCTTTCTGCAATAATGCGGTAATCTTTGTCTGCTGCATAACTGGACTGGAGCGGGTTGAAGATGGAGCAGAAAAAGACTTTTCAGTAGGTGGTTTTTTAGAAGCCATTGTCCCAGTTGTAAGTTTTAATTAGTAGAAGAAATGGTGTCGAAAAGGCGGGCAGCCTATGAAGTCCGAGTTATCGGAGCAGTTCGGATAAAAGTTCAGTCTACAAAAAACCAAGAAGAAAGGACTGTATTATCCAAATCTGGGTGTCCACGTATTGGGGGGAGATACCGAAGGTTTCCCGAGGAGGAGTGGAAGTAAAAATTTAAAGTTTTAAGGTCTCAGATGCCAAAAGAAAAGTTCGTGAATAAAAGAAAGTTTTCCGATCGGGAACAAAGAGGAGCCATTTTGCCTCGCCTCCTCACAGGAAGAAAAGTGAAAGTTTCATTTTATTGTTGCAAAAAGATTCCACGCTAAAATGTTGCAACTGCGATTGTATAGATACTATTTTTTTTGCTATTGTTGTTTCAGATGGCAAATTAATCCTCTCTTTCTCCCCATTCCTGGAGAGAACCTATTCAGCTGCCGCTTTGCTCTGAGGGGTGGTTCAGCCAATAAACTCCTCCCTCCATTCTCCGTTTAAAGTTGATTGAAAGTAAAAACGCACAGTACTCGCTTGCCCCTCAATTGCAGGCCAGGAGATTAGGGAAAACCATCCATCTCCGATACTCCAGCCAACTTCCTAATTCTTCATTTGATTCCGGGATCCATCGGTGAAAGCGCAAAGCCCCCCCCCCTTCTGCTTCCCGGCTCCTGGGGCGAGGCTGGAAGGACACCCCACCTGCCGCTGCTTGGTTGGGGGTCTCCAGTGAGCCGCCCTTACGGCAGGAGATTCCTTCAGAACCACCTGTGCCCCTGGGGGGGCCCACCAGGTGAGCAAGCGGCAGACGAGTACCAAAACACGTCCGTCACCTACGAAAACCGGAAGTTAACTCCCTGACTTTGTATATGTTGAAACTTTCAAAGATTAAACTTCTGAGATTTCTTTACTTCCTACTGAGACAGCTTTCCTATATAAAAGAAGATCTGTGTTGTAATTATGTCATCTAGCAATACATTGTTTTTAAAGAAAGAGTAAAACATATATTTCTACCATGCCACCCAGTTTCTCAAAACCAGAGCTATTTAGCTCGGTTTGGCTTAAAGACAACAGTCTAGATTGTTCATGTGAAGATTTTCCAAACACAATATTTGAAACAAATATTCAATAAGCAAAAAGCAAATTTACTTGTAATAGTATGTAATAGAAAGGAGAATTTGTAGCATTAATATATAAAAACTGACATAGTAAATCTGTATCACAAATTATAAAGAATTCTTCTCACAAAATATCTTTTAAAAATCTTAAAAGGGAGAGTTTATTTTTACTGAACTCTTGGGGAGGGTGAAAAAAGCATGCAAAAAATGGGGCAAGCACCTTAGTGCACGCATGCGCACTGGGGGGGGGGTTATGCTTTATGGGTGCAGCACACCCATGCACGACCCTCCTACGCTCCCCCCATTTATGGCAAATGAGCCAAAAAAGGTTTGCCATCACTGGTCTACCTTAATGAAAAGAAGAACTAGGAGTGGCATGATATCTCAGGGGTTGCCACAAAGAAGAGGGAGTCAAACTATTCTCCAAAGACAATAGGAGGGCAGGACAAGAAGCAATGGGTGGAAACTAAACAAGGAGAAAAGTAACTTAGACCTAAGGAGAAATTTCCTGACAATTAGAACAATTAATCAGTAAAACAATTTGCCTCCAGAAGACGTGAATGCTCCAACACTGGAAGTTTTAAAGAAGAGATTGGATAACCATCTGTCTGAAATGATATAGGGTTTCCTGCACAAAAGAGGGCTTGGACTTGAAGGTCCTTTCCAGCTTTGTTATTCTATTATTTTATTATTCTATTCTGTTCTGTTTTTGTTCTGTTCTGTTTTTGTTCTGTTCTGTTCATGCATTCTAAAGATTTAGTCATTTACTTTGCCATCAGCCAGCTCAAATCATGAAAATTCCAAAAAGTCATGTGCTGGAACTAGGTCCTTTCAATAGGCTCAATGAAAGACTGAATGTAGAAGATGAAAAGGAAGGCAATTAAGTTGGTAGAAGTAGAACTGGATCAAAAAGATCTGATGAGGCTAATTACTATTAGAGTGCATTGTTGGGAAACAGCTTCAAGCCTTTATATATATTACATATTAATAAAAATGGGCATACTAATATTTCATGGAAGTAACCAACGTGAGAAAATGAACAGCAAAGTAGAAGTTATGAATTTGGAATATAAATATGTACTAAAAGTGGCCACCAATTAATTTTCTTAAATATTACTGTATTGAGATTTTAAATAAAATTATGAAAACTAGCATAAATTAATATTTAAATGGAAGCATGGGAGGGAGGGAAGGAAATATAAGAAAAAAGAAATAAAATATAAAGCTATAGCTTTTGGTTTTGTTTATAGTAGTCGGAAATATAAATTTGCCTCTAACTCCACCACCACCACATTCATATTTTCCTAATCTATTTTTTCTAATTATAAATTCTTTTTTTTCTGCTTCATGCAAAAAGTCTATGAGGTATTTCCAGTTAGCAATAATTTTTTTGCTAATATCTTTTCTCTAATCGAAGATGTCAATTTGGCTATCTGGACAAATTTCATCATCTTCAGAATCTATTTTTCTATTGTGCATATCTTGAATCTTTTCACTTTTATGTGCATAATAATTGCAACTATCATATATAAAAGGCTGTTACTTAATTTTCAAGACTAATTTCAGGTGATGGGGTTGATTTTGAAAATACTAGAAGACTTGGTCTTGATATGTAAAGAATTAATACCCTTGTATAACTTTGTCCAGATATTAAGTTTGTTTAAGACTGTCTCTGCAGACTATCCCATTAATAGAAATTAGATGAATTAGTGCACCCAATTTATATAATTGTCATCAGAAATGTTCAGCTAGAATGTATTTGAGAAGCCAAAATGTTATTCTGGAATGCCATTTTATTGACTTGGTCATTATGAATATATTCCTATTTTCATTTTAAGATTTTTTAAAATTGCTACATTTATGGATAATGAAGAATGGCATACACATAAGCTCTCAGCTTGTGACTCATCATTTAATAATAATTCAACCTTATCAGAAAAAGTAACATACAACCAGCCTTTGAAGTTAAATTAGCACCGGTCATGTGATTGTTCACTTTATTACCACACTGAGGACAGAAATTCCGGTCCCAATTGTGATTGTAAGTTGAGGACTTCCTGTATAAAACAACAAGCAAACAAAAGTGTATATTCTTGAATTATTACACTTGTGTAATTCTGAATATTTGGAAAACTGGACCAAAATCCAGAAGAATCTGTGCCACAAAATATTATTTTGTGTTGTTCATTCAGTGTGTGTTTCACTTGATCACAATAGTGCTGACAACATTGAACAAAACAAAGTGTGACTACTTTCATTCAGAGTTTTTGGATACTAACAAAAATCGGTGCATGCATAATAGCACTCTAATTATATGAAGACAGCATGAAGTAATTATGTGAAGTTCCAAAATGTTCTCAATACTATTGGTTTCATTTCCAAGTGTTTTATAGGCTGACATGTAATGAGAATCAAAGCAATATGCCAGTAAGATATGGGAAAGCCTTGTATTAAAAACTGCTTTCCTCTTCTAAGTTTTATCCTATTAGATAAGTAATAAAAGGTTTCCCTTTTGTTTTAATGAAAGCCAAATGCAGAAATAGTAATTATACTGTTTGCAGTAAGGTAAAATTTCAGTTCTGCACATGGCAGCAATGCCCTTCAGGTTTTGATTAATGGTGGTCAAGCCACACAAGAGGCATTTCTAGCAACCACCCACTGCAGAAATCCAAAAACTGTCTTCCACTGTTCTGTTTACATTCCTCTCTGCTAAATTGCACACATGTTATAAGGAAATAGTCACTTGTGGCTCTTGATCTGCCTTATATAACATGGAATTAAGAAAAAACAGAATTGGTTTCAGTTGTTCTGAAATATGAGTTTTTATGATGAGTTCTTATTTCCAGATTATAGTTTTGAAAAATGTCTCCTTATTTCTGGTCCTTTCTTCTCTATTTCACTGTCCTGAACAGAGTTGATCTTAGAACAGGGATGTCAAAGTCAAGGCCTGGCTTAGATCTGGCTCACAGGGCCACCCTGGAAATAGTGAAAATGGAGCTTGGGAGGATTGTGTGTGACTCAGCTCTGTTTCTGCTGGCAGTGGGTTGCAGGAGGCAGCCGAAAACACAGCTCAGGAGCCAATTTTCACTGGCAGATAGCTCGAGCCACCATAGGCGCCCCTGACATGAATGACGTCGAGCTGGCCATGCCCCCCACCCGCCCTCCCGAGTTCAAACACAACCATGATGATGTCCTCAATGAAATTGAGTTTGACACCCCTGTCTTAGAATATTGGACTCCAGGAGTTCTGCAAAATCTTGTCTTCAGATTGATTCTACTTGCACTACAGCTGCACTGCAAGTAAATAGCAGAGCTGATCAAAATAAATGCTAGATAGGAGCTGATTCAGGGGCAGTGAAAATGTTGTCTGGATATACAATACAATACAATACAATACAATACAATACAATACAATACAATACAATACAATACAATACAATACAATACAATACCAGAGTTGGAAGGGGCATTGAAGGTCTTGAAACTCTCTGCCTAGGCAGGAAACCCTATACCATTTCAGACAAATGGCTATCCAACATCTTCTTAAAGACTTCCAGTGTTGGGGCCTTCACAACCTCTGGAGGCAAGCTGTTCCACTGATTAATTGTTCTAACTGTCAGGAAATGTCTCCTCAGTTCAAAGTTGCTTCTCTCCTTGATTAGTTTCCACCCATTGCTTCTTGTTGTACCCTCAGGTGCTTTGAAGAATAGTTTGACTCCCTCTTCTTTGTGGCAGCCCCTGAGATATTGGGAACACTGCTGTCATGTCTCCCCTGGTCCTTCTTTTCATTAAACTAGACATACCTAGTTCCTGTAACTGTTCTTAATATGTTTTAGTCTCCAGTCCCCTAATCATCATTGTTGCTCTTCTCTGCACTCTTTCTAGAGTCTCCATATCTTTTCTACATCGTGGTGACCAAAACTGAATGCAGTATTCCGAGTGTGGCCTTACCGAGGCATTATAAAGTGATATGTTAGTCCCTCTTCCCAAGATCACATACATGCAGCGCATATATGAATCAGCATACAAATTCCTGTAATCGAATTTCTAACAGGAGCACAATGAGCCAGCACTGGGTCTTTTGGACCTGGGACAGCTTTCCAGCAGGGAAAAATGGGGGCAGGATGACCAAGAGAGGGGGGAAGAGAGGAGAGGCAGATGAAATGAGAAGCAACAGAGTTAGGCAACCAAGAGTGCCCCCTCCTGAACCCTGAGCATGGAGAGTGGAGATGAGGTGTGAGCAGAACAGGCTGACCCACTGACTCAGGAGGAGAGTGCCCCTCCCCTCTTCACAAGGCACACTTGGGGACTGAGACTTAAGGAAATGCTGTAGGGAGGGGTGCTTGTCAGGAACAAGCACCGAATTCATGGAATTTTGTATGGTGCGGATTCTGGAGTTCACTGGACTTCTTGCCTTGTTATTGCGTTGTTCCTTTGCTTCGTTGGACTTTACGGATGGCTTTAAAGCCGTCAAGCTAACAGCATTTTGCTGAACTACTTGCAGCTGGAGGCTGCTGGAGGTCTGTGTGTGAGCGCTTCGGAGATTGCCATAAATGTGAGAGCACTTGAGAGAAAGTTGGCGCAATAAAGGAGAATTTGAACTATCCGCTGTCTGTGTTGCCTCCGTGCCTTGTCCCAGGTGATCACAGCAAGAATGTTATTGGATAAAAGAGACAACAAATAAACATCTCAGTTTGGGAAAGGGGGGAGTGTGAAAAAAAGACTCAAAATAAGACTGTTATTATACCCTACAAAAATAAAATTTCAATATTCTTGAAGGGCTAATGAATCCAAACAAAAGTCTCTCTGAGAAATAAGCGTTTAATTTCTGCTTCAGTATTTTCAATGAAGGGGAGCCCACTCCACCTCTAAAAATCACCTTTGGATAATTGCTATTGCTGACATCCTTTAAGGAGTCCATGGTCTGCCCCCTTCTTAAGAAGCCAGCATGAGATTCCATCATACTGGACAATTTTTATCCCTTTTCCCAACTTCAAGTGGTTGCGCTGCGGGTCCAGAGAATGATGGATGACATATCTAGACCGCTTTCAATCAGGCTTCAGTTTATGGATTAGAAACAGCATTGGTTGTACTTAATAAATAATAATAATAATAATAAATTTAATTTGTTGACCGCTCCCTCTCTCCGAAGGGACTCGGAGCGGTGCATAGGGCAAATAAAACAATAAATATACACACATAATAAAAACGAATTAAATAATATCCCTGTGCTAAAAATTCCCAGTTAAAAATTACTAGAATCCCCATCTAAAATTATTAACAACCCCATAGAAGGGAGACTATCCTAGGCCGGCCAAGCAGAACAAATATGTTTTTAGTTTTAGACGGAAGGAGCGGAGGTCCGTGGTTGTTCTAATGTCGGGGGGAAGGTCGTTCCAGAGGGCTGGGCCCGCCACAGAGAGAGCCCTTCCCCTGGGCGTCGCCCGCTGACAAAGTCTAGTGGACGGCACCCGGAGAAGTCCCTCTCTGTGTGAGCGAATAGGCCGTGTGGATGTATGAGGCAGGATCCGATCCCGCAAATAGCTAGGTCCCGAGCCATGGAGTGCTTTAAAGATGATAACTAGAACCTTGAAGCGCACCCGGAAGACGACAGGCAGCCAGTGCAGCTCGTGCAAGAGCGGTGTTACATGGGTAAACCTTGAGGTTCCCATAATTGCTCGCGCGGCTGCATTCTGGACTAGCCGAAGTCTCCGGGTGCACCTCAAGGGGAGCCCCATGTAGAGAGAGTTACAATAATCCAGTCGGGATGTCACGAGAGCATGTCACTTGTGAATGATGGCTAGCAAAAGCAGGATGGAGGTAGTGAATCCATTCTTCCTCTCCTTGATCTCTCAGTGGCTTTTAGTACCATCAACTATGAACTTTTGGATCAGCTGTGAGTCCTGGGACTAGGTGATGCAATGTTGCATTGATTTAGTTCTTTTCTTGACAGATGGCTCTAATAACGGGCAAGAGATCCAGGCCATGGCTGTTTCTTTATGGGATGCCACATGGCTCAATACTGCCTCTGCTCCATTTTAACATCTATATGAAATTGGGTGAGATCATCTGACACTAGTGTAGAATATTATTCTGTAATTGTCACTGCGAGTGAGAAGCTTTGAATAAAAAAGAAAGAAGATAATGTGACTACACCCCCCCCCCCTTAATTCTTTTGTGAATGGTTCAGAAGCTGCTTTTTGGAAATATACCAAAATAAATCAATTCCCCTCCTTCCCCAGTGATTTATTTTGTTTGGTTTGGTTTGGTTGATACTGGTGTGGGAAAAACCAAAATAACCACCATCATCAAAGCAACTAAAATGATCCAAACATAAATGAGTAATAATGTTGAAATAAACATAAAAAGCATTAAAATATTCAAGAAACAATTAATGCTGGAGGGCGGGGGAAGTGATTGAAAGAGAGTGGGACTATCAGAGTAGACACATATACACCGAAAAATAGAGAGAAAAATAAGGTGTATACCTTACATGTTATTATCTTATTAAGTATAGAACAACTTAAATCTGAATTTGTTTTGGGCAAGAAACTATTTTTTTCATAAGGATCTAGAATAGATATGTTTAACCTTAGCAACTTTAAGACTTGTGGACTTCAACTCCCAGAATTCTCCATGCTGGCTGAGGAATCCTGTGAGTTGAAGGTTGCCAAGATTGGATACCTCTGCACTAGAGGATAAGTATTGGTGGGGCACTCATATGTGAAAAAAGCCAGGCTGGCTGAATTACAGAAAATCCATGATTCATTGGAATATAACTTTTGCAGGCTTATTATAACAAATAACTTCATTTAGTATCATGATAGATATTGAGGTTAAACAACAATACAATGAATATTCAGTCTAATGAAGTACATATTGCATATCTGAATTCATAGGTGCATGTAAAGGCAATAGCTTGCTGGGGTAAACTTAAAAAATGATGTGCCAAAGACCAAAAGATCAAAAAATGAATGATGAAGCAAAATAACATGAACAGGACATGAACTTCCATGATCAAAACTTTATCCCAAACAGCTAAGCCCTTCACTAAATTGGTTTTTTTTTTTAAATTAAGCAATATTCTATTTTAATTTAATTTAATTTATTTCGATTTATAGAACCGCCCTTCTCCATCAAAATGGATCCAGGACGGTGCACAGGGAGTTAAAATCGATAAATAACAATAAATACAGAATAACTAAAAATAGATTAAACTAAAAACCTGTGCTAAAACATCCCAATTAAAATTCTAAAATACATTTACTCATTTATTTATTTATTATTTATTTATTAAATTTATACCCCGCCCTTCTCCTTGTTAGGACCCAGGGCGGCGCACAGGGATGTTAAAATACATACAAAATATATAAAATATATGAAATTTAAAATACTTATTCTAATAAATAAACCCTGAGCTAAAAATTGGCTAAGCTAGACCAGCTTGATGGAAAAGATAAGTCTTAAGTGAGCTGCGAAAGAGGGGAAGGTCTATGATAGTCCGAAGTTCGGGGGGTAGGTCATTCCAGGGGGATGGCCCAGCCACTGAGAAGGCCCTCCCCCTGGGCACCGCTAGCCAGCATTGACCGGCGGATGGTACCCTGAGGAGGCCCTCCCTATGGGAGCGGATCGGACGGAGAGAGGTATACGGCAGGAGACGGTCTCGCAAATAACTAGGCCCCGTGCCATGGAGCGATTTAAAGATGGTAACAAGCACCTTGAAGCGCACCCGGAACGCCACCGGCAGCCAGTGCAGCTCGCGCAAGAGAGGTGTTACATGGGAGCTTCGAGATGCTCCCAGAATCCCCCACACGGGCGCATTCTGTACTAACTGGAGCCTCCGGATGCACCTCAAGGGAAGCCCCATGTAGAGAGCGTTACAGTAGTCTAGGCAGGATGTAATGAGCGCTTGAGTGACTGTGCGGAGGGCGTCCTGGTCAAGAAAGGGGTGCAACTGGTGTACCAGGCGTACCTGGTAGAAAGCCCCCCTGATCACGACCGCCACCTGGTCATCCAGGGACAGCCGCGAATCCAGGAGGACACCCAAGTTGCGGGCCCTTTCCACGGGGGCCAGTGATTCGCCCCCGATGACCAGCGATGGAATCAGCTGGCCATGCCGGGGCGCCGGGAGCCACAGCCACTCGGTCTTGGATGGGTTGAGCTGAAGTTTGTTGCTTCCCATCCAGACCCGCACGGCTTCCAGACACCGGGACATAACCTCGACGGCATCGTTGGGGTGGTTGGGGGTAGATATGTAGAGCTGAGTGTCATCAGCGTACAGATGGTACTCTACCCCAAAACCATGGATGATCTCACCCAGCGGCTTCATATAGATGTTAAACAGGAGGGATGAGAGGATCGACCCCTGAGGCACCCCACAAGTGAGTGGTCTCGAGGTCGACCTCTGCCCTCCTGTCAGTACAAATTGCGACCGACCGGAGAGGTAGGAGGAGAACCACTGTAAAACAGTGCCCCACAGTCCCAACCCCTCCAGTCGGTGCAATAGGATACCATGGTCGATGGTATTGAAAGCCGCTGAGAGATCTAACAGGACCAGGATAGAGGAGAAACCATTATCTCTGGCCCTCCAGAGATCATCCACCAACACGACCAATGCCATCTTGGTGCTGTGCCCAGGCCGGAAGGTGGACTGGCACGGATCTAGATAAGCAGTTTCATCCAGGTGCCGAGAGAACTGCTGTGCCGCCACACTCTCTACAACCTTCGCCAGAAAGTAATTAGTTAACAATGCTGGGTCCAGGGAAGGCTTCTTGAGGAGGGGTCTCACCATCGCCTCTTTAAGGGAGGCCGGCAAGAACCCCTCACTCAGAGAAGCGTTCACAATTTCCTGGAGCCAGCCTCATGTCACCTCCCAGGAGGCCAGTACCAGCCAGGAGGGACACGGGTCCAATAAACATGTGGTGGCATTCAGGCGTCTCGGCAACCTGTCCATGTCTTTGGAAGCAACAAAGTTGAACTCGTCCCATAAGACGGTCTCAAGACCCACCTCGGACGGTCCGCCCAGATCTATCTCAGTGGAGGCCAGTTCGTCCTGGATCCGAGCGATTTTATCCTGCAGATAAGCTCCAAATTCCTCTGCTCTTCCCTATTTTTCTATTTCTATTTTATTTTATTAAATTTATACCCCCGCCCTTCTCCTTGTTAGGACCAGGGCAGCGCACAGGCATTATTTAAAACCACAAAATACAATAAATATCAATTAAAATATATTAAATTAATAAACCCATGCTAAAACCCATGTTAAAACCATTACCAAATTATAATTTTTTTTTTAAAGTCAGAAACGGGGGGCTATCCTAGCCCGGCTTGTTGGAATAAATACATCTTAAGACGTTGGTGGAAGAGGCGGAGGTCCGAGATAGTGCGAAGGTCGGGGGGTAGGTCGTTCCAGAGGGCCGGGCCCGCCACAGAGAAGGCCCTTCCCCTGGGTGTCGCCAACCGGCATTGCCCCGCCGACGGCACCCGAAGAAGACCCTCTCTGTGGGAGCGGATCGGACGAAGGGATGTATGGGGCAGGAGGCGGTCTCGTATATAGCTAGGCCCCGAGCCATGGAGCGATTTAAAGATGGTCATCAGCACCTTGAAGCGCACTCGAAAGGCCACAGGCAGCCAGTGCAGCTCGCGCAGGAGAGGTGTTACATGGGTTTGCCTTGCGGCACCCATAATCACCCGCGCGGCCGCATTCTGTACTAACTGTAGCTTTCGAGTGCACCTCAAGGGGAGCCCCATGTAGAGAGCATTACAGTAATCCAGCCGGGATGTCACAAGCACTTGAGTGACTGTGCGAAGGGTTCCCCGGTCCAGTAAGGGGCGCAACTGGCGTATCAGGCGTACCTAATAGAACGCCCCCCTGGCCACGGCCACCACATGGTCCTCCATGGACAGCCGGGAATCCAGGAGGACGCCCAAGTTGCGCGCCCTCTCCACGGGGGCCAGTTGTTCGCCCCCAATGGCCAGTGTTGGACTTATCTGGCTGAACCGGGGTGCCGGAAACCACAGCCACTCGGTCTTGGACGGGTTGAGTTTGAGTTTGTTACTACCCATCCAGATCCGTATGGCCTCCAGACACCGAGACAGCACCTTGACGGCATCGCTGGGGTGGTTTGGGGTGGATATATACAACTGAGTATCATCAGCGTACAGATGGTATTCCACCCCAAAACCACGGATGATCTCACCCAGCGGCTTCATGTTAAACAGGAGTGGCAAGAGGACCGACCCCTGAGGAACCCCACATGTGAGGGGCCTCAGGGACGACCTCTGCGCTCCTGCCAACACCCATTGCGACCGACCAGAGAGGTAGGACGAGAATCACCGTAGAATGGTGCCTCTCAGCCCCAACCCGCCCAATCGGTGCAATAAGATACCATGGTCGATGGTATCAAAAGCCGCTGAGAGGTCTAATAGGACAAGGATAGAGGAACAACCTCTATCCCGTGCCCTCCAGAGATCATCCACCAACGCGACCAATGCCGTCTCGGTACTGTGACCGGGCCGGAAGCCGGACCGGCGCGGGTCTAGATAATCAACTTCCTCCAGATGTCGGGGAAACTGTTGAGCCACCACACTCTCAACAACCTTCACTAAAAAGTGAAGGTTGGAGACGGGACGATAGTTCTCTAATAAAGCTGGGTCCAGGGATGGCTTCTTGAGGAGGGGCCTCACCACCGCCTCTTTCAAGACGGTAGGCAAGGACCCCTCACTCAGAGATGAATTCACAATGCCCTGGAGCCAGCCTCGTGTCACCTCCCAGGATGCCAGTACAAGCCAGGAGGGGCACGGGTCCAATAAACATGTGGTGGCTCTAAGGTTCCTCCGCAACCTGTCCATATCCTCGGTAGTAACAAAGTCGAACTCCTCCCAAGGTGTTATCTCAAGACCAGCACCGGACACCTCGACCGGACCACTAGTGGAGGGCAACTCGTTCCGAATCTGAGTGATTTTGTCCTGCAGAAATACTCCAAATTCCTCTGCTCGACCCTGCAGAGGGGCTTCCCGCGGCCTCAAATGAAGGAGAGAGCAGGTCACCCCAAACAGGGCAGCAGGGCGGTTTTCCGCAGATGTGATAAGGGTGGCACAATACTCACGTTTGGCCACTCTTAGTGCCACTAAGTAAGTCCTAATATGGTCTCTCACTAGTGTTCGGCTTCGGATCGAGAAGATCTCCACCTACTCTCTAGGCGTCTCTTGCGGCGTTTCATCTCCCGAAGCTCCTCGGTAAACCAAGGAGCCTGATGACTCGACGCCGCATGAGAGGCCGCAAGGGCGCGACTCAGTCCAAGGCCCCCGTGGCCACACTATACCATGTGGCCACTAGATCCTCAGTCGAGCCGTGGGGCAGGGACACAGGTACTGGCCTAAGCTCCCTCTGGAACCTTTCCGGGTCCATCAGGCGCCTGGGGCGGAACCAACTCGGTGTCTCCGGTTCCGCCTCCCCGCGGTGGGGTGTGACGGTTGGAAAGTCTATCCGAAGGAGAGAGTGATCTGTCCATGACAAGGGTAAGATGACTAAATCCCCTGTTCCGAGATCACTAATCCACTAATGATCACTAATCCACGAATGATCACTAATCACTAATCCATCTCTATTTAGATCACTAAATAAAGCCCTGCAAAGGAGTTTCCCGCGTCCCCTGTTGGAGAAGAGAGCGGGTCACCCCAAACAGGGAGGCAGGGCGGTTATCTGCGGATGCAATAATAGTGGCCAGATGGCTACGTTTAGCCACTCTTATCGCCACTAGGTAGGTCCTTAAATGGGACCTAGCCCGTGTTCGGTCGGATTCGGAGCGAGTGGTCCTCCACTTGCTCTCTAGGCATCTCTTGCGGCGCTTCATCACCCTTAGCTCCTTGGTGAACCAAGGGGCCAGGGTGGATCGGCGCCACGTGAGAGGCCGCAGGGGCACGACTCGGTCTAAGGCCCCCGTGGCCGCACTATTCCATGCGGCCACGAGGCCCTCGGTCGAGCCGTGGGTTAGGGTTACAGGTATCGGCCCAAGCTCCGTCTGGAACCTCTCAGGGTCCATCAGGCACCTGGGGCGGAACCATATTGCTATCTCTGGTTCCGCCTCCCCCTATGACCAGATTAATGAAAATCAGTGGACCAGAATTCAATACCTCTATGCTATAATGTAGGAGACAAAGAGAATCTCTGAGGGCATGTAATATGTAAGCTATATACTGTATATATGAAATGTGTAAGTAGCTGGCATGTGTTGTAGTTCACTATTTTATTTCCTGCATTTGTCTGCTACTCACTCCTCTTAATATCTTTACAATTAGAAATCCTTCTGGAATCAAGAAAACATGATTCAAATCTGCAAGTAGCTGATTATTGATTTAAATTAACTCTGGATACATAAGTTGGAAAAACCATGTTGATCAGTTATATGTACTTTTAATGTTTCTCTGTAATTAAGAAAAATATTTTAAAAACTGTATTCAAACATTGATTCAATAGAATAGAATAGAATATTTTATGTCCCTCAGAAGGATAACAAGACACTGGCTATGCTAACAGGCAACGATTTATTAACCAGCTAAGAAGTAGCAACAGAACAGAACAAAAACCCGGCTGACAGCTATTTATACAAAGTCTGTCAGCCAGGGGAACCAATGAAAGGGCTGCAATTGTCCCGCCAGCAGGCAGGCACGTCGCAACCAATCAACACATTCCCTACAGGTCTGAATGCTGGCTGGTCTTGAGTCCGATGACTCTGCACTCCTTCCCCCCGGATTGCGCATGCGTAATCCTGTAGATAAGCAGGCCAATGGTGCGTGCGCTGCGAGCGTCGTAGTTGAGGAAAGCTCACCACAGAAGGAGGAGCGGTGTCTTCGGTCGGGTTCTCCGCCAGTGATTGGGTGTCCTCGGAAGTCTCCTCCCCTGCTGTCAGGCTAGGTGCTCCAGGTGAGTGTGCGTCCAACATCGGGCCAGATAAGTCTTTGTTAGGAACTGATGGAAAGTGGAATTCTTGCCGGTAGGCAGCGTCAGGAGAGTCGACGGCAGCTGGGTTGAATTGGTGACTGATTTTCATCCACCACTCAGCGGCGGAGTTGATTCACATGCCGCCGCCACTGACAACCATCACTGAGTTGGACCCTGTAGGAACAGGGCCCTGTTACATCGGTTATCCAGCCCGGCAGCCATTTGGGGTCACCTGAGAAGTTTTGTGCGTAAATCCCCTCCCCCCCTAACAAAAACCCTTGGGGGATCTGGCTGCAGCGGTGCCGTAGCATTGTATGAAGAATGCAATCTGTCTAGTGTTGTATGGAGACGGCGACCCATTAAGATTTCGGCAGGAGATTTACCCGTGGCAGAGCACAGGATAGTATGCTGTGTAAATAGATAAGTGGTTAGTCTGGAATGCCAAGGCATGTCTCCCATGCGGCTTAAAGGTTCCTTGGCGGAACGAATGGGCTGTTCAGCCAGTCCATTTCCAGCGGGACGATATGGTGCCACTTGAGCATGTCTTATTCCTAACCTTGCAAGGAACGTCTGAAACCCCAGGGATGTAAATTGTGGCCCATTGTAGGAAACCACTGTGTCCGGTAGGCCATGGGTTGCAAATAAACGATTGAGAATCCTAATAGTGTTGTCTGTCGTCATGTTATGCACAAGGAAAAGCTCTACCCACTTTGATAGGGCATCTACTACTAGGAAAAGGGTCTGGCCAGCAATTGGCCCCAGAAAATCAATATGGATATGGCTCCAAGGGGCATTAGGGGTCTCCCATTCCTGAACAGGTGTAGCGGGAGCCACAGGCCTGGTCTGCTGGCAAAACTGACAGTGTTGCACCCATGTGGTGATGTCCTTATCCATGTCCGGCCACAAGGCATAGCTGTGGCCCAAAGCTTTCATCCGCACTATGCCTGGATGGCCCTCATGGAGACGGACAAGCACCAGGTGCCTTAGTGCTGTAGGAACGACAACCCTGCATCACCACAATAGACAACTTTGCAGCACGGACAATTCATCCCTTCGTCTAAAGTACGGCAGGACATCAGGAGGCAAACTCCCCAGTGGCCAACCTCTACGGACCCAATCCAGGACCCGGGCAAGAATGGCATCTTTCAAAGAGTAGTGTGCAATGTCTGTTGTGGAAACTGGCAATTGCAAGTCCTCGATGAGGAACACTGGGGCGGAAGGCACAGGATCCTGGACTAACGTAGGCAATGGGCAATGGCTTAAGGCGTCTGCATGCCCAATTTGTTTTCCAGGGCGTTAGATCAGGGAATACGAGTAAACCACTAGGAACTCCACCCAGCGAGGCATCCGTGGGGATAGAATGTCTGGTGTAGGGCGATCTCCAGCAATAATTCCCAATAATGGCTTATGATCTGTCACCAAATGGAACGAACAGCCATATATGTAGTGATGAAATCTTTTTACCTCTGCAACTGCAGCTAAAGCCTCCTTATCCAATTGACTGTAATTCCGTTCAGTTTTAGATAAGGTGCGGGAGTAAAACGCAATTGCCGCTTCCGTTCCATTTGGGTAGACATGACTAAGAACTGCCCCAATGCCAAAAGGAGATGCATCACAAGCAAGAATGAGAAGTATTCTCTCATCATACTGAACCAAAACGGCAGCTGAAGTCAGGAGTTTTTTAACAGCCGTGAATGCCTGTGCTTCGTGGCTGGTCCATTTCCAATGGATGGAACCATCCAACAGATGGTGAAAAGGCTCTGCCACAGTAGCCTTATGAGGAATGAAACAAGAGTAGAAATTGAGAAGGCCCCAAAATGCCTGAAGCTCAACTCTATTGGTTGGTGTGGGTGCAGAGGTAATTGCCTCCACTTTCGAAGGAGTGGGATGGATGCCTCGGTGGTCAATCAAATATCCCAGAAACTCTACAGAGGGCACCCCTAATTTACATTTTGTGCGCTTAAGTTTAAGCCCAGCCTTACGGAATCTCTGAAAAACAGATCTCAAAGTGGTGACAAGTCCTGATTGGGTGGAAGCAGAAATCAGGACATCATCAAAATATGGGATCACCCCTTTTATGCCATGGAGCACCCGCTCCATGATACTCTGAAAAATCCCAGGGGCCACATTAACCCCAAACTGTAGACGGCGGCACTTAAAAGCACCCCGTTGTGTTACAATAGTTTGGGCCAGGGCAGTCTCGTCATCAACAGCTAACTGTTGATAAGCTTGCGCCAAATCCAATTTGGCAAATATTTTCCCTTGCCCCAATGAATGTAAAACGTGTTGTACAACAAGAACCGGGTAGGGGTGTGCTTGTAGCGCCTTGTTCAAAGTTGACTTAAAGTCAGCGCAAATTCTTATAGACCCATCAGACTTTAGAGCAGTGGTTCCCAAACATTTTCAGTCCACCGCCCCCTTGGTGCTACAAACTGATCCTCAGTGCCCACCACCAGTGGTGGGTTTCAATTTTTTTAGAACCTATTCTGTGGGTGTGGCCTATTTTGTGGGCGTGGCTTGGCAGTCATGTGACCGTGTGGGAGTGGCCACCTTGTAAAATATAGTGAAACTCATTTAACAACGCTCTTGCTTAGCAACTAAAATTTTGGGCTCAATTGTGATAATAAATTCTTTCTTTTTCATTCATTCATTCTTTCCTTCCTTCTTTCTTTCTTTTCACTCTCCCCCTCTTTCTTTTTTTTCTTTCTTTCTTTCCTTCCCTGTGTCACTCTCCCTGACTTTCTTTCTTTTTTTCTTTTTTTCTTCCTTTCTCTTCCCCTTCCTTCTTTCTTGTGTCACTCTCCCCCTCTTTCTTTCTTTCCTTCCTTCCTTGTGTCACTCTCCCCCTCTTCCTTCCTTCCTTCCTTCCTTCCTTCCTTCCTTCCTTCCTTCCTTCCTTTTTTTCTTCCTTTTTCTTCCTCTTCCTTCCTTTCCTTTCTTTCCTTTTTTCCTTTCTTGTGTCATTCTCCCACCCTTCCTTCCTTCCTTCCTCCCTCCCTCCCTCCCTTCCTCTCTCTCTCTCTCCCCCCCACCCCACCCCATCCCTCTCTCACACATACTTTCCAGTTGGTGAAAATTTCTGTTTTGCCAGCTGGGAGGCTAGCAAACAAGTCTCATTTTCCCTGCTGCCCGCAGCTCTCAGAGGCAGGAGGCAGGGAAGTGAGCCCCAGGCCTCATTTCTGCCTCCTTCTTCGAGAGCTGGCTTCAGGGATGGCCAGCCTCTCCCACCACTGCACCCTTCATTCACCTTCCACCCGGAGGTTCTGCCGGCAGTCGCCTCCCAAGACGGCTGCGAGCCTTCCAAGGAGGATGCTGGACATTGGGGGTGGGGGTGGCATCTGCTGTTTCTGCTGCTGCTGCAACTGGTAATGCAGGCTTCTCGCATTAAGTTGCAGGCGCACCGATTCCAGCAGCTGTGTTTTGCTTTGAAACTTGCTGCCCCAGCAACCCGAAGGGGACATTCTCCCAGCAACTTTCTCTCTTGCAAAATAGGCGCGCGAGGCCCCCAATGATCTGATGGGAATTGGGAAGAGCCAAACTGTGCCCAGCCATCCTTACTCCCTCCCAGCTAAGGGTGGGAGCACCTGAGATGCCGCTGGAAGAATGTCCCCTTTGGATTGCTAGGAAAGCAAGTTTCAAGGCAAAACACAGCTGCTGGAATCGCCCCGTTTCCAATGGGGGGGGGGGAAATCCATGTTTTTCCTCCATCTCCATGGATCTCCCCCTATTGGAAATGAGGTGGCCGTGAAAGGGAAGGGAGCACCCCCCGCGTGTCTTCTTGAAACAGCAGGAGGAGGAACGGGGGGGGGGAGTTTGGTTGTTTGAAAAGCCCCGCGTGGAACTCCCCTCCTATTCCTCCTCCGGCTGTTTGAAGACACGCGGGGGGCGCTCCCTTCCTTTCACAGCCACCTCATTTCCAATTGGGGGAGATCCATGGAGATAGAGGAAAAACATGGATTTCTCCCCCCCCTCATTGGAAACGAGGCGGCTGTCAAAGCAAGGCAATGCCCCCCCCCGAAGAAGAAACAGAAGGGGAGTTAGCATGAGCCCTCCGCCCACCCGCCAAGCGGTAGTTGGGTTGGGTGGGTGCTGGGCCCCCTGTCCTGGCCAAGTGGCGCTCATGGTTGTCGCCGTGCCCGCGCCCCGGGCTGCCTGCTGAGGAGGAGGAGGAGGCAGGGGCGTGTTGTGGGCAGTGGGCGGGGTGGGTGCAGTACTGCAGCCCTTGCCCTTGGGGCTCTTCTTAAGGGACATGCTGGCCTGCACTGCTTCAGGAGGACTCGGCTGCCGCACCTGCCTGGTTCTGCCCGTCCCGCCCACCACTGCGCTCCAGCCGGGCTCTCCCTCCAAAGCCGCCCCGCACCCCTTGCCTCTCACGCGGGGAGGTTGCAAGACATGCGCCGGATCTTCCACACCGCTTCCCCAGATGCATGGAGGGGCCAAAAGCGGCCGCACTGGAGCTCCATCCCCGGAGACTTTTCAGAAGGAAGGAGGCAGCCCCTGATCTGGACTAGCGGAGGCTCTAGTCCTGCTTGAGCAGGGGCTGGACTAGAGGACCTCCGAGGTCTCTTCCAGCTCCCTCCGGTTCACTTTGGGGCTGGAGCAGAGGCTTCCTCTGGAGAGGCGTGCGCGCATGCGCGCTGCTTCAATCTCCATCCCTGACCGGCTCTGGGGTCCTCTCCTCCCTCCGCAAAAGCCCCTGCCAGGCCAGCAAAGATCCCATCTGGACCAGGTGGCACTGGGACCCCCTGTGCCCTCCGCACCCTCGCAGTGGCTCCCTTGCTCTGAGCTGCGCTTTGGAGTGGGCAGCGATCCCTCGAAAGCCCCCAAGTTGGTCCTCCTCCTCACCCGGATCCAGAGCGGCGCTCCCCGTCTGGCCTTTGTCCCTGCTGGCTGACTAGAGGACCTCCGAGCTCTCTTCCAGCTCCCTCTGGTTCACTTTGGGACTGGAGCAGCAGCTTCCTTGGGGCCAGTAGGGACAAAGGCCGGGCGGCGAGCGCCGCACTGAATCCGGGTGAGGAGGAGGACCAACCTGGGGGCTTTCGGGGGATCGCTGCCCGCTCCAAAGCGCAGCTCAGAGCAAGGGAGCTGTGGGGGCGCAGGGGACCAGCGCCGCCTGGTCTGGATGGGATCTTTGCTGGCCTGGCAGGGGCTTTTGTGGAGGGAAGAGCTGGAGCTGGTCGGGGACAGGAGATTGAAGCAGCGCGCGCACACGCCTCTCCTGGGAGGAAGGCGGTGATTGGAGGGGAGGGTGGTGACGTTGCTTAAAGGGAAACCTGCTATTTCCAGGTTTGTTTTAACGATGTCGTCCTTCTGCCCACGCCGATAGGCTTTAACAGCCCATCTTCCGATCGGCAAGTTTCTTCCTCGCCCTCAGCGCTCCCCTGTTGCCTCCTAGTGCCTCCCTGCAGCCGTTTGGCCTCCTAGCGCCCCCCTAACGCAGGCCACCGCCCCCTGGGGGGCATTACCACCCACTTTGGGAACCACTGCTTTAGAGGCACCATGATAGGCGTCTCTCACTTAGTGTGGTCCACCAGTTCAATCACCCCCTGGGCTAGCAGTTTGTCAATTTCCGCATCCACCTTTTCCCTTAATGCAAAAGGAACCCTACGAGCTTTAAGCCGAATGGGAGTAATATTAGGGTCTAAATTTAGGGAAATGGGCGTTCCCTTATATTTACCTAGGGAGTTATCAAAAATGTCAGCAAACTCCTGGGTGAGGGCATCCAAATCATTCCCCTCTGAAGTAGAATGAATGCCTGAAACGGAGAGCCCTAAGGCCTGAAACCATTCCAGGCCAATCAGGGAAGCTAAAGGCTTGGCCACAACTATGAGGGGCAGGCAACCCTTGTAGCCCCCATAACGAATATTAAACCGGCCACAGCCAACGATAGGGATAACGTTGCCCTGGTAGTCTAGGTACATGTCCTAGGTAGACTAGGACATGGCTCTAGTTGTTGCTGGTCCAGGCCAGGCAGCAGCGTCTTCAAGGTGTTCCACGAGATTATCGATTTGGCAGACCCAGTGTCCAGCTCCATGGTACACGGCTGACCTTCAATATGGACCCTAAGATGAATCTTAATGCACCCCCCATGGCTGAGGGAGGCTGAGCTAACAGCCCAATCAACTACTTCGGAAGCATTGTCCCGGACAGCGAAACAGTCAGTGCGGCGACGGCCACCTTTAAAAACAGACCCCTTGGAGGAAACATCATCATCAGATCTCAGGCCTGGACTGCCCGGCATAGCCGCTTGGCACACAGATGCTAAATGTCCCTTTTTACCGCATCTGCGTCACACAGCCGATTTGTGCTTGCAATTTGAATGCAGATGGTCGCCCCCACAGCTGAGGCAACCCTTCCAGATTTTCTTAAAGGGGAAACGCTTCATTTCAATTGCCTGAGGCGGCTAACCTTGTATTCCTCCACTTTGGAAAACCCATCATTGTCTGTTCCTTGTTGATGGACTGAGGAGGCAAGGGACAGCACAGCAGAAACTTGTTGATAACGATGGAGTTCAGAAACTGATTTTTCTGCCATCTCAGAGGCACGAGCCTCATCCACTGTGATCTTAAGCGTAAGCTCAGATCTGGCTAAAAGGCGGCACTGGAGGCATAGGTCATGAACGCCAGCCATGAATTGCTCAAGCAACGCCTCATCCAGATCCACAAACTCACAATGGATTGCAGCCGATCGTAAAGAGGCAAGGAATTGATTAACAGATTCGCCCACCTTTTGAAAACACTGACGGAAACTGTGGTGGCGAGTGAAGTGGGAGGGCGTTTGGGAATAATGGCCCCTCAGTCTAGCCAGTAGCACGTCCCATGGAATGACATCTACAGCGGTCGGTGCAGCCAAAGCTCGAGCTGTGGCAAACATATCAGGCCCACAACACGTCAGGAAAAAACCCCGTTTCCTCTCATCTGGCACTTCAGTCAAATTGTGTGCCTGAAGAAAACAACGGAACCTCTCTAAAAACACGTCCCAGGATTCCGTTTCAGGGCAGAATTCAGCAAATGCTGGAACGGTGGCCATAGCTAACTTCTGTAGAGGGTTCATTTCGTGTTCCTCATCGCCAGTTTTATGACCCTCAGAAGGATAACAGGACACTGGCTGTGCTAACAGGCAACGATTTATTAACCAGCTAAGAAGTAGCAACAGAACAGAACAAAAACCCAGCTGACAGCTATTTATACAAAGCCTGTCAGCCGGGGGAACCAATGAAAGGGCTGCAATTGTCCCGCCAGCCGGCAGGCACATCGCAGCCAATCAACACACTCCCTGCAGGTCTGAATGCTGGCTGGTCTTGAGTCCGAGGACTCAATAGAATAGAATAGAATAGAATAGAATAGAATAGAATAGAATGTTTTATTAGCCAAATGTGATTGGACACACAAGGAATTTGTCTTTGGTGCATATGCTCTCAGTGTACATAAGAAAAATAAAATACATCCACCAAGAATAAAAAGATACAACACTTAGTCATAGTCAAGGTTACTAATAAGCTATCAAATCGTACTAAGAAACAAATAAAAACAATATAAATTGAAAGATAGAAGCAACATGGTTATAGTCATAAATGGGAAGAGATAGAGATACTAGGAAGGAAGAGAAGAATAATAGTAATAGTCTTAGTAAATTATTGACAATGTTATGGGAATTAGTTGTTAAGCAGAGATATTTATGACACAAAAATGTTCATGCCAGTTTCCCCCCCTAAATTTTGCTTATCTTAAAGCCAAGTATGTTTTTGTTTTATGACAACTCTTTGAAACTTTGATGAGATTCGTTCATCCTTACTACTATATTATCATTTTTGTTCCTGAATGCTTTTGCTAGGTGGGAGGAACCATGGTAAAAATTCAAGCAATCTTGCAAGCAATCCTAGATCTTGAAATAGGAGTTTTGGCAGAAGGAAGCGTGCTACAATCCATTCTAACTCCCCAATTATTTCATCAAAGAACACTTCTACACTGTAATCATTTGCTTATCGCGGACTTGACAACTCAAGAGATGGATTGGATTTAATCTTATCTAAAAAAATAAAACTTGGGTCTTTTCAAGGACCAGATGCTTGAAATGTTGAACTTCTGTGCTCAAGACAATGTATCTTTAAACACCCAGTGCTGGGAATTATGCTCTATGATAACTTGCTGCTTATAACTACTTGAAAATTTGATTAGTTTCCTTAGAAACAGTAACTGAATGCATTCATTGTTGTTTAACCCCAGTTTGTTGAGCAAAACATAAAAGACCATGCTTAGACATCTTGTTAAACTGAAGGATATATTGCACTCTAGGCAATTTTGACTAATAATGTAATATCTAACTGATGCAAAGTTTTGCATTTTTATAATGATTTGGAAAGACGAATGGCATTTGTGCTTCCTAAGCTTTGGTGCCCTTGGCTAGTGTCTTGATGCCAAGTTATATTTATAGTTTATAAATCACAATATCACATCATACGTCATGTTTTGCAAAATCAAGCTAGCCACAATAGAATCTTAACACGATATTTTGATGGATTTTTGGAAGTTTCCAGATTTTCTTTTTAGCTGCCTATCTTATTATGGAATTTACAAAGAAATCATATTTATTATCTTTCACTTGTGGTCTTCTAGTGTTGGGGGGGGGGGGGATCAGTTGAAAGAAAGAAATTTCAACTTTCTCTATCTATAAAAAACATGGTAATTTAAACAAGCAGTGCTCATTAAATCTGTCAAGATCTGTCACAACATTTTAAATGCATTAATTTAATCATCCTTATTCCCGTGGAAATTTGTTTCATCTGCATAGGATTGTAGTCAGTTGACATCATCTGAAGAGAAAGCAAATATATAGTAAAGCTACCTCCTGTCATTCCACAAGGCATTGTATTTTTTCTTTTTGTTTTAGATGAATGTGGTTGTTGGTTCTTAAATGGAAATACCTATATCCTATGTCTTAAAAAACATTAGGGCATATTAGTTTTATTTAGTACTAGCTGTACCCAGCCACACATTGTTGTGGCCCAGTCTGGTTAAATGACCAACCAATCTGTTTGTAGATGTATACTTGCACACACAAAACATGTACACACAACCACCATATAACCTACCTACCTACTGTATTTCCTCCTCTCTCCCTCTACCTACCTACTTACTTACCTACCTACCTACTTACCTACCTACTGTATTTCCCCCCCTCTCTATCCACCTACCTACCTACCTACCTACCTACCTACCTACCTACCTACCTACCTACCTACCTACCTACCTACCGTATTTGTCCCTCTTTCTCTCTATATATATATATACCTACCTACTGTATTTCCCCCCTCTCTCTATCCCTCTACCTACCTACCTACTGTATTTCTCCCTCTCTCTCTCTATCCCTCTATCTACCTATCTACTGTATTTTCCCTATCTCTCTCTATCCCTCTACCTACCTACCTACCTACTGCATTTTTCCCTCTCTCTCTCTTTATCCCTCTACCTACCTACCTACTGTATGTTCCCCTCTCTCTCTTTATCCCCCTACCTACCTACCTACCTACCTGCTGTATTTCTCCCTCTCTCTCTCTTTTTCCCTCTCTCTCTCTATCCCTCTACCTACCTACCTACCTACTTACCTACCTACCTACTATATTTTCCCTCTCTCTCTCTCTCCCCCTCCCTCTACCTACCTACTGTATTTCTCTCTCTCTCTCCCCACCTACCTACCATGCAGCCTTTGAGACCAAAATGGGCCACCTGGGACTGTGCCATCCCCCATGCCTAGTTTTTGGCCTAGTAGACCTCCATACAGCCTCCTGGGACCAAAATGGGCCACCTGGGAGTGTGTCATTCCCCCATGCCTAGTTTTTGGGCCTAGTAGGCCTCCATACAGCCTCCTGGGACCAAAATGGGCCACCTGGGAGTGTGTCTTCCCCCATGCCTAGTTTTCGGCCTAGTAGGCCACCATGCAGTGTGGCAATGTTGGAAGCTTATTTGGTTGCTGAGGAAATGACTGTTGGAAATGTGAGGGGTGTGTGCATGACGCATCATAAGAAGCAGCCGGGTGGGAGGAGCTACAGGGAGGTGAAAACCTCACAAGTGGGTACATTTTATGTTTGTGTACCGTGCACATGACACACATGTGTCAGCCACAAAAAAGGTACGTATTATATCATCGGAAGCCGTTGGGAACATTGTGTGAAAATTTGGTGTCGATCAGTCCAGTAGTTTCTGAGATTAGCGGCTTTGCACAAACTATTTTACATTTTTATTTATATAGATTTAGATTGCCAATAATAAGAAACAATAAAATTAATTGCAGTGAATTTTTCTGGATATATTTTAAAGGGAATTCAGATATCAATTGCTATTTTATGTTATTTTAAAATTATTTTTAAAAATACAATTAATTAGCATTACTGATGACTCACTATCCATTTAATAGTTGCTGTCAATACCATATTAAAAGCAAAACTTTTCTAACAATTTCTTGAGGGAATATTATGGCTTTCAAGAACAGCATATTGTTTTGGAACCTCAGGTGTTATATGTCTCCACTCTATCCTGCTTGTTCACATCTGACTCACTAAATTTTGATTTAAAACAAAATTGAAATAAAATGTAGCAATCTGCTAGTTTTCCCAACCGTATCCAACTGGATTCGTTGGCTGATTGTTTGTCATTAAGTTGGTTTCAACCTTTAAAACAACATAAATAGATTTCCTCCATAATACCCTTTTCTAACTTGGTCTTTCAGTATCTCCAAAGAAACATCCATTTCCACTTCCTTGTTGCTAGTTATACTCTTTTTCACTTTTCTTCTATCTTTCAAGTAATAGAACTTTGACCAGAGAGTTAGGATTTTGAATGAAGTATCTGAAGTAAGATATTTTGAGTCTCATGTAAAAACCTGGCCCTAATTTTAAATGATCATTTATCAAAGATAGATAGATAGATTTATTTTTCTATACCGCGTCCTCTCCCCAGGGGGGACTCGGAGCGGTGCACAGGGAAAATTAAAACAGCATAAAATATATACATAAATAAATACAATAAAAACAAATTAAATCAACTGTCCCTGTACTAAAATCCCCATTTTAAAATTAACATTCCCTAACCCCTGAGGTAGAGACTAACCTAGGCCGGCCAAGCAGAAAAAGTGAGTTTTTAATTTCTGACGGAAGGAGCGGAGGTCCGTAGTTGTTCTAATGTCGGGGGGAAGGTCGTTCCAGAGGGCTGGGCCCGCCACAGAGAAGGCCCTTTCCCTGGGCGTCGCCCGCTGACAAAGTCTAGTGGACGGCACCCGGAGAAGTCCCTCTCTGTGGGAGCGAATCAGCCGGGAAGATGTATGGGGCAGAATCCAATCCCGCAGATACCTCTACTGTAGTCTACAAAGGTAGTCTACAAAGACTACCTCTACTGATTTTTTTTTATACTCTGGCTTTCTCAAATATTCATCCTCCATCAACAAATGATCTCTTATGTTCTTTGGCCTTTTCTAAAGCCAGCTTGAATATCTGGCATCTCTTTTACTTCATTGTCATGGATAATCTTAAACATTAATTTGCTAGCATGTGAAAATAAGGATTTGCACAATCTGTTAAGTCTCCTTTATTTGGTTTTAGAATTTAGACTGACCTTTTCCAATCTCTTAGCCTCTTTGTAATTGTCCAGAATAATTGCTGGTAAAGCTCAGTTAACATCATTATTGATTCTTTTTCTCTTGCTTATTACATTTCTGTAAACAGCCTTTAAGCTTCGGACTTGCTAAAAACTGGAAGGCTAGTTCATCTTCTTGTAAATAGGTTCTTATAAGTATTTTCTAAGGTATCTTTGGGAGTTGACATCTGTACTGTACATTATTTCAGGACACTCCCTTCAGTAACATATTTAAATTATGCATATAACTCAATTATATCATTATGAATTATATTAGTAGTAGCATTGTTTGGTTTTAAAATAAATGTTATTAGTTACAGTGTTATTTATATTAGAATATGGTATCTATGTGTATTGTTAATTCTCTCCAAATCCTTAAATAAGTTTTCTTTTTCTTAATATGTTTGTATGGTAACTTTTTAATCCTGATTGAACATTTGTTAAACAGCTAGTTGCATGCTACTGAAAAGTAAACTTCCGTATATCATCCTTCAGAGGATATCTTATTGTTAATATGTCAGAACATTATCATCACATAATTATGAAATGATTAGTCATATGCATTGTGATTTTCTAATCTTTCCGTACTTTGTGTTTTTATCCTTTTAAAGTATTTGAATTCCAATTCTCTGATTCACCACAAAATATGATTATACTGATGAGCATTCTTCTAATGGCAAACATAAAGCTTTATGATATAACCTATCCAGCGGACACCAAATTGGATTGCTGCCAGAAATATGATAGAAGTATTCTCCTGCGGCTAAATGCTGAAAAGATTCAGCAGTCCAGTCAGTTTATGCTAACTTACAAGAGAGCTCAATGTTGTTGATCTTGGGGAAAAATATAAGGTGGCCAATTAGAGTAGCAAGAAATCGGTTCAGTATTTATTTAATTATATCATTAACAGTATTTATAACTGGCCAGTCCCAAAAGTCAGAAAGCAATGCAAATAAAAAAGAAACAAAAACTATAAAACTAACAAGGAGTAAGAATTACGAAAACAAAGTTCTCAGTCTAGTCAATTGGGGTTGAAGTCTCATAGAAAATGATCATATATTTCAATACTTTTCAAAGTGATTAAAGGAATAATGTAAAACATTACTACTTTCTGGACATTTGACAACCAAAGGACAAAAAAAAAAGCCTACAAAGAAAACAGGAAAAAAAGGAAAGATTCTAATTCTATGTACAATAATTTAATTATAGTCTTCCTTCTTTCCTTTTCTTCTTTTTCTTTCCCTCTCCTTTCTTCATTCCTCTCATTCTTTATTTTTCCTTCCTTGTTCTATTCCCATCTTTCTTTCTTTCTCTTTCTTTCTTTCTTTCTTTCTTTCTTTCTTTCTTTCTTTCTTTCTTTCTTTCTTTCTTTCTTTCTTTGTCTTTCCTCCTTCCCTTTCTCCTTTCCTGTCCCTTCTTGGATGCTCAAATGCACAAGGGGAAACATTTCTCCTTTTGTTTTGCTTTTAGTTTATTTTGCTAGACCTCTTCCCTCAAAAACGGAGCCTAGGGAGGGGAGGCACACACAGCCCTTCCGAGCTCTGTTTTCGCTGGCAGAGGCACTGCAGACCAGTCCTTTACTGTTTTTAGGGCAGCCATGTGGACCAGATCTAAGCACCCCAAGGGCCGGATTCGGCCCTTGGGCCTTGAGTTTGATACCCTTGTTCTAGAACAGTGGTAGTCAACCTGGTCCCTACCACTCACTAGTGGATGTTCCAGCTTTCACCGGTGGGTCGTAGGGGTTTTGTCCGATACTGAAACACCTTTCTTTTAAAAATTTAATTGACTTCCTTACTTTATAAATCACCATTACTGTGGAACCGATGGACGGTTAGAAAATTTTACTATTAACATAGATACAAAAGCGGGCAGTGGGTATAAGAAGGTTGACTCCCCCTTTTCTAGAATATAATTCTGAGGGTTTTGTTGAGAAGTAGATGGCAATACCAAGTGTTTAATTGGTGATTTTTGTTTCACAAAGTAAACTGTTATCATATTTGGATTCCTGCTCCTTTTTAATTCATCTTTGTAGATATCATGTATGTCATCCCAAATCAACCTGTATGTAGCAATCTGTTATCCTTCTAGCAGCAATCAATAGTGCATTGAAGCTAAACATATTCATTGCAAAAAATAATGATACAGGGAGGGGGGAATGTGATGAGATGGTTTGTAGGAAAATAAAAGAGAAATATGCAAAAGTTGTTGTTGTTCCTTTCCTTAATATTGTAGTGTGTTCAAATATTTATCAATGTTGGTAACTTTTGGTTCTCAATACCTGAAAAGCAAATCTATTGTACCCATTCTGTTTACAGTTTTAAAAATCTATTTCTTCTTTTTTCATTTATCGAGTCATGCTTAGCAATATTTTTTTATTTTCATTTCTCTGTATTCTGTTTTGGTCTGAATAACAACTGAGTAGAACTTTAAAAAGGAAAAGAGAAAGTCCATGACATTTTATTAAGCATGAAATGGCGCTGGAGCAAAACAGAGGATTGCTGAAGCAAATGCTTCAGTAAGGAAGGAAATGCCATTGACTTTATTACAGCCGCCTAATGTTTTCCATGAACTGCAGAAAATAATTCATTGTATCTTAGTGACCTACAATAACAGCTGACGGCTTGCACTTCATGGAAATGTGATTTGTGTGTTCCAAAATTTAACTATTTAAAGTTTCAGGGCTCATGTCTTCAGAATTTCAGAAATATGAATGTCAGTGGGATTCAGATGAAAATTTTGGGGTAAACAGTTTACCTATACCCTGCACTTTGTGGAACATGTTTTGGAACATGGTATCCTTCTCTAAAAAAAATCTGGATATGATTCCAAGTTTTACCACACTTGTTGCAATGCAAAAAGGACCTTTAAAAAAAATCATATTGCCATCTTGTATTCCTCATATTAAATTTAGAATATAATCTTATCCTAGGTTTTAAAGATATATGGAAGATAAAATTCAAGAAGAAAATACTGTTTTATTTTAGGTTTATAGCTGTGTTAGTAATCTAATTTGAATTTGAATTAATGTTACAACTTTATAGCTTTACAACTTTATAAAAATTAGAAACTCAAGATTTTAAATGAAATCAATAAATTAGTATACAAATAAACAACTGTGCAGAAAATAATTTCAGGAGCTGAAGCCAAGGTATTGTTTAAAAGTTTTATAGTTCATCAATTAATAATATCATTTAATAAACAGAGAAGCATAATTAATGGTTCAATTAAGTTGTACCAACACCAGTGGGAATTCTATTTCTAACATGCTTATTAGCTGGTGTTATATTCCATTATAGTTAAGTTTACTGTATCCCATTCTGATAACTAATATTTGTATCTGCGCGAGCTGCACTGGCTACCGGTGGCCTTCCGGGTGTGCTTCAAGGTGCTTGTTGCCATCTTTAAATCGCTCCATGGCACGGGACCTAGTTATTTGCGGGACCGTCTCCTGCCGCATACCTCCCATCGACCGATCCGCTCCCATAGGGAGGGCCTCCTCAGGGTGCCAACCGCTGGTCAATGCCGGCTGGCGGTGACCAGGGGAAGGGCCTTCTCTGTGGCAGGGCCATCCCTCTGGAACGACCTACCCTCTGAACTTCGCACCATCACGGACCTTCCCCTCTTTTGCCGCTCACTCAAGACGTATCTTTTCCACCAAGCCGGTCTAGCTTAGAGCTTAGAGTTCAGACGCGATATTATCTTAGCTAATTAGTAAATGGATTTTAGAATTTTAATGGGAATATTTTTAGCACAGGTTCTTAATTTAATTTCATTTTAATTATTATTATTGTATTTATTGCTATTTATTGATGATTTTTCATCCCCTGTGCACTGCCCTGAGTCCATCTCGATGGAGAAGGAGCGGTATATAAATCGAATATAAATAAATAAAATAAATAAATATCTATCACTCTTAATACGGAGAAAAACATAGTAGGCTGAGATTTAAATGGTCAAAATATATGACTGCAGGGTAATTGTGTAATTTTAACCATTATTTAGAAATAAATACTAATGATTAATTAAGATCACTAATGTGACCTTAACACCCCTGCCCTGATATTTGAAATGTACTAGGTTTTAACATGATAAAGGCAAGCTCTCTTTATGTTCTTGAATTGTTCACTTTTAACCTACTTCAGTGAATTATACAGACATGCAGGAATGCAAGACTTGCTATGCATGTTCAGACCTTCTTGTCTTTAGTCATATATCCAACAGTAGCCAGAATCAGATACTTTAGAAAATAAAACACCCACCATTGCCAATTATGCAATTGTTTGCCTTGAACACAGACCCACATGTAATTGCAAGCTTTTCTCCAGAATAATTTGAGTTGAATGTGGATTCCTTAAAAGACTATATGATAGTTTACTTAAACTGAAAATATTTGCATGAGTCATAAATAGGTAATTCTTTAAAATGAAAAAATCCTATCAGGTTTGGCATTGGTGTCTTGTAGTGGCAAGTTCCAAGGCTTTATTATTTTCTTTATGAATTACTTAAAATCAGTTCTTTTGTATATTTGAAAATTAAATGAAAATTAAATGTTACCAAACATATCTTTCATAGTTACTGAAATGTAAGTGCAGAATTATACCAAAGGCACAATGCATTTGGTTTCACAACACTGATGTTATATATCCTGTTTGACCCATTCAATCTTTATGTGTAAAGCAATCAGTCTGATAAGAAATGCATATCTACATAAACAATCGTATCTGTGTGACCTTTCCTTTTCAGGACTTTGTTCTGGGTACAGTGGAGAGGAGTTGGAAATCTCTACCTATGTCATCCCAAATCTGAATGAGATTTAATTCATTTGTGGAAAACAATAGCTAGAGCAAGCAATGCACTATGCTATAATGTGATTTATTTTGATTAAGTCTGCTGATAGGACCAGATACTAAAGCATGATTAACCAAGTTAATATTATTTACTGTGATGTGTGATTCTAGTCAATAATGCTATCTGCTATAGAGATAGAATTGGAACACAGGTAGTCCTTGAGTTACTATGACACTTGGGAGCAGAATTTCCTTTACTAAGCAAGGCAGTTGTTAAGTGAGTCACACTCAATTTTACTTTTTTTTGTCATACATTAAGCAAATCATTGCAATTGCTAAGTGAATCAGGTGGCTGTTAATCAAAGAATCTCCTTTATTGGTTAGAAACTGACTGGGAAGATTGTAATGGATATCACATAATTCTTTTGGATTGCCAAGTGTTTGAATTTTGATCATGTTTCTATGGGGATGCTGCAGTCATAAGTGCAAGGACCAGTTTTTTCAGTGTTCTTATAACTTTGAACAGTTGTTAACAAATGGTTGTTTATTATTATTGTTGTTGTTATTATTGGTTAATCTTTGGTGAGATTCACAGCCTTTGGAGCTGGTTGGTAGCTCAACAGCTTGAGTTCTAACCAAGGACCTAGGAACTGTCAAGGTAACGTTGGAGGATTTTTGGTGTTGTTGTTGTTGTTGTTATTATTTCATTAAACATGAAACTCAGTCAACTGAACATTCAAAAATGTATCACAAATACCATTGAGTGGTGCTAATAGTTACAGGTTGCTCTAGGTATTGACCAAGTACCTTAAGCTGTAAGTTTGAAAAAATAAATAAATAAAATAAATAAGATGTTCCAAGTAGCGCAGTTATTTTGCAGTTCCGCTGGTGTCATTGCAGTTACTGCAATTTCTTGATGTATTTTGGAAAATTCTTGGACATGGTACCAAGTGCCCCAATGACAATGGGTATTACTGTTACATGTTTCATCCATAATCACGTAGTTTTGATGGCCAGATTATATTTTGTGATTTTTTCTTATTATTAAATTTATTATTATTACATTTATCATTATTATCATTAGGCATTATAATAATAGTCAGGAAATTACAATGCTAATACAGACTAGTTTTACTGCCTGTTTCCCAGCTCTGTTAAGGGAAAAAATTTTTTCGTGAGGAAATAATTCTTTCCTCCGCAAGTAGAGCTCTGCCTGGCCCCAGCCCTCATCGCCAGTGTTAGATTCTCTGTTGTTGTAGAGAATGAGGGAGTCCAGACCAGGTTTACTCAGAAAAACTATAGCCGTTTATTTCAGGCAGCAAGATAAATCAACTATATACAATACTGAAAAGGAGCGGTAGACAGGGGCTCCCGCGTTTGACAGCTCTTTATATATGGAGCTGTCAAATGGGAAGCCAATCAGGCTGCGTCAAGAGCCTGTTTCCCGCCAGGCGCGCCTTAGCCAATCAGGCGCGACTAGCGGTTAGCCGGCTTGCTACAGCCTGTCTCCATGGCTTCAAAGCGGCAGCCTGGAAGACCTGCGGCCGGTCGTAGGTCGAGACCGGTCGCAGGTCGAGGACACAACAGTTATGTGCATGCTTGTGTTCTTTTCATGGTGCACCATAGAAGGGCGATCTAGCTTTGCCCCAGAAAGGAAGGTGAATGGCTTTTCCTACAGCATCATCCAAAGCCTTTCTGCCTCCACCAAACCTGCCCCCCAAATCAGCATCACAACCAGAAAGGTTCAGTATTGGCAGGATTCTAACCACTGCATGAAGCGCCATCTAGTGTCCCCACCAAAGTGGTAACTATTTATCTATTTGCATATTAGCTTATTTTCAAACTGCTAGGTAGCCAGAGCCTGAACAAGTGATGGGAGCTCACTTGCTTTTACCTTGTAGTGTTATGAAAAATGTTTTTTTTGTTTTGTTATTTTATTACTGTGTATTTTGAGGTCTCGGAAGGGCCGACGACTCTGACGTGAATGCTCTCAAAATTTCTTTGAATCCCTTACCCTACCCTATAGAAAAAATGTAAAACCAATAAAACTTTTTCAATATAAAAAAAAAAGTGATGGGAGCTCATCTCAGGACACAATGCCTGAACCACTGGAGGAGAGACAATCTCCAGCGCCATTAAACCATTGAGTCACCGTGTCTCTATAGTTGTAAGTTGAGAACTATCTGTACATGTCAGTTCCCTACATAATTTTCCCTGCCAGAATTGTTCTTCAGGCCATTTAGGTTTGGGTGAATTAATCCCAACATATTAAAAAATAATTCTTGGAATGCATTATTCTCAATTCACATGAAATACTATTTGAACTTTATTGTAGCATCATCTTAGGTCAAGGGAAGCACTCCCCTGCTGGGGATCTCTATCTTTCAGGAAGGTTGAGATCCTATTCCAGAGCCAGATGATTTCCAGAGCCAGATGATTTTATTTTTCTTCTTATCTAAGGAGAAATATGACCTGGAAGGAGGAGCAGTGGAGGGCTATCCCAGAGAAATGCTTTTCTCTTGGCCATGTTGGAAATGTGCTAGATACAAAAACCTTCATTCTCCAAGGTAATAAGAATTTTTGCATGTTTATGCCTGCCAGTGGTATCATGAAACAGCTCTGAATTCTCCAGCTGTTAACATAGGATTTTCCTCACAGCAGTCCTCATGCTCAGTGCCAAGCACTCTTTGATATGTCTTCTATGAAGCCTTCCTCATTTCTGTTTCCTGTTTTGACAATATCATTAATGTGAAAGCTGTCATTTCTGTTTTGCCTGTTGTTATGGAAAACCCTCCACTTTGAATTCTCTTTCCTTTGTTAGTTAACTCTGATTTTGGATTTCTGAACTGAGTTGACCCAAAATTGATGATTGTCCAAATACAATTCTTTTTGCTATCAAAATGAATTTCAAATATATGTTGCTTTATTCAGATAGAGTGAAATAATTTCAGGTCAATTGTTTAATTATTTGCCTGCCAATATAATGTTTAGATATGTTCAATATATTGCAAGAAAACAATATAGCTGTCCCTTGTTAATGTTTGGGTTGTACCCACTATGCTTATTGGAATTTTGATGGTTAATTTGTCTTTATTTCTTATGAAAGATGACTCTGTGTCTCTGCTGGAATTTGTACAAGGAAATGGGTCCTGAATGGTATATTGGCTCAAGTGTAAATTGACCATGAATCAATTTCAGAACATTCAAGGCTTGGAGTCAGACAAGAGTCTAGAGAGTTTTTCCTTATGACTAAGCAGGAAGCCCAGCCTCAAGGGGGGTAGGGAAGGTACATTAAATGCATTCCAGTGGTTGGCATCTCAGCCCCATTACTGTCAGGCACACCCATAGTGTGGTTCTTGGTACTGGCTCTGGTTCTAGAACATAGTGAGGATAAGGCCAAATAACCACTAACCAAGAATACTACGCCAAGAAACTGAATAAATTAAGCTCAAGTGTCAATTATCTTGTGCTTTTGAAAATGACATTTTTATGTCAGAATAAAATTCCTGATGACATTTTGCAGAGATATGCTCAGGTTTGTCAAAGTGGCAGTGGGGCTGGGGAATGAAACTTGTGTAGACAAGCAGACACGCCCTGTGGCAGTTTGAAGATACTAAAGGATTAACTCTCACTTCTATTTAATTGTTTATTTTTATTTTGAAAAAAATAGAAATCATTTAAGAAATTCAGGCTTTATAAATTGAGATCTAAATTGTTTTTGTTAGAATCACTTGATTTTCTCCAATGGTTTGCAGCTAATGTACCTTTTGGGACGTGCTGAAAAATTATTTCCCGCTCCTTATATTTTCTGGTTCCCATAATAAAAAGTTCATCTTCCTTTTTAAAGTTTTTCTTGTCATGGTTTGCTCAGCATTTTCATTTTCTTAGACAAAAGAAATTTATTTTTGTTCTACTTTCAAAATGCTTCCTAGTCATTTCTAGTTTTGTATTATGTGCTGATTTTATAAATGAAGTTATGCATGCTCACTATTTTATAAATTCACAGTTAACTCTTCAAGTTAGACAAAGTCAAGAAACAGGAGCAGCAAGGGATAAAAATAATTGTTTACTGTTGCTGGCTATTGCAGTATATAGGAAGCTGTCAAGTTTCTCTGGACCTCAGCTGTCAAAAAACAAAATCAAAGCTGGGTTATTTTAAGGTTTTTTTTAAAATACTTTCTTCTTTCCCAGATTTCAGTAATCTTTTTTTAAATCTCTTTCCTTAATGAAATTTCTCATTCCCAGGCCTAGGTTTATATTCTACTACATTCATGAACACATGTAGGCACAAGCTGTTGCATTGATTTCCTGTAAGACATTAGCTAACATACTGGGATTTTTTTCAAAAGAGATTTTTAAAAATGGAATCTAAATATAAAGTTTCCAATATATATATATTTCCTAATTTTTTCTCAATTCTTTTTTACTATAACAAATTTGTTAAGGTGGGGAAAATGGAATAATTGTGCAAAGCTTTTACTTGAGTAATCAGAGAATAGCATTAAAGTTTAGCTGTTACCTGTAACTGAAAATCAGTTGTAGTTCCTTTGTAGATTATTTCAATGCTCAATTAAAAAGATTGGGATATGTGTCTGGTCAATTAGTCACTAACAAAGAAAATCCACAGAAAGAAAATCCATTTCTTTATCTTTTGTAAATTCTGTGCAAGTTCCTTTGTAATCAGGGTAGGGAAGGGAGAGGAGAGTATGTGTAATCTTTGGAATTTCATATGGTGTTCTACAGTTGACCTTTGCCTGAAGTAGAGGCAGGAAGAAAGAAATAATTCAATGGAGAATATAAATCAAATAAGCATCAAAGGATTTGAAATACGTGAGAAAATTAGAAGGTGGAAAATGCATTTTTCATGAGCCCTTGGTCTATATGAATCAACATTACTTTGTTTTGCAGAACTGTATTAAGTTCAATTGAACAAACTATTCACTTCAAGGTGATACCTCAACACAGAAGTCAAAGCATTGTGACATATTGCTGTACTTGCCTGTTTTAAGGACTCAAGCTGATGAAGCAGGAAGCACTGATTATCAGACCAGACAAAACTTTTCTGTAACATGAAAAGAGGATCTCTGACATTCAAGGCCAAGAAAAGATCAATCCAAGTATTGATTTGGAAAGGCACAATGAAAGGGTTCACGTATATGTATATATACACACATATATAGGATTTGATTCCTGTGTTTTGCAATATGTGGATTTTCTGTGAATATATGATTCCTTTCTTGTCTGCAAAAAAGCAATTTATGTAGCTGTTAAACTTTAGAAACTTTTGCTGTTACTAGACCAAGTTTCTAGAGATGGCATTTTATTGCCACATCTGGTGTGAATTTTGCTTTGCCATAAATGCTGGTAGAGGTGTCTTCAACCCATCTGCATGTATGCAGAGAAGACAAAGTCTCTTGAAGTGGTTACTTTGTGGAATAGCCTTGAATAGGAACTTTCAGGCTTTGCATAGCCTTAGTGATTACTCACTAGATCTTGCCTAACAGAGAAAAGAAAGAAGCTTTGAGGATGTCCAAACTGTTTAATGAGTGTAATACTAGAGGATTTTTTCCAAGTCTGGGAAGAAATGCAACAGAGAGGTCTTAATCATAGGTTATAGAAAGCTTGCGCGGGTTGACATGAATTCCAGTGTTTCTGTAACCAACTAGGGTGGAAAACCTCAAAGCAGATAACCTTGGCCAGAAATTAAGATCAACATCTGCAGTGTGTGACTTAATTCATTTGCTTCAGTCATCAAAAACATATGAAAACATTATTTGTTCCCTCTATTTCCAGTATTGGGCTTTTGTGGAAATTAGTGGAATGAACAGAGTAGTTTTATGCTGAGGCAAAATATCTTAATGACTATAGCAAATTTCAGCTAGGTCTATGTCAAGGAAAAATCAGAACAAAGATTAAGAATAACAGCTTTGGAAGATGAGAAATGATCCTCCTCAAAATTTGGTGCCTGAAATGAATTACTTTGCACTGTTTCATGGTGAATTTGGCCTTTAAATTCCTCTGATCCTTCTATTTTCTGAATTCAATTCAATATTTAACCAGCCTTTTCAACTGAGATGCCTCTTCCTCGTGTATTCTGATCATATCTGTCTGACAGAGTTCACCTTATCATTCTCTTAGTTCAGTCCATTTGCTTTACCAAAGTTCTGCTGTTGTACATAATATATCACATCAATCAAATTCCACCTCTTTTCTTCCTTCTTCTGTTCCACTTCAAGTTCCCTCCTGAACCTAATGCTTCTTCATGCACCAGCCACAAGGTAGTTCTCTTGCAAAATGGAAAGGTTGACTAAAATGATCCTTGAGCAGAAGTGAAACAAATTTGGGAAGACCTCCTGAAAACCAGAGTTTCTTAATTTAATTCAATTATACCTTGTAAGAAGCAAACTTTTCCTTTCATCTGAGGAAATTACTGTGTTCTAGTTCAGACCAGTCTGCAAGGACAAACTTTAAAAAAAAATTATATTCCCTCAGGTGAGAGTAAATTCTACAGCTGAGCCCAGCTGCATTCCTCTCATGGCTGGGATTCTTAGCAATCCCAGAATAGAAGAAACAAAGCTGTGGTAATTTCTGGCTGCAAAGAGAAGCAGTTAACTCTTGATTAGATTAAACACCTTGATGATGATAAGGGTCTCTTCATGATGTAATTTATTGCTAAAATATTTGGTTTTAGCAAATAAATTTGAGTTACTATTGGTTGATTGCTTTGGGTGAGAAGCTTGGAACAGTCCTTTGTATAAAGTTGTTCAAATAACTTATACTGCAGTTTAGTTACCATTCATTCCTTTTTCCATGATGTTATCTCCGTTCTGTAGTGTTGCAAAACTCTGTCCTAATTGGAATTCCAATATTGGGAATATATCTTTCAATTTTCAGAAATATTCCTTCCTCTTGTAAAACGTTCCAGGTGCTTCAGGATTTTCTAAAATTGTCCTTTTGAGCTGACTTTTTATTGCAAGGAGGTGAAAGATGAATCTGCAGCATCTTTCCTTCTCCTTGCACATTTCTCTCTGTCTCAAAGGGTTCTCTTATTATGCCTTCACTTAGAACTGAATTCAAGAAACAGACTAAATAGGTACACATAATTCTTGCATAACTACTGGTCACATTATGACCATTCAAAATTAAGATAGCAATAGTGCTTAGACTTATACATCACTTCACAATACTTTACAACCCTCTCTAAGCAGTTTATAAAATCAGCATATTGCCGCCAACAATCTCATTCTCAATCTCACCCTAATCTTCATTTTACTGACTTACTTAGAATGGAAGTCTGAATCAACCTTGAGCCAGTGAGAATCGAACTGCTGGCAGTTGGCAGAATTAGTTTGCAATACTGTATTCTAATCACTGTGCCACATGGCTCTTTGATCATGGGCAGCCTATAAAGCAACTTAACGACATGTTTGTATATCCTCCCCAGCCATGTGAGTATATGTTAGAAAAGTCAGTTTTAAGACTGGTCAAAATATCCCTTAGACACTTGACAATGATTTGCATTGTTCAAATGCATGTATTTGTTTAACAACTGCTACATTCACTGAACAATTGCTGCTAAAAAAGCTGTAAAATTACATCTGCCTCAACTTATGACCACAACAACTTACAGTATAATTATGGGCTCAATTACGGTTGTAAATTGAGGACTACTTGTAGATGGAGAGATTCTTTTAGTTTAAGGACAGGGCATGATAAAATTTCACAAAAGCTATTAGCCCCTTTAAAGGAGAAAAAAAAATTAACTCTACCCATCTGTGAGAATTACAGAATTAATTTTCCTTCTCATTTGGAAACAGAAGGAATTATTTCCTTTCCATCAAACCAGTGAGAATAGCTGAGATGAAATGAAAAAAATGTTGGGGTGGAGTAATAATTGAAAATTGTGCATGTTTATTTTTGTGCCCCAGAAGTTTAAAAATAATAAAATCATTATACTTAGATATTTATCCTAGAGTTCTAGCTAGCAAAGTTATACCTAAACTAACATTCCAGGATGAGCAAGAAGGACAGGGAAGCATAAATCCATACGCTCAAAGTACATAATTGAAAGCAGCTAATTTCTGTTAGTTAAAACGAAACTCTTTTGAGGGTCTATTGCACATTCTCTCCTGACTTGTATGATAAGCTTTGAAGACCTGGCTTTGTATTATAGTACTAAGTGGAATAAAGGACATGGTGTCTGAATGGCTAAGACCATGAGCTTGTTAATCAGAAAGATCGACAGTTCAGCAGTTTGTATCCCTAGCACCAGGTAATAGAGTGAGCTCTCATTACTTGTCCCAGCTTCTGCCAATCTAGCAGTTTGAAAGTATGTAAAAATGCAAGTAGAAAAATAGGAACTATATTTGGTGGGAAGGTAACAATGTCCCGTGCACCTTTTGCGTTTAGTCATGACCGGCCACATGACCACAGAGATGTATTCCGCAAGTTGCTGGCTCTTCAGCTTTGAAACAGAGATGAGCACCGCCCCTTAGAGTCGGGAACAACTAGTACATATGTGTGAGGGGAACCTTTACTAAGTTGAAAAACAGTATAAGCAAGATTTTCTTGGGCACAGCATTCAAGATTTTCTATGGTATGTTTTCCTTGTGAAAAATCACTCAACACTCTCTCTGTTACGTAGTGATTTTTAAACATTCTGATTGGCTTTTACTGGATATGCTTCTTTTATTGTTTCAGTGGTTTTTTTAACTATGTGGCCCTTAATACTGTCTTTCTTTAATTGTTTGTCATTCCTGCACCTTTTGCATGTTCAACTCCTTATTGTTTGATAAAGTAGTGGAATATAGGGGGGAAATCACTTTAACAATAGCAATAATAATAGCATTGCTATTGTAATATCTCTAGGTGGCAGTATAAATGTAGGTATAGGTCAGGGGTCTGCAAAGTTGGCTCTTTGAAGACCGGTGGACTTCAACTCCCAGAATTCCCCGGCCAGCATAGCTGGCTGGGGAATTCTGGGAGTTGAAGTCCACCGGTCTTCAAAGAGCCAACTTTGCAGACCCCTGGTATAGGTTAAAAAATGAAAATAAAAACATTGAAAGAAAAAGAACATTGAGTAATTTTTTTATTAATGCAACAGAAATGTAATGTTTATGCAATATATATTAAAGCAGGAAATGCATAATTAGCATTTCAGTTTATTTAAAAACCCATTTGGATATCCAGGAACCATTATAATAGCATCAAACAGCCTAAATTAGTTCATGTTCTTCAACGTTGGATTATATCTAATGAATATTATGTTGGTATAATACATATTCCTATATTTAAGGCAATATTTTATTATTCAAGGATTATGATTTATGATTGTATCTTATGATCTGTGATCTATGAATTATCACTTTGTTGTTTATGCATTGGAGACAAATTCCTTGTGTATCCAATTATACATTTTGTTTATGAAATGGGGAAAAAAAGATACTTGGACTTTCAGAATTAAGTGCTTAAATTATATCACTGAACTATTGCAAGTTGCATCACAGATGATTTTGTTTTGTTCATTAAAGGATGATTATATAAATATAGATCCCGCTATTAAGGAAATATATACTGTTTGGAGTAAATAACATTATTAACACAATTTTCCCTCAACAAATGCAGGAATGGTCGAAAACACATGGACATTGAGGAATGCAAGTATATAGTCTATACCAGAGGTTCCCAAACTTGGCAACTTTAAGACTTGTGGACTTCAACTCCCAGATTTCTGAGAGTTGAAGTCCACAAGTCTTAAAGTTGCCAAGTTTGGGAATCTCTGGTCTATACTGACACCTGCAGGAGCAATATGAGTGTTTATGGCATTGGATAGATTGGCATGCCCGATCTGCATGTTTAGGACAGACACTGTGGTGCAGTGGCTGAGAATACTGGAGTTAAGCAGATTCAAGTCCTTTGAAGTTTGGGTTACTTTGAAGCAGTTGCCAATCTTCAACCCAACTACTGGAAAGTATGTGAGCAAATGAAGTGCTTTGCATACTTGAAGAAAAACTAGTAATACATAAATACAGTATTCAGGGATAAACTGCACAGTGAGCTTGTTTTTGGATAAATAGTTAAAAAGGTCACATTCACAATGGAAATACAACTTCATAGTATTCATTTGGCAACTCTAATATTCTGCAGTAGTGAGATTTGATATCAATACAACTAGATCTGCTAATTTGGGATTAAGTTTATATTCAATAGATTGTTGTTGTGAGAGGACTTGCTCCTGCGCCTTTCTGAATTCCATGGGGTGTAGACAATGCGGATGGCTTCCTTAGTAGGAACTCTTTTCCCCACAGAGATGCAAGAAGCTCCTGCGTCCTGGCTTTTATAAAAAAAGGTTTTATTTAATCCTAACTTTGTTGAGAGCCAGTTTGGTTAAAGCACTTTGCTACAAACTGGAAACTCTGTGTTCTAGTCCTGCTTTATGTATGAATCCAGCTGGTGACCTTGAGCCAGTCCTTTCTCTTAGGAAGGCAAATCACTTCAAAATATTGCGTAGGGGAGAGGTAAGGGAAGAAGGAAGGGAAAGGACAGGAGGAAGGAAGGAAGTGGAAAAGGGAGGGAGGGAGAAAAGAAAGGAAAAATAAGGTGGTGTTAAAACAGGCGGATGGGGTGGTAAATAAAGCAACCCAAGCTGTATATTATAACTTTTTAAATGGAATAACAAATGTATAAGACCTTCCGGTTGCTGCGAAAGAAGATGGTGGCTTAGTCTGGAGCTCTGCATGGTCATGGAGCTCGTTGGCTTCGCTTTCGTGCCCCCAGCCCCCGTTTTACCTTTCTGGAGGGCTGGGATCAGTGAGAGATCCACCCTGGCTTACCAGGGTGAGGTTTGAAGCTGCTATGGGAGTGTAGACGACACCGGCGGCGGTGAGAGAGCCGGAGCCGGGGGGGGGGGCGTCCTCGGCGTCCTCGGCGTTTTCGCGGGGGCGGTGGACGCCCTGCCGCGTCGGAAGCCCGAAGGGAGAGAAACGGCCGGACGATGGCTGGGGATGGCCGGAGAGGGCTGTGAGAGCTGGGATGGCGGTGAGAGCGTCTGGAGACCAGCAGCAGCAGCCTGTGGCGAGCCGGGGCGATGGAACGGTGGTGGGAGCACCGAGAGGTCGGCGGCTGCGGCTGCGAGGAGGCGGTGGTGAGAGCACCGGAACGGTGGGTGAGGTCCTCGGCGTCCTGGGGGCCAGAGGGGCAACGATGGACACCGGCCGGGCCGCCGGAGACGAGGCTGGCCTGACGGTGGGAGCGTCGCGAGGCCAGCGATGGAGGCGGTGGCTTGAAGGTGGGGGTGAGAGCCCCAAGATGGCGGTCGTTGCTCGCGTTGCCCTCGGCGTCCTAGGGGCAGTGATAGACACCAGCCGGGCCGCAGGAGCCTTAAGACCTTTCATTTCCTCAGAGACTTGTAAGACCTCTCGCCCTATGGGTCCTTTAAGACCCTTGAAGACCTCCCCGAAGTCCTTTTAAGATCTCGAGACTTTTAAGCCCTTTCGCCCTATGGGCTTTGTTAAGACCTTGAAGACCTCCTCCTTGATAAGATCTTGGAACGTAACAGCAATATAGAACTGAACTGAACTAAAATGTAAATTTGTCCTCACTGAAGCACTAAAGCACTTTAAAGCAATTTGATTTTTACCATCTATTTATTCATTTTTAACACCTATCATGAATTTATTTATATCTATTTATTTAGCCAACGATGTCTGAAACAAAATCAATTTTAATTCATGACCAATGCATGTATTCCATTCTTACATGTTATACGCATTTATAGTTATTTATTAATTATTTAATTGTTTATGCCTATGCCAATGTATTCCAGACTAGACCTATTACAGCTGCGAGAGTCTCCGCTCTCGCAGGTTTGGCCCTCCATTCTATCGAGGGCCCGCCTCGATGAAGGATTCATTGATCTGAAGAGGCGGGCGAAGCGCGGCCTAAGGGGTTTTTTAGCGGGTAGATTATTGTTAATTTTAGAGGGTACCAGGGAGGGGGGAGGGTATAATCAATTAAACAGAGAGGGCCAGGCTTGCAGTCGACGGAGGGAAGCGGAGGCCGATAGGGGGGGGACGCACAAGTCGTTCCAGTTGGGGGCATACCGATTCAGAGGGTCGTGGGGAGAGGCAGGGCCGAGGGGAGACAAGCTACATCCTCCCGGTTGTTGGCGCGCGGCCGTTGGTTAAAAACGGTCGGGCGCCACAACCCCCGCAAGCTAGGTGGTCAGGAAGTACAGAGCCAGGGCCTGCGGCTGATGTTTTGCAATGCCAGGTCCGTTGTCAACAAGGCCCCCCTCATTAGTGACCTTCTGTCAGAGGGGGACCCGGACCTGGCCGGAATAGCGGAGACCTGGTTGGGCCACGAGGGAGGACTCCCCCTCGTTGAAATGTGCCCACCAGGCTACCGTGCTTTTCATCAGCCGCGGGCCCTAGGCAGGGGTGGTGGGGTAGCGGTCATTGTAAAAGAAGGTCTTGAGGCGAGAGAGACCATTGTGCCACAGACTACCGGTTTGAGTCCCTCTGTGTGAAGTGGGGCCTAGGGAGGCAGTTGGGCTTGCTGGTTGTATACCTGGCTCCCCGCTATGTAGCAGCAGCCCTGCCCGAGCTCCTCGAGGTGATCGCTACGGTGGCAGTGGAGACCCCCAGACTTTTAGTCATGGGGGACTTTAATCTGCCATCGGTGGGCGAATCATCCGAGGTAGCTCGGGAGTTCACGGCTTCCATGACGGCCATGGACCTGACCCAAGTAATTCAAGGCCCCACTCACGAGGGTGGACATACACCGGATCTCATCTTTGTCTCAGGCCAATGGAAGAGTGATCTGGGTATAGGGGATATAGTCATCACACCCTTGTCATGGTCAGACCACTCACTTCTCCGGCTCGACTTTCCGACCGCTGCTCCCCTCCGCGGGGAGGCGGAACCAGAGTCTCCAATCTGGTACCGCCCCAGGCGCCTGATGGACCCGGATGGGTTCCAGATGGCGCTTGGGCCATTTCCTGTATCCCTGACCCGTGCCCCGATGGAGGACCTCACGGCCGCATGGAATAGTGCGGCCGTGGGAGCCTTGGATCGGGTCGCGCCCTTGCGGCCTCTCGTGCGGCGGCGAAACACCCAGGCCCCTTGGTTTACCGAGGAGCTGAGGGTGATGAAACGCCGCAAGAGATGCCTAGAGAGAAGATGGAGGTCTACCCGATCTGGATCTGACCGGACACAGGTAAGAGCCCATTTACGGACTTACATTGTGGCGCTGAGAGTGGCCAAACGCCATCATTGTGCCACTCTCATAGCATCCGCAGACAACCGCCCTGCCGCCCTGTTTAGGGTGACCCGCGCCCTCCTCCAACAGAGGGTGCGGGAAGCCCCGTTACAGGGTAGAGCAGAGGAATTTGTGACTTTTCTGCAGGAGAAAACCGCTCAGATACAGAACGAGTTAGCCCCCATTCATGGCCCAGTGAGATGCCACGAGGGAGATCTTGTTTGGGAGGAGTTTGACTCCGTTATTTCCGAAGATATGGACAGGTTACGTGGGCGACTGCGAGCCACCACATGTTTACTGGACCCGTGTCCCTCCTGGCTTGTACTGGCATCCTGGGAGGTGACACGAGGCTGGCTCCAAGAGGTTGTCAACGCATCCTTGAGTGAGGGTTCCTTGCCTGCTTCCCTAAAAGAGGCGATGGTGAGGCCCCTCCTTAAGAAGCCCTCTTTGGATCCAGCTCTTTTAAACAACTATCGTCCTGTCTCCAACCTTCCCTTTTTGGCGAAGGTTGCCGAGAGTGTGGTGGCACAACAGTTTCCCCGTCACCTGGATGAAGTTGATTATCTAGATCCGCGCCAGTCCGGCTTTCGGCCCGGGCATAGCACCGAGACGGCATTGGTCGCGTTGGTGGATGATCTCTGGAGGGCCAGAGATGGGGGTTGTTCCTCCATCCTGGTCCTATTAGACCTCTCGGCGGCTTTCGATACCATTGACCATGGTATCCTATTGCATCGGCTGGGGGGGTTGGGGGTGGGAGGCACCGTTTTGCGGTGGTTCTCCTCCTACCTCTCTGGCCGATCGCAATTTGTGTTGGCAGGGGGGCAGAGGTCGACCGCGAGACCCCTCATATGTGGGGTGCCTCAGGGGTCGGTCCTCTCGCCCCTCCTGTTTAATGCATATATGAAGCCGCTGGGTGAGATCATCCGTGGTTTTGGGGTAGAGTACCATCTATACGCTGACGACACCCAGCTGTATATATCTACCCCAGACCACCCCAACGATGCCGTAGCGGTGATGTGCCAGTGCCTGGAAGCCGTGCGGATCTGGATGGGAAGTAACGGACTCAAGCTAAACCCGACCAAGACCGAGTGGCTGTGGTTTCCGGCTGCCCGATTCAACCAGCTTACTCCATCGCTGGCCATAGGGGGCAAACATCTTGCCCCTGTGGATGGGGCGCGCAATTTGGGTGTCCTCCTGGATACCCGGCTGTCAATGGAAGACCAGGTGACAGCCGTGGCCAGGAGGGCGTTTTACCAGGTTCGCCTGGTACGCCAATAGCGCCCCCTATTGGATCGGGACGCCCTTCGCACAGTCACTCATGCCCTCGTGACATCCCGACTGGACTATTGCAACTCTCTCTACATGGGGCTTCCCTTGAGGTGCACCTGGAGACTTCAGCTAGTCCAGAATGCAGCCGCGCGAGCAATTATGGGTACCACAAGGTACACCCATGTAACACCGCTCTTGCGCGAGCTGCACTGGCTGCCTGTCGTCTTCCGGGTGCGCTTCAAGGTATTAATTATCATCTTTAAAGCGCTCCATGGCTCGGGACCTAGCTACTTGCGGGATCGGATCCTGCCTCATACATCCTCACGACCGATTCGCTCCCACAGAGAGGGACTTCTCCGGGTGCCGTCCACTAGACTTTGTCAGCGGGCGACACCCAGGGGAAGGGCTCTCTCTGTGGCGGGCCCAGCCCTCTGGAACGACCTCCCCCCCCGATATTAGGACCACCACGGACCTCCGCTCCTTCCGTCTTAAATTGAAAACACACTTTTTCTGCCTTGCCGGCCTGGGATAGCTACTCCTCTGTTTTTAGGGTTTATTGGGGATTTTTAGTTAGATAGTTTTAATGGGTATTTTAGCACAGGTTACTTAATTTAATCTATTTTTAATGAAATATGTATATAGCTATTGTTCTTATTTCTCCTGTGCACCGCCCCGAGTCCCTGTGGGGAGAGAGTGCGGTTTATAAGAAATAAATTATTATTATTATTATTATTATTATTATTATTATTATTATTATTATTATTATTATTATTATTATTATTATTATTATTATTATTATTATTAGTAAGAAGAATGACAAATGTAAAGAAGAAGAATAGCTATGTGAATGTAAACCTGTAGTTGTATGTAAGAGAATAAAAAATAAAAAACTTGCCAAGAAAACTGCAGGGTCTGTCCACACAGTCATGCAGAGTCAAAGCTGACTCAAAGGCCCACACACACTTTGATACAAACTGATGAAGAATGCCATGTTGTTGTTGTTTCTCAATAGGAAATTAGAAAGGGACAGTTTAAAATGACGCAAGATAAATAAATAAATCATTCATTTGAATAGGGATTTGAAAACTATGACTAGATGGCTGTATGCAACCAGCACCATTATTGTAGTTTCCTTCAAACTAACCAGAAACAGGAGGAGAGAAAATTTGGCATGGTAAATGGGAAGGGGAATATGTAGGGGGGAAAGGATTAACTCTTTAATAACCTATCTTGCCTCATAAATCAGGCATGTGGCTCTTAGTTCTGTTCACCACCCAGAGATTCAATACACTAATCCCATCTGTCTCTCACTCCTATTCTATTTTTGACTTTGATCATGTTGTTTGTCTGTTTAGCTAAAGAAATATCTCTGAAACAATGACCAACAGGTTTTAGGTTGGCTATGGGCACTTCCATATTGTCACTGCAATGCTCAAAATAAGGAGAAAAAAAATCATTTCCCCATCTCCGTTCCCACAGTCTTGGTAGTTCTTTAAAAAATCACTCATTCCATTTCATGCAAATTGAAATAATATTTAATTGCTTGTATGCTTCTACCATTCATTACCTTATTTTACTGTATGTTGCGTGCATTTGTCTAAAAATTTGTTTGAAGGGTTTTGGGGAAGAAGATATATTTAGGGGTTCCAAAAGTATCAATTTCTGCAAAGACACATGACACTCTGGGGTAGGAAAGGGAAAATTGGGAATTCTTGCAAATGGGTAGTTCCAAGAATCTCTCTGGAATTACTTTTTAAAAATGGCTAGTTTTACTATGATTTTGAGTATGTTGCTGCTGAGCCAGGAATAAATGGTCACAGCTGTTCAATAGGGTCAAGACTGTGTCATCCCAGAGGGCTTGAATGGTTTTGAACTGAATATATGTGGAACTGTCCAGTTCTCCTGACAACTAAATTATTGATGAGTTTTTCTTAACTGAATCTTATTCACTGATTTGAGAACCATTCTCCCCTGACTTCACATTTCAATTTTATTCATTCTGTTTCTCAACTGCAAAGAAGCATTTAAACATTTAGCATACCAATCCCTCAAAATCTGAATGGCAAAATACTTATTCATTTCTTAAACTTTCTTTCATTTCTTTTTTGGAATCCACTAAAATGCCACCTCAAAATTATTTTACTTATTCCTTTTTCTTTGGATTTTTTTCAATTAAATCAATGTTTCTATACAATTCTCATGTTCATTTCTGTGTCTTCTCAGCTACATGCTTTCCACATCTTGTTGAAATTTATTAGCCCAATGCCATAAAATAAATCCCTTTTAAGTAATCATCTTATTTTTAGCTTAAATATTTACTTACATACTTACATAGTTTATTGACTAGCCATAGGCCTTATCAAAGTACAGAGTTCCAAACACAAATCTTGTTAAAAATCTGATAAAAACAGTTTTAAATGAAATTGGAATTAAATACAATTTTAAATTTTAAATGAAATTGAAATTAAATAGAATAATTTAATATATAAGTAATTAAAATGTAATATAATATTTTAATATCACCCCTATAATCTACCCCAATCAGTTCCATATGCTGCTCTCAATTGAACCATTTTGCTGAGGTATTAAATATTGTTTTCAAATTCTGACCGCACATAAGGTATGGTAAGTTGTTTTAATATGGGGTTCCCAATGGGTCATTTATTTAGTATATGGGCCAGGTGACCTGTCTCTCACCCTATAATGCAGGCAACAGTCAAATAGCATGTGAGCCAGATCTTCTACCTCTGCCGCTCCACAAATGTAGAAATGTCCATTATAGGGTATAGAATAGTACAGTGATGGCGAACCTTTTGTGGCTCGCGTGCCAAAAGCAGGGGGAGTGTAGGGGGATTGTGCGTGGACTTGCCACACACATAATACCATGAATACCTCCCCATGCGCAATCTGCGCCCCCCTGCTTCTGGTACTGTTTTTCGCTCTCCCCAGGCTCTAGAGGCTTTCAAGGAGCCTAGGGAGGGCAAAAAAAAGCCTCCCCGCCTCCCCGGAGGTCCTCCGGAGGCTTAATGAGCTTCCCTGAAGCCTCCGGACCACGAAAAACCAGCCCTATGGGCAAACTGGAAGTCCATTCCCAAATGTTACAGAGGCTTCAGGAGGGCAAAAAATGGCCTCAAAAGAAGGCCAAAGTCGCTGGCCAGCTGACAGAGCAAACCTTGCATGCCCTTACAAATGACTCAGCTTGCCACCTGTGGCACACGTGCCATAGGTTTGCCATCACAGGAATAGTATATCCCATATCTGACCATTGTGTCAAGCTTTTTGAATCTCTCTCACGTAAATATCTCCCTAAGATGTTTGACAATTGCAACTTTATTTACTTAAATTCTTCAAGGTACTGTTGGGGAATCAGCATGACACTCATATATACCCTTTGATACTATCTGCAGTTTTGAACTTCAACTTGTGTTATAGTATGTTTTCTCGTCTTTACATCCAAGCTTCTGATATGCCACGGGGATTCTGCAGCTACATTTTTCCTTTAATACTTATATTCCAAACCTCTTTGTATTGTGTTACAGAGATAATGAATTCTCTATCATAAGAATCTAAGAGTGCTGGAAAGGAAATAACTTGTGTCTCCTCATTTGCAACAGTGAGATCTTTCAGTGTGTTCTGGACTATATTCTCAATGATTTTTTTCATAATCATAAATGAATAGAAATCTCCAGGAAGTTCCTATATTATATTTGATGTTTTCCTCAAAAGCTCTTTGTTCCTCAAAGTTAGGTTTTGTTCCAGACCAATGCTTTTCAGACTCTGAATTTTCTGCTACAAAATCTTTACATAATCCAAACTATGACCAAAGGATTTTTGTATATAATTCAAATTTCTGCAGTAATAGTTTGAATAGCATGCTGACATTTTTTTCAGTCTTCCACAAGATTCAATACTGATAAATACTCAAACTGAGTATGAGTGTCCCATATAAAATTAAGGTAGTTAACCCTGTTCTAACTGCAGAAAAAGCAAGCATTTTTCAAACAGTATCTTTGAATCTCATGCAATGTGGAAGAGAAAGTTGGCCATTAAAGAAGCAGGATAGGAAGAATAGTGATGCCTTTAAACTTTGGTGTTGAAGAAAAATCCTGAAAATATTGTAGACAGCCAAGAAAACAAACTGATGGATCAAATAAAACAGCCCAGAGTTCTCATTTGAACTACAATTAACTAGGCTGAAATAATCCTATTCTGGATGCATTATGAACCCCTGAACAGGTGGTGAGGCACCACAACAATTTTACGTCCAGACGAGCTATGCATCAACAATCACCTGGTTGACAGAGAGCCCAAAACCAGCGGGGAGCCTGGGCATTACAACACAGATGACATGTAAGCTGTGCAGGAAAAGCAACATATGGGAGGGTAGAGCAAGCTGCCCCTGATTAGGCAGGGCGGCTTCTGGAAATACCCTGGAAGGACTCTGAGTGTGTGCTTTCCCACATGCTGTCCTCCCTCCCTGCTTAGGCAGGGCAGCTTCTGGAAACACCCAGCAATGCAAGGAGTGGGTGGGAGGTGAAGTGTGTGGCTTAATCCCACCACTGAGCAGGCCAGATACATTGTGTCAGCGGGCCATATCCAGCCTGCAGGCCATAGTTTGAGGACCCCTGATCTGAGTAGTCACTAGGAGTCAAAAATAATTTGATGGCACCCATAATTTATCATTTTAAGATTTATTCCACAAATCCTTTAATATTGAAATGAATTTCCAGAGTAATTTATAATGTCTAATTTTTAAAAACCACATAAGCTCTGAAGCCCTTTTCAGAATGTGTTGGATGTGATATAAAATATATTGTCAGTGTGTCTGTTGATCTGTATCTGTCTTTGTGCCTGTCAAGAATGCCACATTAATTCTTTCCAGAGGAATATGTTAATTTGTTGAGGTAAAAAAACTGAAGAATTTTATGGCATCTGAAAATTAATTTATTTTGAAATGAGAATTTGTGAAAAATTACTTTACTGGATTAAAATATTTAATTACAAAAGTGAACAAAACAACTCTTTCCCAGAGGAAAAATAACCAATATTACACTGTTGCATATTTATAGAATTTTATTTTTTTATATTCAAAATCTTATCAAACAGATAACATAAATTTATAACTCAACAAATGAACAATATATATATATATAATCCATCATCCTGACAGTGATATAAATAAAAACTATAATACTTTGGTTTTGATTAAATCATATTGTATCTTACAATACAGACAAATAAACTTAATCTTAGATACTCTATTGCATAAAGGCATATTTCCATTATTTTTCACTCTTTAATAATCAGAGTGTTAATTTGTTACACAATAATTATGTAACATAAGTATGTATATAGGCATTATTACTTTGGGACAAATTCTTTGACCCAAAATCTGAAAATTTTATTTTTGATGCACATAAAATAAAATGGATCTAATCATAACATAATAATCTTTATCAAAATTATCTTTCAATTATGCTCAAGATGGCACTAAGATGGTAAGAAGTAGGCAGCATGAGACTACATAATAATTTCCCTTTTCCCAGCAGGTTTCCTGAGCTACCTGGCTTTTTAAGAAGATGCTTATATTGTTGTTGTTGTTGTTGTTGTTGTTGTTGTTGTTGTTGTTATTATTATCATCATCATCATCATTGGAAACTAGCATGCTTCCAAGTAAATGATCCCCTTCCACTTTCATTTACAAAAAATACTTTGGGCATAACATAGGTATTTTAGGAATGATGTCTGGCTATAACTCAGTGTTTTGATTTGGAAATGTACCTCTTTGCCGGGGACGGGGGCAGCGGGAGATATTAAAGGTGAATTTGTATAACATTTAGGGTGGGCTAGGAATTGGGAGGAACTATTTTGTTCAGGTTGCCTTCTGGTAGGTGTGGCCACCATAACAATCTATTGTGGAAATGGTTAAGTTCTCCATTAAGGCTGGTGTTTTGTAAAAACTCCCAGGATTTGCTTTCATGATGATCAATGCCACCCTGGTGCCTAGGACACTAGGGCACCGAGTGCTGGAGTAGGATGTGCATAAAAACATACACCTAAGGGTTTTTTAAAGTTAATCCTACTTATTTAAACATAACTTCATAAACACAGGCCTTCATTTATTTATTAAGCAGGCCTGAAATGAAGGTGGATGTTGGCAAAACACACACTCACTCTACACACACACACACACACACACACAATACTGTTGTTTTAAGACATCTGTTTAGAAAAAATATTTTTAAAGGACAGTGAGTGTTTCAAAGTAAACAAATGAATGCAAGCCAATCAGACATTTAGAATGTGGATCGACTGTGTTCATTTAGGGCCCCAAACAGACTTGAGATTCCTAAGACAATTGACAATAGTGAAATTAAGTAAATAGCTCCTCCATTTTTATCCCCCTCCCCCCTGTTGATTAGAATTTCAGACACCATGTTTCCCCGAAAGGCACTGACCCCACCCAGCAGAAGCCAGCTGATGACTCTCTTCTGTGGCCACTTGCCACTGCTTGTGCGTGTCGCCCCTGGCCTCTGTTTTGCCATCAGAAGCCTTCAGGAAAGGCCTCTGCAGCTGAGAGACAGGCTCCGGATTGACGCATGGCGCCCCCCTGGCCTCATTTCACTATCAGAGGCCTTCAAGAAAGGCCTCTGCAACCAAGAAAAGAGTTCTGGATTGCCATGTGCAGTGCCCCACAGCTTCCATTTCGCCATCAGAGGCCTTTCCTGAAGGCCTCTGACAGTGAAATGGGGTGGGGGGGGGCACCATATATGCCAATCCGTAGCCAGTTTCTCAGCTACAGAGGCCTTTCCTGAAGGCCTCTGACAATGAAATTGAGGTTGGGGTGACATGCATGAACAGTGGCAAGTGGCCGCAGAAGTAGGCTGACAAGGCAAGTGTCGGGGGATATGAGGTCTGGTTGCAACTGTCCAAAGATAACTAGGGCAGCTCCACCACCCCCACCCAATAGCTTGATTTTTACCCATGTGCCTTGCCCCACCCCGTGCACCCAAGCAGGCTGGGTCATAACTAGGGCTTATTTTGGGGATAGGGCTTATATTGGGTGTACCTGTAAAAACCAAGGTAGAGCTTATTTTTGGGATAGATCTTTAGGGAAACATGGTAGCTGGGATTGGAGGAAATTTGAGGATGATGATCACAACAACTTTTCCTCTCATATTTTATGCTGACTCTAATCACTGCTGGTAGTACTATATTTTATACTCCGTGCATTAAATGCCTAGATATAGAAAAGTATACTATTTACAATATGAACTACATCAGTTGTAAGTTCTGGATATTATTTTAATTGCAGGTAAATCCTTAATTGGTGCTGGTGTTAAAAAAAATCAGATATTTAAAAAAATACTGCACTTAGTATTGCTAGCATACTATTTTTTTTCTTTTTAGACAGTATAGTCTTATGCAAAACAATAAGGCACAATTACTGCATTAACCAAATAATGAAACTGTCAATCTCTTTAGGCAAAATGGGCAATCCGCCCATTCTAAAATAAAATAGTTGAACACCATGTCACACATTAACATTTTGCTCTAGCTTTAGAGCAATAACTTTTATAGTCTTAAAGTAATTATAAGCTATTTCTATTAGAAATGCAGTCCATGAGAAAACATTTTGCCTTTTAACTTTGAGGTGGCATTTGTATTATATGTCAAAAAAAAAAATCCTGCAGGCAATTTGTTGGTTTTCTACAGAAACAGATGTAATAATTTGGCTTCCACTTTTCTTTTCATGCACCACTAAGAGGAAAAAGAGTATTATTTAATCACAGCCTTAAGAACATAAGAAAAATTATTACCTTTCCCATTCCAACTCAGGAATGAATATGAACATACTGTGTGTATACACACCTGTGTGTTTGTGTGTGTATGTGTAAAATAAACAATAACAAGTTTACTCTGAAATCTTGCATGAAAATGCACAATTATTTTATATTAAATTTGAGGGAATCTATGGACTTCATCTGCTGTTCTGTAACCTCATACCATCTCAGGCAATAATACTTTCTGAATAGCAATGTTACCAAATATTTTTGTGATAATCAGGCTTCTGGCTTATGTGTTCTACTTTGGTTTTGATTAGAATTAAGAAGAAAAATCAGCTAGAGTTTGATATAAAATATGTATGTTTATATTGTTATAATCTAAATCATAGATTGAATAGATGGAGTGGCCTCACATATAACACTAAGCTATAAACCATGTTTAATAAAAACACAGCTTAATTTGTCAACATGAGAACAAAACAACATTTTAGGTGATGTAAAAATATAGTCTGGCTTTCTCAAGTCAAAATTATTTTATTCCAGGGCTATATATAGGAATATGCTGTGCCTAGCAGAGCTGTTTGATAACAAAACAATTATTCCCAAGGTTTACTCCCTTCCTCAATATAATTGAACTTGGCAGCAAATTCCAGTCAATTCAGTGTAATTAGGAAACATGCACAGAGATTATATTGTAAATCTCAAAGAACTTTGGGAGAGAAGGGGAGTATTTGTGGAAGAGAACTTGAATGCTGTTCAATTCATTCCGTTTGATGTAGGAAATGTAAAATTAAAACATCTTCAAGATGGGAAAGTCAGTTCCTAGTTCTAGATAATTAGCAATATTCTCAGACAATATTGTTATAAATTATTTAGCTGAGCACTACTCATAACTTAAACCCACAACATTTAATCATTCTCCCTACGTTAACAGAGAGTAAGCATTCACTTTGTGGCAGTCCTTATGATATTTAAAGAATATTATCATGCCTTTTGTATAGGGAAAGGTGAAGGCAAGTTAAGAGGACTATTAGCAACAAGGCTGATGGACGATAAAAAAAGATAGGGATCACTGTTGGAAGATCTGTAGGGCCAAAGCAAATACCTTTCTTAACATATTAGCATTATGAACTTACTCTTGTTGTTCTTCATTTTGTTCAGGAACATGCTGAACAACATCATAAATTGTAACATTAATATTCTGACTCTGCCCAACATCAGAGTCAGTAGCACGCCGTCTTGGTGGCTGAAAGAAACAGATTGCAATTTTATTTAAATAAATAAGCAAGACCACAGTAGAAGCCCATTTATCCATTCATCCATCCATCCATCCATCCATCCATCCATCCATCCATCCATCCATCCATCCATCCATCCATCCAATTTCTAGTCGCCCAACTCCATCAAGTGATTTTGGGTAACTCACAATAATAAAATGATAAAACAATTAAAAAAACATTAAAGCTGTAAAAACATCCACAAAATAAAGAAAGCACAGCCAATGTGGAAAGTGGTAAAAGTGATCAATCAGGACAGAGGAGACTATGTCTTGCACTCCATGAATCTTAATGAGATGATGTAGGTCAGTTGCTTTTCCAGCCTAAAATACACAACAAGTTTCTTGATATGAAGATAAATTGGGAGGCATAGAAACTACAGGTAATTCTCACTTAACAATGGTAATTGGGACTGAAATTTCCATTGCTAAAAACTGCAGTTATAAAGTATAATGTCATACAACTAACCCACTAGTGATGATAGTTTCAGCAGATCCTAGACACCAAAGTTAAGCAAGGACCTCACTTGACCACAGTTTCCAACTTCCTGCTGGTTCCATATTGACTCTGCTTGTGGGAAGCTGACAGGGAAGTTTGTAAATCACAATCATGTGACCAGCTGGAACTATGACAGTCAGAAATCTGAGTAGATTGCTGAGCATTTGGATTGCAATCACATAATATAAGGATGCTCTAACATTTGCAACTCTGAGGACCAGTCATAAGTAGTAGCATTCTTTCAGCACCATCACAAGGTTGAGAGGTCTTTAACTCCTGTGATCTTGCAGGAGGAAGAACTGAATATACAAGTGGAAAATAAGCTTTCAAAACATGACTTTCTAGGAATTCTAGTTTGGGGAATCTATGTTATTTTATAATCCTGTTTTACAGACACTTCAAATATGTCTATTTCATTATACAAACACTTACCCATGGAGTTCCTGCAGAATCGGTACATTCAATAAATTCGTATACTCCAAAATCATCCCCTGCATTTTGATGTCCTAAAATATATATGAGTTTAAATAAAAACATGAGTTATACTATATTATACTCCAGGCTGATGAAATGAAATATCACCCATGAAATGTCAAGAAAAAGTTGATTGCTGCAACATTTGAGTAACAGAATGGAGGTAAGAGACCTTCATGGAAGTTCATGATGTTCCAAGTAAAACATTGCAAGAAAACAGAAATTCAGAAAAGAAGTTCATACTTTCCCCACAGAGTAAATATATAAAAGTGAAAAAAACATTATCCTTATTTGTCCTTAAACACCAATGTTTTCCAAAGTAAATGATGTACATAGAAACTTCATAATTTCAGATTTCAAAAGAAAAAGTAATGACTGACCATCACAAATTTTGCCCCCATATCTGTAAGATATGTGTGTTTGTGTCCATGTCCCTGCACTTACTTTCCTTGGTATCCTTCAAGTTGCCTGACTCCACTATTTGCATTTTTGCATATTATTGTAAAAAACAAGAATCAAGCTTGCTGCGAAATAAAACACTAGTCTCCAGCATATTCTTGATTCTAAGCATATCTGTAGTCAAAAAAGTTTTTTAAATTAAAAAAAAATTATGAACAACTATAACCCAGACCTTTGTTCCAAAGTGTACTCATCTGTCCTTCTCTCAAAAGGATAAAGAAAATTTTGTCACTAAGCTGGCATCCCTAGCGCTTATATTGTAAAGTGGGCAACAGCCTGTTCTATCCATCTGCCTGTTTATATATCTATCTTTCTAGTTTAAGATGGATATGTCTCCATTTTATGCTTATACTACCTGCCACAGTTTGTCCTTTTTGGTAACGTGCTTTAATCCTGGGGGCTTTTCTAAAAAAAAAAATGGAAATATTTTAAATTTCATGTCATATCAATACCATATATGAGAAGACTTTTTTTTTAAAAAAAAAAAGTTTATGTAGAGTTCATATAAAAACGATAATTTAGTTTTCTACCTCTTCAATTTCTGCTGGATTGCTGCAAAAAAAGGAAGAAAATTAAAATGGTTTTTAAAAAGTACAATTTATTGAAACTTTGAAGATCATACAATTTTATTTAACATACCTTTATGTGGCTGAAATCGTTTCCATAATGCAAAAATACAGATTGCTACTATCAAAAATAATAAAATTCCAGTTATTATTGCCAGAGGGGATTTCCCTTTCTGAGCTAGCTGATCCAGTCCTACAACAGAGAAGGATAGAAATTAATCTTTGATTGTTAATTGTGAAATAATTCTCAATAGGCATATAGCATAAAATTCATATACATTTTTAATTATTATTTTTAAAATCAGACATTAAATGCAAAATTGCTTAAGTCTGATTTAGGTGACACCCCCCCCCCCCAAGAACATCTAAAGTTAGTATCTCTTGTTAATCAGACAAACTGTAATATTAATAAATCCCTTCATTTACATTATGTATAGATTAAAGATGCTTCTAATGGCATTTCCTCCCAATGTTGTACATTAAGATATTACTAGATCACATGTTCTATCATTTTTAATATAAATAGCCAATGCCAACCATTGATGGCAGTTATTCTTCAACAATAGGAATTCAAACCTGGGTGCTTATTATATTACAACGGTGAAAACAAATTCACACACTTTGCAAATATGTACACAAAGGGACACTATGTTGGGGACAACTGATACCTAATACAGTTGTTATTTTGGTTTTGGTAACTGTTACAAAATATTAAGTCAAATTTCTTTGTTCCATTCTTTGGCCAATCACAGCACAATTTCTCAACATTTATATTACCAACAATTAATTCTTCCTTCCTTCTTTCTTTTCTTTCTCTCTTTCTCCTTTCCTTTCCTTCCCTCATTCTCATAAAAGCAAGCTTAATGGGATATTTGATTAATTGATTCTGGACAAAACAAATAGTGTAAAGAGTTCCTTTATATTTGGCATTTGTACCAATACAGCATAAGGACTCTTTTACTCTGCTCCTACCTCACCAACTATCTTATGCAGCAGAAGCAAATTTCTTCTCCTTGGTTGCTGCAGAGTTCAAATTATAAACCTTCCATTTTGTAATTTTGCTAGGTTTGAATTTCATGGAATTTAAATTAGGCTATTTTCCCATATATTTGCACTCGTCACCCAACTCAAAACTCCCTAATGGATTTCAGATACAATATTATCTGAGAATCTAATTTTCATTCTCAAAGTCCATTTCAAATCAGTTTTAGAATTTTAAAAATGCTGGTATGTAAGTAAGGTGCCCTGAACATTTGCTTTTTTCCTTTTGGATCCCAAGCTCTCTTACTCTCTCCTTAATCCGTTACATATATGGAAGCTCTACTGTATACCAGGGCTATCAAACCCCCGGCCCACGGGCCAGATGCTTCACTCACTGGCCATACCTACGTCTAGTTTAGCGAAGGGGGGAAAAAATCCCAATACGTCACATGATGATGCCATGACGACATGAACTTGACACCCCTGTTCTACAGGTAAGTCTTTGCTGAGTGAATATAATTGGGTCCAGCAATTCAGTTGTTAAACAAAATGGCCGCTATAATAAGTGAAATGAAGACTGTGCTTATAATTTTAGTTCAGCTTCTTTTGCATTGCAGACCTGCAAAGATCATGACAGAATTGGTTGTAAAGTTACTTTTTCAATATCATCAGCTGTGGGTGATTACTATTTGAGATAGTTGCTAAACAATGACTATGTGTTCAGTATAATTTACAGATATGGTTGCAACTCTTGGGTAAAATGCTTGATTGCAAATGATTTGCAATCACCATCATCATTATCAGCGCTTTCAGGAAAAATGTAATGTGCAAAAAGAACAATATTTGGCCAGTAGCTTGCCTCTTCTACCATCAACTTATATTTATTTTTATCCCTGTTTTATCATTGTCATGGAGTTGTCACATGGAGTATAGTGACTTTTTCCTCCTTCGCTAAACTGGGCATGGGCATGGCCAGTGCATGACGCATCTGGCCTGCAGGTCGCAAGTTTGACAGCCCTGGGCTATAGGGAACATCAAATGGCTATCAGGGTCCTCCATTTGTTCTGAACATTCTGATGTAAGCGACTGCACAGCTGGTTTCAAGCAGTTTCAGAATATTCTCTAAAGCAGGGGTGTCAAACTCACATCATCACAATGGCATCATTGTGACTTTCCCCCCTTACAATAGCAGAGTTGGAAGGGACCTTGGAGGTCATCTAGTCCAACTCCCTGCCTAGGCAGGAAGCCCTAGACCATTTCAGACAAATGGCTATCCAACATCTTCTTGAAAACTTGCAGTGTTAGGGCATTCACAACTTCTGGAGGCAAGCTGTTCCACTAATTAATTGTTCTAACTGTCAGGAAATTTCTCCTCAGTTCTAAGTTGCTTCTCTCCTTGATTAGTTTCCACCCATTGCTTCTTGTTCTGCACTCAGGACTTCAATAAACCGAGCATGGCCATGGCCAATGCATGATGTAGCTGGCCTCCAAGCTTGACAGGCCTGCTCTATGGGATTGGGAAGAAGAAACAGTAAGGAGTACTGTCTCACCAAAGGCTCAATATTCATAGAAGATTGCCGAAATTCTTTCAAAGCACAAATACATATGTTGTCATTTGAATTATTAAACTTTCAGTCAAGGCTGTTCAGCTGATTGAACACATTTTATGGAACACATTAGTTCAGTGGTGGGTTTCCATTTTTTTTTACTACTGGTTCGCTCATGCCGTGCGCTTGCACATGATGCTTCTGCAGATGCACAGAAGCATCTGGGCAGATCCTCCCGCCGCCGCTACTGGTTTACCCGAACCGGGCACAACCCACCTCTGCATTGGTTGAATGTAAAGCTGGTGATTTACCTAAACAAATATTGATTTGTGTTTTAGTACTCAGGTTTATGTATACTATTTTTTCTTACACCATTTTCTATTTTATTTTCTTATATTTTAACTCTTTTTTCATTTTATCTTATTTTATTCTATTTTGTTGCAACTCATGCTCATTGTTATTTGATAATGGCTAACTGACTAATCAACAAAGGTAAACTTGATATTTGAGTACTGTACAGCAAGAGATGATAGAAATATACTGTAGTTAGTTTCTTTGTGCAGCCATCTCTCATCCAGGGAACCTAAGAGTTGCCTTACATTAATATTGCCTTAAATGACTACTTACCTCTGGGATTTAAAAAAGGATATATCCTGCTCCACCCTTTCACTGAGGTGACAAAGAACATACATGAAAAAAAATTCTAATTTCTTCCTCTTGAATAGGAATATCACTTTATTTACCAAGGTTAGGTTTTGAAATTATTACTTTCAAAAAGTTCCTTGTCCTCGTTTTTGCAGATAAAAGTATTAAAGGATGATTGATTGTATCATTCCATAACAGCACCTGCTATACTTACAGTTGGCCATTAGGGGATGCTCACACTTCATCCCTACTTCTAACAGCTTGGAGAACATTAAAAAAAAACCTCTTTAAAAATCTATAGGAATGAAAAACTAATACTGGAACATTATTAGAGAATTAGATGTAGCCTAGCTAGGCAGCCAGTTTGACTATGAAGAAAATAAGTTAAGGTGGGGAAAGTATTACACATAAAAATTGGTAAAAGTCCTCCATAAGACTTAATACATACATTTGATCATTCAGTAGACTTCACACATAATCTGAATGTTGGGTTACTGAAGAATGTATTCAACATGTTGTGACATTGTTTATAAAATGTGCTGCTTTGTTCCTGATAACATAACTAGGTTTGTTCCTTAAGCCATCCATACAGCATCATAAATCAAATCCAAAATGTAAGTTACATCCTGAATGCATAGTGCCTTGACATAGTGCCATAGTGCCATTTTATTGCTGACATCTCCTTTTGCAGGATGTCTCTTTTTAGACTTGAGAGGCAAACGGAAAAATAGGAACAAAAATAGAACAGCAGGAAAAGGAGCTAGAGAAAAAACCGTGGTTCCTGCATCAAAAAGGAAATTGAAATTCTTGTTGCAATTTTTTCTGAATTAAACTCAAATGTCCGCAAGTCTACAAACTAGATTTCAATAAATGAGACAAGTAGACAAAATCCTAAAGCATTTACGACTAAAGAAAGTACAAAGTTAATCTTGCTATAGAAGAAATGATAGCTTTTTTATTTGCTTCAACCACCATTCTTTCATTCTCCCAAATAACTAGTTTTCCTTAGCAGCAAAGTCGTCAGAGATTACCAATAGTTGTCGAGATTTTTGCAGCCCAGATATCATTCCCTTAGCATTGATAAAGGCATGAGACATGAAATTATGTATTTCTACTGCTGCACTTTTGAAGGAACAAAATAAAATAAAAACAAAAATCCACATTAGCTAATTCCCTTCTTGAGACAAACTAAATGTTTCAATAATTGTAAACTAATTGCAAATTTTTCATTGACCACTGGAGAAAATTGGCAACTAACAAGAAGGATTTTAAACTTTAGAATATCTCCATAACAATTTTAATCAAGTGTGGCAGATCAAAATAGGATCCATCACAGGTTACATGTACTTGAATTCCAGCAACAACTCAGTTTGCTGGACCAAAAGCATTTTTTAAATGTCTCATTTATTGCAGATGTATCTCCAACAACTAAAACCAATTTAAATTCTATGTAAAATTCATAGACAATACTTATTAGTAGAAAGCATAATGTAAAACCATTGGATACAATCCATACAAAACTGGATACAGTTTAACACATCACTGGGATGAGTCACTGAAATTGCATTATACTTGATTCAGTTCTGTTGCTGATTCACAAAGCACATTAAGTTGTAATTAACTATAATTTATTGATTACATAAAATTAGCTTTATTTACTGTAGCTTCTATCCTTCAAAGAAACCAAGGACATATTTATAGTTCTGCAACCTCTTCTACTTTATTCGTGCAAGAGTACCGCAGCTGGGTTTTGGCTATATTGTGTACAAACTGCCAATTGTGGTTTGTTGTTTAGTGGAATACATCAATGCATCCAGCTTGTTAATAAATCACATTTATGTAAAGCATGATAGCATAATATATGAATTGAGTATGTTAGTTAAATTAAGATGCCTTAAAATAATCCAGTGGGTTTCATGGTTGAAAGGAATTTCCAAATCAGATTTTCTAATCCAGTGTACTATTCCTACATTATGCACCCTCACCCTAACCCTTGCCACATATGGTTTATTAAATAAACCATGGTTGTTTGCATGAACCTAGCACATTTAGTTTGAGGTCTGTATAGCAATTATTTTTTAAAAAATTAAACACTAAATTTTTTCTTAAAGAGACTGCTGTAACTCCTCAGAAATCATATTCTGCTGTCTTGCTGATATATCTATTATTCTCCAGGAAAAACAGATCTATCTGGTAAAACAACATGATGAAAGTGCATTCATAATAGAACAACTTATTTCTGTGTGTTTATACATCCAAGAGTTAATTTATGGTGCCTATTATGCATATATTTTCTTCATGTTTAACGTTCTGCCTGGTCCCAGAATAAATTGTATTTGTCTCCTAAAATGCCTATCTTTAGTTAAATATATTTAATCCCCTAATTTAGTAAATGTAAATATGAAAAAGATAAGATGTAGCCATGGCTTCAGAAATTTGCTTATTTTACTGTGTGCTAGAGATAAAGTCCAGTGCCTTCAGTTTTGGTTCTGCTAATCAAGTTTAACAACTTCTCACAATTCTACAGAAGCTTCCAAAGTGAATATGCAATTTGTTCAGATATATTATTTTCATACTAATTGAATAGAGTTGCTAGGAAATATATTTAATATAGGTGCCAGATTAGCAAATACAGTTAATCTATTTGAATAAGAAAAATAATAATTTATCACTACAGGTGTCACCAGACAAGTGTTTAATTCATGTCTCTTGACACATTTTTATTCAGTACTTCCTGTCATGCTTTATGGCATGCAGGAAAAAATGTATTGATCCCTTACTTTTTATAAATAGCTGTCAGTCTGGAGGGACAAAAGCTTTAGAAAGAGAGGTGATGCTCAATTCACTTTTTCTCTGTATTGAGCAAGTAGTCAGAGATAGTTGTTTTCAAAGGGACAAGATACTGATCATACTGAACCCCAAACCAGACAATAAACTCACTCAGCAGTTCCATGTAGATATTGAAAAGGAAGGGGGAAGAGAGTGCCCTATGGGTCGCCACGATGTAGAAAAGACGTGGAGACTCTGGAAAGAGTGCAGAGAAGAGCAACCAAGATGATTAGAGGACTGGAGACTAAGACATATGAAGAACGGCTGCAGGAACTGGGTATGTCTAGTTTGATGAAGAGAAGGACCAGGGGAGACATGATAGCAGTGTTCCGATATCTCAGAGGGTGCCACAAAGAAGAGGGAGCCAAACTATTCTCCAAGGCACCTGGGGGCAGGACAAGAAGCAATGGGTGGAAACTAACCAAGGAGAGAAGCAACTTAGAATTAAGGAGAAATTTCCTGACAGTAAGAACAATTAACCTCTGGAACAGCTTGCCTCCAGCAGTTGTGAATGCCCCAACCCTGGAAGTCTTTAAAAAGATGTTAGACAGCCATTTGTCTGAAATGGTATAAGGTTCCTGCCCATGCAGGGGGTTGGACTAGAAGACCTACAAGGTCCCTTCCAACTCTGCTATTGTATTGTATTATTGTATTATTGTATCTCTATGGAGTGATGTCCCTCCTTAAGCAACATCAACTGGAAATTCCTGACTGATGTTACTGACTTCTTTTTTGAATAGAGAGGAAGAATGCAATAAAGAATCAGCTAGATTTGACTGACTTGTTACAAATTGGTAAAGAAGCATTGGTCTAGGAAGTAGAAATAGAAAAACTAAATAGAAGAGATAAGTAATCGTATTAAATTGAAACTTTTGATTAGAAGAAATACTAAACTGAAGTTAGTTCAATAATTGCCAACATTGGATGTTTTAAATTCAGAGCATTTAAAACTAGGAATGCGCATTAAAAAGAAGCTAACGGGGAAATGATCTCATGTGAGTAGAAGTGAGGGAGCACATTGGAGAACAGATTCCAAGCATAAACTATTTTTAAAAATTCTATCAGTGTGAAGGAATTTGACAGTAAGATTGGAGAGAGGGTCAACTTTCCTTCACTGATTTTGTTCAAGATGCTAGATAATCTTTTGCTGAAGGATTATCTTTTTAATAAGAGTACTTGCATTGGGTAAGGGTTTGGAGTTAAAGGGCTAAAAAGAGTATTTCAATTTTATGAATCTATGAGGAGGAAAGGAAACAGCCGTCCTGGACAGAACAAGAAGACATAACATTTAAATATGGCCCAAGGTCTCCCAGCTAACTTTGTGCTTAGGGCAGGACTAGAACTCACAATCTCCCAATTTCTAGTTCATTGCCTTAAGTACCATAGGTTTCCTTTGATTTACATCCATTCCTTTAACGGCCATTCAAAGTTACAAAAGTAACTTATGACTGGTCCTCATACTTTTGATCAATGCACATCCTTGCAGCCATGTAATCAAAATTTGGCCATTTGGCCACAAGCACGTATTTACAATGATTGCAGTGTCCTGATCATCATTTGTGACCTTTCCAAAAAACTTCAGTCAAGAAAAGTCAATAGAAGCCAAATTCATATAATGACCATGGCTAAAAGGTCGTTAAACTTGGATGTGATTTAGTTAACAACTGTACTGCTGAACAATGGAAGTTCCAATCCCAACTGTGGTCATATGTGAAGGACTACCTCTACCTCAACAGGTTTTTTCTCAAGCCCCATACCAGTATTGCTTCTCCTATATCAATTCAATTTTTTCTCTTTCTCTCTCTTTGCAATACCCAATTAGACCTATAACTGATTCATATATACACTGATTGAGAGAATTTTTGAAGATTAACATACGATTGATCCTACAGGCTTTTGACACTGATGCACAAACAGTTAGAAAAAAGTCGTGCAGCTTGGTTTTTGTACATGAAAAATTAGTGCATAAACAAAGATGGAAAGAACTTGTAAACACCTGCAGTGGAGGAATGGTTGATGAACATGTAAAAATTGAGACTTCTTTGATTAGAGAAAAAACAGTATCTACATTTATTACTGACTGGAAACCCCTAATGGATTTGCATAAAACAGAAATGGGAACATTTGATTTATGATTTTGGTGACTAGACAAGAAAAGATTATAAAAAGAAGTGTAATGAGAAAGAGATAAATTTATAAGTATACTTGTAATGAACTTTACTGCTGTGGAGAAGATTGGAAGTCATTTCTTTATCTCTTTTCTTTTCCATTTTTCTTTGACCTTTTCTTTCTTTCTTGCACTTTTAGCTTTTTCTTTGATTTCTTTTTCCTTTTTTGCTTTATGCTAGTTTGCATTAGTTTTTTTATCTTTGTTTTTAATAACTTTTAATAAATTACTTTAAAAAGACATACTGTATTTTTTGGAGTATAAGACGTACCTTTTTTCTTCTAAAAAGAGGCTGAAAATCTGGGTGCGTCTTATACATCGAATACAGCATTTTTTGTCTCCTGAAACTCCGCCCTTTCACCAAAATGGCCACATGCATATCCTTATGGGGGCTTTCAGAGAGCTCCTGGGGCCTGGGGAAGGCAGAAATAAGCAAAAACAGGGTGTTTTTGCCCCCCCAGCCCCCAGCAGCACTCTAAAAGCCTCCATAAGGCTATGCATGCAATTTGTTTGACCAAAAAATGCCCCATTTTCGCGAAAAACGTGCCGGTTTTTTGCTCATTTTGACCACTCCCCAGGAGCACTCTGCAAGCCCCCCTAAGGCTATTCATGCTTTTTATTTGAAAAAAGAACAGGCTCATTTTCGCAAAAAAACAGGCCAGTTGGAGGAAGTTTGCAAAGTGCAAAAAGGAGTTTTTCCCACCTTTTGGAAAGCTGTTTAGTTAGAGTGATTGATGAGAATTACGTTGGTCAAGTATTGTGCCTGCAGAAACAAAGATTTGTTCCAAAGGTGGTCAGTGATTTCCTTCTCTAACACATGGGTAAATGCACCTGGAAACATCTACCTCCCTACTTACCTATCTACTGTATTTCTCTCTCTCTCTCCCTCCCTCTACCTACCTACCTACTTACCTACCTATCTAATCTCTCTCTCTCTACCTACCTACTGTATTTCTCTCTCTTTCTCTCCCTTTCTATCCCTCTATCTACCTACCTACTTTAAAAAAAATCTGCCTCTTCAAAACCTGGGTGTGTCTTATACTCCGGTGCGTCTTATATTCCAAAAAATACGGTAGATATTTTCTGCATAGATGCACAAATTTCTATTGAAGTATTCTTGATACTACAAAATGCCAGTTAGTTATGACAAACCTGTTTCTGGCATCTCAGGTTTCACAATGCAAAATAAATACATATTTTCATAAGTTTGCTAATATTGACAACAGAAAAATCAATAATGCATGATTTGTAAACATTAAAAGTCATCAGAAGAATCACATTGTCACTATTTCAGTTTTCTAGGTAAAACCTTGAGCAGAATAGATCGAGTTCACTTAAAATAAAACAGTATTTTCTAAGGTAAAATGGGATTCTAAACTGAAATATTTAGGGTGGTTGGTTTTTTTTTTTTGCTTTTTCTAAAATCCATTTTTGTCATATTTCCACTTTATACTGAAGAGAAAAAGAAAGGAATAAATCACTATTGCTAGAAATTTGAACTGTCATACAAAAGATGTTTGACATTAGATTAATGATATGTGGTTCAATTTTCCTTAAGTTACATAATCCTTGCTTTTTAAAAATAAAGTGGATGTCAACAAAAACAAATGATTTTGGCTGTTCATAGTGATTAATAGTCAGCTTCTCTTATTACAAATAAAGGACAATATTTGCAGTTTAGGGTTGAATTGAAGGGTTCTTGATGCTTTCTGAATTTGGTTGATTTCTTGCAAGAAAGAAGGAGAGCATCAAGGACATATTCTCAGTGATGGCGAACCTTTTCGGCACCAAGTGCCCAAACTGGAACTCGCATGCACACTGAAGGGCTGGAAACCTGAACACCAGCTGGCCGGCACACATTCACGCACCAATCAGCTGGTCTATAGGTTTCCAGCACATGCATGCACGCTGGCCAGTTGGTCTTTGTGCCTGCCAAAGCACCAGAAACCCGAAGACCAGTTGGCCAGCACACACGTTTGTTTTTTGGCACTTTTGGGGGGCATTTTTGGACCACAAAACTGTCCCAAAACAGCCAAAAAACAGCCTGAAAATGCTCCCCCCCCAAATGGCCTGAAAATGGCTCAGAAAACAGCTGTAAACTTATATCTATTGTATATCTATATATAGTACAATTGATCCTTTTCAACTGTCATTTGTCGGCCATTTTATTTCAACTGTCATTTGTCGGCCTTTTCATTTGCCTGGAGAGAGATTCCTATTGTGGCTATCACTGCTTTCTGTATTCCACCTGGCGCTCAAACCAATTTCATTGTAATTTTATTATTACAATGACAATAAAGATTATTATTATTATTATTATTATTATTATTATTATTATTATTATTATTATTATTATTATTATTATTATTATTATTATATCTATTATTCATTCATTCTTACCTTTTGGTATTACTATCACCAGGATATGGGTTTCAACATGGGTTCCAGTCATGTTGTTGTAAGCAGTGCATATATATTCTGTTTTCTGTGTCACCTTCTCAGATGCAATTTCAAGAAGTCTTCCATATTGTAGTGGATATATGGAGTTGTTTGCCTTCAGGATCCATGCATAAATGTTTGGTGGATTGGAATCTGCTGAGCAGTACAGCTGAACAGCATCACCTTTATCCAGCGTGAACACCTTTCCTACTTCATGGCCTTCGGCAGTATTTATGGTAAGCCCGTAGGGTCCATCTTGATAAACATCAAGTGACACAGAGAGAAAGAAAACAGATTCAACAGATGGGACATGCAAATATTCTGCTTAATCCATTGCAAACATAGTCCCACTAACTGCTTGCTAAGGACAACTTTAACTGGAACTGTTGGGTGAAGAGATGCACATATTCAATTCACAATACTATTGAAATATAGAAAGAAAAAAAGCACATGCAGTATTTTCTCTTGCAATTAGCATGAATATTTCTGAAACATCAAGCTTCTAAAGAGGTTTTAGCATTTATTTATTAAATAAGCCACCCGTTTCACTTTCAAGGAATTTTGAGCAGCTTATGTCATAAAACAAAATATAAAAACATTAAACATTAAAATTAACAAAAATTGGCCAAGATAGGAACCACTATATCAAAGAGATGAAATTGGAATCTTCTTAATCAACTAACCACTTGGCAGGTATTAGTAGCATTATGACATCTTTGCTTTGTTGATCAAGAAATACCCTTCTTTTGCTTGATTAATGATAGTTTCAACCATTAAACCTAAAAATTTATGGTTGCTTTGATATGTCTTTGCTTGTTGATAATATTGTGTCCACCTCTGGGTAAGGTTCCTAAAAAGCATTATTCACCTGATCACTGGGAATCTTGAGAAAGTTATGGTTGGGCACTTGGGAAAGGAAAAACCATGATTTGTCTAAACGTGATTTTTCAGTTGTCTGGATTTCATATAACACTTTGACACAAACTTTGCTCAATGTGCTTTCTCCCTCTATAGTGAGATTACAATTTCTAGAATTATCAGGAAGTCTATCTAACAAAGTATTTGAGAAGTACCGTAGTTATTCTGGCATGTAGGGAAGATGCCAATTTGGTAAGATGTTCAGATGGGTAAGTTTATAAATCAGTGTTTGGATTCACAAAACTACAATCAATTTAATGTTTGTGAGAACCATTATCTAAAACAAGCAAGTATATGTATAAGTTTACATACATTCAGGAAACCAGAGAAGGATTGACTAAAGTTGCATTATTTCCATTTTGTGATAAACCAGAGTTTATTTTAACTAAGGTTTGCTTAGGAAGCTATAGACTGGATCCACACTACACACACTATATTTTTTAAAAATCAAATGTACTAAAAATACAATTGTTTAGATTTATACAATACAGTAAGCCAAAATTCCAGTTTACAAACTGCCAAATTTGTTTTTATACACTGTGCTAATATAAAACTAAACAAACCATGTCATTGCTAAGCAGAGAACTAGGAACAAACCAGCAAAATCAGGAAGCTACAAGACTTATAAATGCTGGTACAAATATGGAGGAAGTGCTATAAATACATATTGAAAATCATTAGTTTGAGAATAGCACGCAGTAAATGATATTGCCACAAGAACAGCTTCAAGGAAGAAGTGGAGTTGTTCTACCATGTTGTATGCTGTTAAAAAAACTTGCTTCTCCTTTTCGTCTTTTCTAATTTCTGCTAAGGAGCATCAAGTATAGTGCAGTCATGACTAATTTTGAAGCACTTTTGCTGTGAATTAGCTTTGATTGATAAGTTTGTAACAGAAATATAGTAACAAAACATAATTATACTCTCTCCTGATTGCTACTGCTGACCTTTCCGCTTCTTTTTCTTAGGATTATCTTTGGCCACTTTGTATCTAACATCTGTCATGACAAAAGAATATTTATTCTCTTGTGAAATATTGTGACTTCATAGTTTCCATCACTGCAGTTTCACATTGTGATAAGGGATGTAATTATACATCAATAAAACAAAGCATGATAAGATAGTATCTGTGGCTCACATAATGATGCCCATGTTCACAGACTTTCATGAATGTATTTGGAATGTTTTTGCATTTCTAGATATGAGACTTGAAATAATAATATGTGTTCCATTAAAGCATTCTATGTAGTATTTTGATATTGGTCACATTATACCACCTATAATTTTGGGAAATTTATTCTTGAGTATGGGATCACTGCACTGTGAAGGAATTTAATGCACTTGACAATTTATCGTTTTTCTGTCTAAAGGAATCCAAACCTCTGTAAAACCTCAAGTCCCATGGTCGGCTGCTCTGATTGGCACAAACTGGGATTTTGTGTTGAAAGTGATCCAGTTATGAAGGTGGGTGAGTTTAATCAATTGTAAATCCCTATAATGCTGCCTGATAGTGCTTGGTCAGAGATACTAGTTTAAAATAAAATTGTTATTAAATCCATTTACTTGCCACTACAGCAAGGGTGAAATCCAGCAGATTCTGACAGGTTCTGGAGACCGGTAATGGACATTTTGAGTAATTTGGAGAACCGGCAAGTACCACCTTTGGCTGGCCCTAGAGTGGGAATGGGGATATTGCAGTATCCTTCTCCAGGAGTAGGGTGGGAATGGATATTTTGCAGTATCCTTCCCCTGCCACACCCACAGAATTGAATTTCACCAATAAAATACAGGTATTGCCAGGTCAAAATAATTAGGTTGGAGTTGTGACACAAAATATTAGTACCCTCTATCAGTTGTGGTTTCTGTTTAGGAACTGGATCCTTGATGTCTCCCTAAGGACCTCATTTTCTGGATCTGATCTTGGGGCAATATAGAATCATAATCATTCTGCCTATAAAATTATCTAGTAATTTGCTCAAACCTGTACTTAACACACACCCCTTCCTAAGTATCATGAAGAGCTTGTGGTGGTTAGTGGTGGGTTTCTATTTATTTTACTACTGGTTGCATGTGTAGAAGTGTCCGGGTAGGTGGGTGGAGCCTCACCCGATCCAGGGTGAACCGGCAGAAACCCATCTCTGGTGGTGGCGGCAATTAAATGCAACTGTATACAAAAGGGTTAGTGGAAGACAATACACAATTGTAAAGATAATCATTACTTGTTCTGCACTGAGGTATTTCAATGTAAATTAGGTGTCTAGTAAACTTGTTTTATAATTTTAATTTTTATGCAAATAAAAAATGGATTGTGGCAGGATTTTTACCAGTGACTTTTGTCTTCTGGAATCATCCATTATTTTTTATGTTGTGGCAGCAGAAATACTACATGATGATAAGCCTTGTATCTCTTTGATGTCCCATGAAGGTCTAAGTCACTAGAGGGTTAATGGTATGGGAATGGTCCTCCTGGGAATTTCTTTCCAAAATAATTTTTAGATGTTTCTAAATTAAACATCTATTTCTAATTAGAGGTCTCTAGTAAGCCACTACCTCTTTTTTGATATCATTCTGAGCAAAGGAAACCTTTTGCCTCAGTAAAACCTATTTGCTAAATGACTTGTAAAACAATAAATCATCACTTCTTAGCAACAATTTACTTCTCAGAGGGAACATAAGCAATTGTATCTGTCACGAGGAAACTGTAATCCATCTTGTTTTTTAACAGATGGTATTTACTGTGAGTGACCTTTATTATTACCCTAATTCCCCAGGCAGCAATGGCATATGGTCTTTGTAGCTTGTAGAGCCATTACTTGATTGTTATTGAGAAAATTGGCAGCCAATAGACAGAATTTTAAAACACCAAATACAAGTGTACTTTAAATTATGTAACTTGAAAGCAACATTTGAGGAAGTTGTGGATATATGGGCTTCTCTATTATTGGGGGGTGGGGCTTACAAGTTCTTGAAGTTTCATGCTAACCTTCTTTTATAAAAGGAAACAAAATTTGGTTTAATATTTGTTTAAATATTAACAAGGGATCAATCCATAGAGTATCCCATACCATAAATTTATTTGCTTGGGTTTCCAGCCATATTATACCACACGATATCATTATTACTGTTAGATACTGTTTTATCCTTTTAACATTTACTAGTTTTAATGTTTGTCAATCAAATATTAGTCATCTCTAGACGAGATGAGGGGGATACAAATCAAACAAATATACATATCACTGCAATATTATATACAAATTAGCATTTATGGCTTAATTAATCATGTTTGAAAGAAAGCCTAGTTTACAGTTCATTCTTGTTCATTTTAAGGCAGATTATATTCTTAATTAACATTAATAAGCCCAGCCACATAAGTCTATTTAATGAATCATGGTTTAGGTAAACAATGGGTAAACATGATATATAAAATTAGCTAACATGAATTAAATTATGTATTGTTAGATTTATAATATTAGCTGTCAGCTGTATTGAGAAATACCTTCTATTTGTGTTATGATTAATGTTTGTAGCAGTAGTATAGTATTCTAGCCATCTCACTAGATGGGACAACTCAACCAGCTTTTCAGGGAATTTCATTCATTCATTCATTCATTCATTCATTCATTCATTCACTCACTCACTCACTCACTCACTCACTCACTCATTCATTCATTCATTCTCTGCCTTTATTATTTTTACAAACAATTCAAGGTGCTGACCACATCCAACACAACTCCTATTTTCCCTACAGCAACAACATTCTGAGGTGAGTTAGTGAGACTGGCTGGCATAAGACCCCCCACCTGGCTTTTATGGCTAAAGTGGGACTTGAACTCATGGTCTCCCACTTCTAGCCTGATGCCTTAACCACTAGAACAAACTGGGCTCTCTTAATTTGTTATTATTTTAAACTGTGGGTGGGTGGGTGGGGGAGAATGAGCTGACTGAGTCTTCCCAGTCTGGTAAGAAAACTAGGTATTCTGTAAGCTATTATGTTACTTTATCTGAAAGAACAAGACAACAATGATGCTACTTTATCTGAAAGACTGTACCATGTAAAAAAAAAAAGGGGGGGGGGAGTGGATTGTGTACATTTGAGTCCAGATTAGCTTAGATTCAGTAATGATAGGTAACAAGAACTACCAGCAAGTGGTTTGAGAGATTTGTTTATTTATTTTTTATTTATTTATTTAAATTTATACCCCGCCCTTCTCCACAGAGGACCCAGGGCGGCGCACAGGAAATTTAAAAAACATACAAAAATACAATAAATATAATTTTAAAAAACTATTAAATAACCCCATCCTGCGCTAAAACCAAATTTTAAAACCCAATTTAAAACTATCTTAAGTCCCCAAGGGAGGTTAGGCTAGGCCGGCTTGTTGAAACAGATATGTCTTAAGACATTGGCGGAAGAGGCGGAGGTCGGTGATGGTACGTAATTCAGGGGGTAGGTCATTCCAAAGGGCTGGCCCCGCCACAGAGAAGGCTCTTCCCCTGGGCGTCGCCAGTCGGCATTGTCCGGCCGACGGTACCCTGAGGAGGCCCTCTCTGTGGGAGCGGATTGGTCTGAGGGATGTATGGGGCAGGAGGCGGTCTCGCATATAACTAGGTCCCGAGCCATGGAGCGCTTTAAAGATGGTAGTCAAAACCTTGAAGCGCACTCGAAAGGCCACAGGAAGCCAATGCAGCTCGCGCAGGATCGGTGTTATGTGGGAGCATCTAGTGGCTCCCATAATCACCCGCGCGGCTGCGTTTTGGACTAGCTGTAGCTTTCGAGTGCACCTCAAGGGAAGCCCCATGTAGAGAGTATTACAGTAGTCGAGTCGGGACGTCACGAGTGCTTGAGTGACTGTGCGTAGGGCAGCCCGGTCCAGTAAGGGGCGCAGTTGGCGCATCAGGCGAACCTGATGGAACGCCCCCCTGGCCACGGCTGCCACATGGTCCTCCATGGACAGCCGGGAATCCAGGACACCCAAATTGCGCGCCCTCTCCGCGCCCTCTGTTGTTTTCCATACTTTTGGAGAATGGCAAACATGTTCTTCCCATGAATAAGAAATTATGTTCAGACAAAGTAATAAAACTATATCTTAAATCTCCTGCCTGTAATGGGCACTTGATTTTCTGAAGACTAGTTCTTTTAGCACTGAAATGGAGTGGAAACACATCTATGTATGTGGTTCTGTATTTAAAGGTGCTGGAGGTGCCCAAGGTGTGACATTCACATTTATAACTGTGGTATTATATTTAACCTTATCAGTGCTAAATAATAATTCATACTTTACTACACACTCTCTCCACATCACGCTACTTGCCACAGGTAAAAAGACAAGTGTAAGCAAGACGGTTATGCTGCCTAAGTCCCATAATATTCAAATATATTCATTTATGGTTTTGTTATACAAGTAGTTCATTTAGTTACCATTCAAAGTTAAATCAATCAATCAATCAATTTTAATTTGTAGACTGCTCCGTCTCCCCACAGGGACTCGGGGCGATGCACAGGAAGAATAAAAACCACAAATATACAAACATATTTAAAACAAAATTAAACTTAGTACCTGTGCTAAAAATCCATTAAAACTAAACTAAACTAAAATGACATTCCCAATAATAAATATAATAAAACCCCATAGACAGAGAGACTACCCTAGGCCGGCCAGACAGAAAAAGTGTGTTTTTAATTTTAGACGGAAGGAGCGGAGGTCCGTGGTCGTTCTAATGTCGGAGGGCTGGGCCCGCCACAGAGAGAGCCCTTCCCCTGGGTGTCGCCCGCTGACAAAGCCTAGTGGACGGCACCCGGAGAAGTCCCTCTCTGTGGGAGCGAATCGGCCGTGAGGATGTATGAGGCAGGATCCGATCCCGCAGATAGCTAGGTCTCGAGCCATGGAGCGCTCGGGACTGAAAAAATGGCACTGAAAAAAGTGACTTATGATCATTTTTCACACTTACTAACATTGCAACATTTCCATTGTCAAGATTCAGATGCTTGGCAACTGACTCATATTTATTATGTTGCAAGGTCCTGAAGTCTTGTGATCATTTCTGACAACCTTCTGACAAGCAAAGTCAAAGGGAAGCCAGATTCACTTAACAACCTTGTTACTAACTTAAGAACTGCAATGATTCATTTAAAAACTGTGGCAAGAAAAGTCATAAAATGGGGCAAAACTCACTTAACAACTGTCCCACTTAGCCACAGAAATTTTGGGCTCAATTATGGTCGTTAAGTCAAGAATTACCTGTGATTTTTATTCATCATTTCCTTCATGAATTCACAGTAGAATGACAGATTTACAATTACTTTAGAATAAGACTGAACTCAGTGGAAAATCTATTGTTCAGACTTGAATAGTGGAGTTCACAGAGCCCTCTCTGAGCTGATTGGTTGCCTGCAGACATTTCATTACACAAGTAGGTAACATCATCAGTGCAAGTAAGTGAGGATTTCCTCCTTGGTGGTTCTGAATTACTCAAGACAATTGCTCAAAAACATCCAGTTTTGAACCTTATCTGAGAAATTCCCTACAATGCTTCTAATATTAATCATTCTGAAACCCCTTAGGACATTGAAATGACAGCTTTCAGCTAGCTGCCATTGTTGTTACTGGAGTCTGAAGTTCTGTCAGAGCTCATCAGCAGAAAAAGGGGTTCATCACATTTTTATCAATTGTAAGGGCATTACAATTGATAAGGCTGTTATTGCTTTCCTCAAGCAGATTCTCACAGAGTTCCAAATTAAGAGATGGAAATCCCTAGAGATTAATTCCAACAGTTTTGGAAAGGACCAGTTTGTAGACATGGTTATATGGCTGAAAGGCAGAAAATGGACAGTTTGAAATGTATAATTTAATGCAATGACCCTGACATGATTCCACTTGACATAACTTGCCTGATAACTAGATAAGTGGCTGAAAGAAGGAGGAAAACAGGAAAAAATGCTCACAAAAAAGTCATTTCAAGTTGCAGGCAAGCTCATGGTGAATTAGTGATACAGATTTTAATCAATGAACAATATGTAGCTTATCTGGAAATTACTGAGCAGTAGGTCCCATCAGGTTTAACCAGCATGGGCAACCAAAGGAGTAGTAAAGGATGTCACATGGCCATCCTTGTGCAAGTTATATAAATCACATTACATGATAGGGCATTTGCAAGCTAACCAGAGTCACTTTATAGTGATATGGGAAACATAAATTTAATAAATAAAATATACATGCTGTCATTGTGGTTTCTGTTGAAAGCTGTGCTAGCTAGCATACAAAGAAGAATGTAAGTCCAGCAATACATATGGCTGACAGAGGGAAGAGAGCAAGAAACAGGAAGAAAAAAAACCCTGGCATACTTATGAAATTGATTGGGTTTATCTATATTCAAGTGAAACTTCCCTATTTGAACTCATATCTACTTATGCATTATATCTTTTTAACATACATTTTTAAAAAATCTTTCCTAATTTTCTCTATATCTTCTCTATTTGACTAAATTCAAATTACTTTTTATCATGTTGCTTTAATGGAATATGCTTCCAACACCTTTAGAGTCAACAAAAATGTTGGAAGCATTTGTTTGAGCCTTTCTTTCAAAAGAGGATCATGTGAAGCGCTTGGCTTACAGCTTTGTAAAGGCATTTTTCTTAGGCTTTTTCCCTACTGGTCAAATCCCGTCTGTCTCCAACATACTGCATGGAGCTAATGCTTTGAACCAACCTGGGTTATTTTTATTATACACTTCTTAAAGCTCGTTGCTTGAAATATTTTGTACTACTGTTTTATGTTGCATTTTATATTGCAATTTATACAAATATTTTTCTAAAATAAACCATCATGAAATGATCCGAATAAGATGACAAAGTTTCAAAATAATAGGACAACGAGCAGTTGCCATAATGGTGACATTTTCAATTGTATATTGTTTCACCGGTATCAGCTTAAGCAAACATATCCAGTGTCCTATATTGATTTTGCACATACATTAAAAATGTTAATGATATGGACTTTAGGATTTAATGTTTTTGCTTGCCTAACCTGGACCCCACTGGGGATTTGGATTTTTTCTCTAACATCCCACGATGAAGTAAAATAGGAACCGCTTCTGAAAAATTATATGTAACAGCATAGAGTGGCCTAAGAGTGGGCCTTAATACAGGAGGGGAAAATACATGTTTGAAATGTCTATTTTCCCTCTTTCTTCTCCCAGCCTTCATGGATGGCTTTTTCCTGTCATCAGGAATAATCAAAGAAGTGTGAAAATTTGGGTAAGAGACATTTTGTGACTTTTCCAATTCTTCATCACATCCTTAATTTGAAATTTTCTGTTCTTGTGGTACTTTTTACTATAATTTATAACATTTTTTGTAAATTGTTTCTGGAAAGTCTTTAGGAGTCTGACAGTTTTGTAGAATAAAATTTCCAAGAACAGATTTTGGATTTTTCTGTCCAGTTCAGGAGTGCTCTGCCATGGATACTGGGGATGGAGACTGTGGTTTGAGTGCATATACAATCACGGAATTCAAAGTGGAATACACAGTGTTCAAAGTGCTCCATCTTCTAAGCATTGGCCAATTTTAAACATTCGATATGTAGAGGTTTAACTAGGTTAGCTTTGGGATTCTGGCCTCTCAATTCATGGTACCAACATAAATACAAATAAAAAATCTGTAACCCCACCCCCCCATGAAAAAAACGTGCATAACATGGGTAGGTAGGTAGATAGATATGACACATTTCATCTACTTACAATATATTGTTGGCATGAACATATCACTCATCATGGCACTGATAGGGTTGGTTACTAAACAGCTGTAGTTCCCAATAGCTTCTTTGAAAACGGGAGCAATGGAGAGTGTATCTTTATTGATAATCATGGAGCCGTTGCTGCTATCATCAATTGGATTTTCATTTTTCAACCACTGGTAAACCACCCTGGTGCCTTCTTCCACCATACATTTCAAAGTGATGTTTCCTTTTTTTTCTACAGCTCCAAATGAGGGTTCCATGTATATGACAGGCTTGGTGAGAGGTACTGCAATGGAAATGATATTGGAAGTTATGATCAAGTCATTTCTGTTATTTACATGCAGCAGTCTACAGTAGATAATTTTGGAAGTCTACATTTTTGCTAGAAGAAGAGGGTGAGGACTGTCACTGGCTCATTTGGGACCTCTACAAGAGGTGGGCCTTCAACCCAAAAAACTTTCTTAAAATAACAAATTGTCTTTTTAATCCAAAATGTACTCCATAAAGAGGATCAGCATTGTTAAGTATCCATTGCTCTTCATCTCTCCCTCCCTCCCTCCCTCTCTGTCTCTTTCTATCATTCTCTGTGTCTGTCTCTCTGTGTCTCTCTCTCCTCCCTCCCTCTCTATCTCTGTGTCTCTCTCCCCTCCCTTCTTCTCTGTCTCTCTCTGTCATTCTCTCTGTGTCTGTCTCTCTCTCTCTCTCTCTCTGGCTCTTTGTCTCCCTCCCTCCCTCCCTCTCTGTCTCTTTCTGTCATTCTCTCTCTATGTCTGCCTCTCTGTATCTCTCTCTCCTCCCTCCCTCTTATCTCTGTGTCTCTCCCCTCCATTCCTGTCTCTCTCTGTCATTCTCTCTGTGTGTCTGTCAGATTCTGATTCCCTCCCTCCCTCTCTCTCTCTCTGTGCCTCTCTCTGTTTGTCTGTCACTGTCTCTGTCCACAGAATACCGCGAGAAGCAGCAGCGACTCTCTGCGCTGCCGGCGAGGCCATCCGCGAGGTCCCCCTCGTGTTCCTCATCTTCCCCGATGGCGTCTGGAGTGATCAGGGACCGTGTAGGAACTCAACGCTTTTCCACACTGTGGAAAAGATAGGCGCGTGCAGGTCCTGCGGAATTACAGTGCAAATTCCCACCGCTACGGAGTCTCCAAGACTGTAATTGGGCGGGGCATGCGCACAAAAAAGATAGGTGCGGAAAAGCAGCGAGTTCCTGCACGGCCCCTGATCACTCCAGATACCATCGGGGAAGACGAGGAACACGAGGGAGACCTCGCGGATGGCCTCGCCGGCAGCGCAGAGACTCGCCGCTGCTTCACGCGGTATTCTGTGGATAGAGACAGTGACAGGCAGACAGAGGGAGGCACAGAGCGAGAGAGCGAGAGAGAGGGAGGAAGGGAGGGAATCAAAGAGACTGAAGAGCCACATTCAAGGGGCCAAAGAGCCGCATGCGGCTCACGAGCCGCGGTTTGCCGACCACTGCTCTAGAGCAAAGGTTTCTTTATCAATTCTTCATCTTTTTTGTATAAGTAAACTTTTAGAATATATTTATGAATAATTGCCATTGGATTTTAATTTGCTCATGCATTAGAATGTAAATATTTTGAAATAACAACAGCACTAAGACTTATATACTGTTTCATAGTGCTTTACCGTCCTCTCTAAGCAGTTTACAGAGTCAGCTATTGTCCCCAACAATCTAGTTCCTCAGATTGGAAATATCCTGATGTGTGCAACGGACAACAGTATGTCATAAACCATGAATGTCATCTTATGTAATACATTGCAGAATATATGCTAACTGTTGGGCCTTCCTGCAATAACGCTGGATTTTGATTATCACTCCATTGGTTTTTTCTCTATTGCTAGGAAGCTCTCTAAGCAATATTACTTCACTACACTGAATGTTCAGCAGGACAGATTGTGGCTTTAGGGAAAGAAAAGCCCAGAAAATGTCATAAATAAACAAAGAATGAGGAACTTTTACATGTTGAACTCCAGTTCCCAATAGTCACAGCCCATATGGTAAATATTGATAGACAGAAACATACCCAGCATTTCAAATTACTTACCATCAACAGTAACCTGAATCTTTTCACTTACTGATTTTGTCTCATTGCCATCAATATTGATTTTTACAATGTAATTTCCTTCATCACTTCTGTGTAAAGAGTTTATCAGCAAAGATGCATTTGGAGGCTGAAGTGTAAATTTGTGCCTATATTCTATGTCTGGAACAACAGATTGATTGATTGAACCAAGCAGAAATTTAGGGTTTGTTGGTGGTTTTTCAAACAGCCATATTATCTGGATGTCAGAAATGGCAACGTTGAAATTATAAACAACCTCAAGTCTGAGTGGCTGTCCTTCAATGCCATTGACTCTGTATGAGGGAATTGTCATTTTTAATGCAGAAGAATTACCTGCAGCAAAAAGATTATATATATTACAAATCAAAATGCACACAGTTCTTGCTTCAGTTCTACTGTAGTATAGCTTAATGGGTTTCAAAACTAACCATCACTTGTGTAAATTCATGCTATGACCATTTTGCATTTTTGGTCTCATCTATACCACTATATTTCTTTATGCAATTACATTTTTATTCATATTGGGTTGGATATAAACATTACGCACATCTCTCTGAACAGAATGGATGAAATAATAATAATTAACTTTTCAGGTTAACCATCAACAGTGAAGGAACAAACAGCCAAGAAATATTGCAGATGGGTATTCAAAAGAGCAGCTATGAAGACCTTGGAAAAGGTATTCAAAGGCCAAGATGTGTCTATACCTATAAAAACCAGAGTCATGCAATTCATGTAAGACACTCTGTTCTTTGTGACATGATATAGAAGGGAAATAAGCAGCTAGGAATAATATTAACATATTTGAAATTAGTGTTAGTGACGGATTTCTTAATCTTGAGAGGTGGCGGAAAAGGAAACTGAGGGGTTTCTTAGGGGTTTTTTAAATTCGGCTTTTAAGGGGTTCTGGGGTGGGGGGAGGGTTTATTCAGTCAGAGGGGGGTCAAGTTATAGGGCCGGCTGGCGGAAGTGGGATAAAGGAGGAGTCCATTAGGGAGGGGGGATCAGGGGTCGTCTCTGTTGAGGGCCGTCCCATTCGGTTGGTCTTAGGGAGGGGCAGGGGCAGTGGGAGACAGGATGTCCATCGTGGGTTGGGGGCTCGTGGTCGCTGGCTATGAGCGATCGCTTGCCCCAACCCCCTGTGCTCCACTCGTGGGCTAGGCGGTCAGGAATTACAGAGCCGGGGCCCTAGGTTGATGTTCTGCAACGCCAGGTCCGTGGTGAACAAAGCCCCCCTCATAAATGACCTTGTGTCAGAGGGGGACCCGGACCTGGTGGGAATTACGGAGACCTGGTTGGGCCCCGAGGGGGGTCTACCCCTCGTGGAAATGTGCCCACCAGGTTACCGTGCATTTCATCAACCTAGGACCCTAGGCAGGGGTGGGGGGGTGGCGGTTATCGTTAAGGAAAGTCTGGAGCCGAAGGAGACCACTGTGCCTCAGACGACCAGCTGTGAGTCCCTCTTCGTGAAGTGGGGCCTAGGGAGGCAGTTGGGCTTGCTGGTTGTATACCTGGCTCCCCGCTATCTAACAGCAGCCCTGCCCGAGCTACTCGAGGTGATCGCCGCGATGGCGGTGGAGACCCCCAGACTCATGGTCATGGGGGACTTTAACCTGCCATCGGCGGGCGAAACATCCGAGGCAGCTCGGGAGTTCATGGCTTCCATGACGGCCATGGACCTGACCCAAGTAGTTCAGGGCCCCACTCACGAGGGAGGGCACACGCTGGATCTGATTTTTGTCTCTGGACACTGGATTAGTGATCTCGGAACAGGGGATTTAGCCATCTTACCCTTGTCATGGACAGATCACTCTCTTCTTTGGATAGACTTTCCAACCGTCATACCCCACCGCGAGGAGGCGGAACCGTAGACATCGAGTTGGTTCTGCCCCAGGTGCCTGATGGACCCGGAAAGGTTCCAGAGGGAGCTTGGGCCAGTACATGTGTCCCTGTCCCACGGCTCGACTGAGGATCTAGTGGCCGCATGGTATAGTGTGGCCACGGGGGCCTTGGACCAAGTCGCGCCCTTGCGGCCTCTCATGCGGCGTCGAGTCACCCAGGCTCCTTGGTTTACCGAGGAGCTTCGGGAGATGAAACGCCGCAAGAGACGCCTAGAGAGTAGGTGGAGATCTTCTCGATCCGAATCTGACCGAACACTAGTGAGAGACCATATTAGGACTTACTTAGTGGCGCTAAGAGTGGCCAAACGTGAGTATTGTGCCACCCTTATCGCGTCCGCGGAAAACCACCCTGCCGCCCTGTTTGGGGTGACCCACTCCCTCTTGCATTTGAGGCCGCGGAAAGCTCCTCTGCAGGGTCGAGCAGAGGAATTTGGAGTTTTTCTGTAGGACAAAATCACTCAGATTTGGAACGAGCTGCCCTCCACTAGTGGTCCGGTCGAGGTGTCCGGTACTGGTCTTGAGATAACACCTTGGGAGGAGTTCGACTTTGTTACTACCGAAGATATGGACAGTTTGCGGAGGAACCTTAGAGCCACCACGTTTATTGGACCCATGCCCCTCCTGGCTTGTACTGGCATCCTGGGAGGTGACACGAGGCTGGCTCCAGGGTATTGTGAATTCATCTCTGAGTGAGGGGTCCTTGCCTACCGTCTTGAAAGAGGCGGTGGTGAGGCCCCTCCTCAAGAAGCCATCCCTGGACCCAGCTTTATTAGAGAACTATCGTCCTGTCTCCAACCTTCACTTTTTAGTGAAGGTTGTCGAGAGTGTGGTGGCTCAACAGTTTCCCCGACATCTGGAGGAAGTTGATTATCTAGACCCGCGCCAGTCCGGCTTCCGGCCCGGTCACAGCACTGAGACGGCATTGGTCGCGTTGGTGGATGATCTCTGGAGGGCACGGGATAGAGGCTGTTCCTCTATCCTTGTCCTATTAGATCTTTCAGCGGCTTTTGATACCATCGACCATGGTATCTTATTGCACCGATTGGGGGGGTTGGGGCTGAGAGGCACCGTTTTACGGTGGTTCTTGTCCTACCTGTCTGGTCGGTCGCAATGGGTGTTGGCAGGAGGGCAGAGGTCGTCCCCGAGGCCCCTCACATGTGGGGTTCCTCAGGGGTCAGTCCTCTCGCCACTCCTGTTCAACACCTACATGAAGCCGCTAGGCGAGATCATCCGTGGTTTTGGGGTGGAATACCATCTGTACGCTGATGACACTCAGTTGTACATATCCACCCCAAACCACCCCAACGATGCCGTCGAGGTGCTGTCCTGGTGTCTGGAGGCCGTACGGATCTGGATGGGTAGTAACAAACTCAAGCTCAACCCGTCCAAGACCGAGTGGCTGTGGTTTCCAGCTCCCCGGTTCAGCCAGATAAGTCCAACACTGGCCATTGGGGGCGAACAACTGGCCCCCGTGGAGAGGGCACCCAACTTGGCCGTCTTCCTGGATTCCCGGCTGTCCATGGAGGACCATGTGGCGGCCGTGGCCAGGGGGGCGTTCTATCAGATACGCCTGATACGCCAGTTGCGCCCCTTACTGGACCGGGGAGCCATTCGCACAGTCACTCAAGCGCTTGTGACGTCCCGGCTGGATTACTGTAACGGTCTCTACATGGGGCTCCCCTTGAGGTGCACTCGAAGGCTACAGTTATTACAGAATGCGGCCGCGCGGGTGATTATGGGTGCCTCAAGGCAAACCAACGTAACACCTCTCCTGCGCGAGCTGCACTGGCTGCCTGTGGCCTTTCGAGTGCGCTTCAAGGTATTGACAACCATCTTTAAATCGCTCCATGGCTCGGGGCCTAGCTATATATGAGACCGCCTCCTGCCCCATACATCCCTTCGTCCGATCCGCTCCCACAGAGAGGGTCTTCTTCGGGTGCCGTCGGCGGGGCAATGCCGGTTGGCGACACCCAGGGGAAGGGCCTTCTCTGTGGCGGGCCCGGCCCTCTGGAACAACCTACCCCCCGACCTTCGTACTATCTCGGACCTCCGCCTCTTCCGCCAACATCTTAAGACGTATTTATTTCAACAAGCCCCCCGTTTCTGACTTTTTAAAGAAAAATTTATAATTTGGTAAGGGTTTTAATATTGGGTTTTAGCACGGGTTTATTAATTTAATACATTTTAATTGATATTTATTGTATTTTGTGTTTTAAAATAATGCCTGCGCGCCGCCCTGGGTCCTAACAAGGAGAAGGGCGGGGTATAAATTTAATAAAATTAAAAAAATAAAATAAAATAAATAAATAAAAAGTGTTTGGAAGACTTGAAAATACTGTGGATAGCCAAGAAACTAAATTGATGGATCATTACATAAATCAACCCAAAGTTTTCATTTGATGTACAAAAGGCCAGGCTACAATTGTTCTTCTTTGGACACATTATATGAAGACCTAGGTCAGTGTTGGTGAACCTTTTCGGCACTGAGTGCCGAAATGGGAGTGAACGTGCACATGTGGGAGCACTGGAAACTGGAAGCTAAACTTCCCAGCATGTGCATTTTCACCAGGGAGCTGCTCTTCCAGTTTCCAGCACTCCTGCACACGTGAAGACCAGCTGGCCAGCATGCATGTGTACGCCGGAACCATGAAGAGCAACAGACAATGGCTGGCGTGTCTAGAGAAATGACTCTGTGTGCCACTTTTGGCATGCATGCCATCGATTTGCCATCACGGAGCCTAGGTTTTTAAAAACCTGTGCTGGTTACAACCATAGAATACATTCATTTTTCCTCTAATATTTTTTTGCTAGTATTGGCTAGTTGACTAATCCAGAGTAAGCAAATTTGCTTCTTGATTGATTTGAATAGCTAGGGAGAGCACATGGGGTTATAATATGGATTCAGAAGAGTGTACAAGAGGTAACATGGTGGTTGGGGAGAGTGAACAGAGGTAAACAAGAGCCATTGGTGCTGGTTGGGGATGAATGGTGTTGTGGCATGTGTCAGGAAATGTGTGAGAGCAATAGGAGCTATGTGGATCCAAGAAGGGTCTATAGCCAAGATGGCGAACCTATGGCACGTGTGCCAGAAGTGGCATGCAGAGCCATTTCTCCTGGCATGCGGAGCCATCACCAATTGTTCTTCCAAGTTCAAGTACAACAACCAGCTGGTCTTCATGCGTATTGGCTACCAGAAAGCAGAACAGGAGCCACTCGGTCATCGGCCATTTGGTGATCTGGTTCCTAGCGTGCATGCACATACAAAAACCACCAACAGGAAGAGCAATGGCTGCACGTGCCAAGAGACGTGGAGAGGGGATCCCGGCCGTCGCTTCTTAGCAGAGCAGAGCTATGGTTGGGGCTTCCCTCCCTCCCCACCCGAGTGAGTTTCTTGCGTGGCCCCAGCCCTCCAGCCCATGGCTCATCTGCAGTCTGGAGTGCCTGGCCAGATCGGGCGCCCCAGAAGAGCAGTGGCAGTGGCAGCCACAAGGGGTAGGTCTGAAGCGGCTGGCCGGCTCCTGCAGCCACTCCCACACCAGCCAGAAGCAGCACTGTGACAGCTGCTGGGGGTGACGGGGCGGCAGCAGCAAGGACAGGCAAGGGTTTCCCTCCCTCCCTACCAGAGCAGGCTACTTGCACAACTCCAGCCTGCAGCACTGACGTGCATCCATGGTCCGTGCCTGGCTGGATCAGGCGCCCCAGAAAAGCAGCAGCAGCGACAGCCACAAGTGGAAGGGCAGGAGCAGCCAGCCGGTCCCTGCAGCCACTTTCACACCAGCCAGAAGCAGCACTGTGACAGGGAGTGAGGGGGCAGTGGTGGCAGGGATGGGCAAGGGCTTCCCTCCCTCCACATCCAAGCGGGCTACTAGCACGGCTCCAGCCTGCAGCTCTGATGAGGATCAATGGTCTGGAGCGCTGCGGCTTCCAGCCAGGATATATTCTGTCAGGCCCTTGGCAGAATCTTTATGCGGGCAACTCGCCTCCCTGCCAGCAGCTTCTCCAGCGTCCCGACTGGAAGCAGCAGCGCAACAGTCACTGTTACCAGGGGCAAAGGGGTGGCAAGAATGGACGACCACCACCCATTCGTCCCTTCTCCAGTAGCGGCTCTTGCCCTGCCGCTTCCAGCAGGATGTTGGTGGAGGAGCTCCTGGCAGAGAGATGAGCTACCCGCATAAAGACGCCGCCGAGGGCCTGGCAAAATATATCTCGGCTGGAAGCGGCAGTGCTCTGTACCGTGGATCTTCAGAGCTAGGGGCTGGGGCCGTGCAAGAAGTCTGCTCGGGCAGAGGGAGGAAGGGGAGCTCGGGCCCACCCATCCTCGATATCCTTGGCCCCCCAATATCGGGATGCCGCTGAGGGCCTGGCAGAATATATGCCAGCTGGAAGCAGCTGTACAACAGCTGCCACTACTCTCATTCTGCTTGACAACCACCTTGTTTGCCGCATTACAAGGCAAGCGCTGCTGGGGAGAAATCAGTGAGAGGGGGAGAAGAAAACATACTTCTGCTGGGGATGCCTTCTCCCTCTCCCCCTGATTTCTCCCGAGCAGCGCTCACCTCGCACAGCAACAAGGTGTGTGTGTGTGTATGTAAGGGGGCTGCCTTGGTTTCCCCACTGCCGCGGCTCTCAGAGAGAGGAGGCAGGGATACTGTCTGGCACACATTTTCCTTACTGCTCATCGCTGCTCGCTCCCTCACTGCTTAGCTGACCAGCTAAGCAGGGAAGGAGGGACCTGGGATGCAGCCAGCGGGGGCGGGGAATGCTCTGTCCTGCAGGGGCGGTGACAGTAAACAGTAAGGGAAGCGAATGCCAGCTAGCTTCCCTGCCTCCTTCCTCCAACAACCGCGGCATTGGGGAAACCAAGGCATCCCCCCCTTACACACACACACACACACACACACACACACCTTGTTGCTATGCAAGGTGAGCGCTGCTGTGGAGAAATTAGGGGGAGAGGGAGAAGGCATTCCTAGCAGAAGTTTGTTTTCTTCTCCTCCTCCCACTGATTTCTTCCCGGCAGCGCTCACCTTGTGCTGCAGCAAACAAGGTGGTTCTCAAAGAGAATGAAATGGGCGCAGCTCTTCCAACATCCGAGGAAGGAAAAGGAGCCAGGCCCTCGGCTTTTGGAATGAAGGCCACTTCATTCTCTTTTGGAGCTGCCTTACAAAATGGGGAATTTTCTGGCATTTTGCAACAGGAGCCAGGCCAGCGCCCTATGCACATGGGTCATCCGGGAGCCCCGAGGCTCACAATCACCATCTCCTGGAGCAAAAGCAGCCTCCCCCAGCCTACCGAAGTTGGAAATGGTTTCAGGAAAGCCTCTGAAGGCTGGAAAGGGCAAAAAATGGCCCCAACGGGCCAACTGGAAGTTCGGAAATGACCCATTTCTGACTTCCAGAGGGCCTCTAGAGGGGCGGGGAGGCCATTTTTGCCCTGTCCAGGCTTTAGAAAGCCTCTGGAGCCTGGGGAGGAGGTGCATGTGCATGCGCGGGGTGTCACATATGCATGCACAGTTGAGTGGGGGATTGAGTGGGCATGCCAGGGAACACAGTAGGATGCATGCGCGCAATTCTGGCACGCCATAAACAAAAGGTTCGCCATCACTGGTATATAGAATATGTGAATGTGTAACATGGCTCAATTTCAGAGGGGCTGGGGAAGTAGTGACCTTCCCTGCCAGCTTTCTAATTGCCAACACTCCCTGTAAGCTTCCCACAAGCAAAAGACTTTGCTTGTCGGAAGCTGGCAGGGAATGCCAGCAACCATGATCAAGTTTATACTTTATGCCGGCTGCCTCATTTACTTGTGGGAAACTGGCAGGGAGTATTGGAAATGAAAATTAGGTGACCATGGTTAACTATAGTGGTGTTGTAGCATGGTAGCAATGAAGCAACATAAATTTGCCAAATCCAAATCCCGCATGGGTCAGGAATCACAAATTTTGGACATACCGTATTTATTCGACTATAACGCACACCCGTGTATAACGCGCACCCCCTAATTTTCCATTAAAAATCGGTATAAAATTTTTATACCGATTTTTATAAAGCATGACGGCCAGGCTCCGCAGCTGAGGGGCGATGGAGCGATGCCGTTCCACCCTAACCGTGTCCCTTTCTGCCTCCGCTTCTCCCCAGCGTCCCTTTCTGCCTCCGCTTCTCCCCCGCGTCCCTTTCTGTCTCCGCTTCCCCCCCGCGTCTCTTTCTGTCTCCGCTTCTCCCCCGCGTCCCTTTCTGTCTCTGCTTCTCCCCCGCGTCCCTTTCTGCCTTCCGCTTCTCCCCAGCATCTCTTTCTGCCTTCCGCTTCTCCCCAGCGTCCCTTTCTGTCTCCGCTTCTCCCCCGCGTCCCTTTCTGCCTTCCGCTTCTCCCCAGCGTCTCTTTCTGCCTTCCGCTTCTCCCCAGCGTCCCTTTCTGCCTCCGCTTCTCCCCTGCGTCCCTTTCTGTCTCCGCTTCTCCCCCGCGTCCCTTTCTGTCTCCGCTTCTCCCCCGCGTCCCTTTCTGCCTTCCGCTTCTTCCCAGCGTCTCTTTCTGCCTTCCGCTTCTCCCCAGCGTCCCTTTCTGCCTTCCACTTCTCCCCAGCGTCTCTTTCTGCCTTCCGCTTCTCCCCAGCGTCCCTTTCTGCCTTCCACTTCTCCCCAGCGTCCCTTTCTGCCTTCCGCTTCTCCCCAGCGTCCCTTTCTGCCTTCCACTTCTCTCCCACGTCCCTTTCTGCCTTCCGCTTCTCCCCCGCGTCCCTTTCTGTCTCCGCTTCTCCCCCGCGTCCCTTTCTGCCTTCCGCTTCTCCCCAGCGTCACTTTCTGCCTTCCGCTTCTCCCCAGCGTCCCTTTCTGTCTCCGCTTCTCCCCCGCGTCCCTTTCTGTCTCCGCTTCTCCCCCGCGTCCCTTTCTGCCTTCCGCTTCTTCCCAGCGTCTCTTTCTGCCTTCCGCTTCTCCCCCGCGTCCCTTTCTGTCTCCGCTTCTCCCCCGCGTCCCTTTCTGCCTTCCGCTTCTCCCCAGCGTCTCTTTCTGCCTTCCGCTTCTCCCCAGCGTCCCTTTCTTCCTCCGCTTCTCCCCCCGCCGCCGCCCCCCAGAAACCTGAACCCTCGTTTATAACGCGCACCCAAACTTTGAGTTCTTTTTTGGGTACAAAATTTTGCGCGTTATACTCGAATAAATACGGTATATTTTAAGTTAGCCCATTTGAGGTGCGTCAAGTCAAAAAATCTTGCCCTATGATGCACCAATCTATTCAACTGAAAGTTATAATTAGTCACAAGAGTTTTACTCATTCATTCATGTATGATGTTTGTGTGTGTGTAGGTGGCATGCATATGTAAATGTAAATAAAGAAGTGGAAGGCAGAATAAACATCAGTGGAAACTGATCAGTGGAAGCAATAGAATTTAGACTTATATAAAGATTTACAATGCTTTACAGCTCTCTCTAAGCTAGAGGTGGGTTCGGACCAGTTTGGCTGAACCAATAGTACTGTATTTCTTGGAGTATAAGATGCACCAGGTTTGGAAGAGGCAAATTGGAAAAAAAAGTAGGTAGGTAGATAGAGGGATAGAGAGGGAGAGAAAGAGAGAGAAATACAGTAAGTAGGTAATAATAATAATAATAATAATAAATTTTATTTATAACCCGCTCTCTCTCCCCGAAGGGACTCGAGGCGGGGCACAGGGAAATTAAAAACAAATTAAAACAAGCAAAGTACAAGGTTAAAATCAAGTTAAACTTACCCTGCGCTAAAAAAACTTCTATGAAAATAAAACTATCCCTAAAAAAACCCTTAATAATTTAAAATTTAAATTACCCTAGGCCAGCCAAGTGGAAGAAGTGAGTTTTTAATAGCTGTTGGAAGGAGCGAAGGTCCGTGGTTGTTCTGATTTCGGGGGGAAGGTCGTTCCAGAGGGTCGGGCCCGCCACAGAGAAGGCCCTTCCCCTGGGCGTCGCCCACTGGCACAGCCTAGTGGACGGCACCCGGAGAAGTCCCTCTCTGTGGGAGCGAATCGGCCACAGGGATGTATGGGGCAGAATGCGATCCCGCAGATAGCTAGGTCCCGTGCCATGGAGCGCTTTAAAGATGGTAACTAACACCTTGAAGCGCACCCGAAAGATGACAGGCAGCCAGTGCAGCTCGCGCAGGAGCGGTGTTACATGGGAGAATCTAGAGGCTCCCATAACTACCCACGCGGCTGCATTCTGGACTAGCTGAAGCCTTCGGGTGCACCTCAAGGGGAGCCCCATGTAGAGAGCATTACAGTAGTCCAGTCGGGATGTCACGAGGGCATGAGTGACTGTGCAAAGGGCATCCCGATCCAATAGGGGATGCAACTGGCGGACCAGACGAACCTGGTAAAACGCCCTCCTGGCCAGGTAGGGGGAGAGAGAGAGTAGTTAGGTAGATAAAGGGATAGAGAAAAATAGAGAGAGAAAAATACAGTAGGTAGGTAGGTAGAGAGAGAGTGTAGATAGATAGGTAGGCTTAGGGAAAGAGAGAGAGAGAGAGAGTAGATAAGTAGGGAGAGAGAGTAGGTAGGTTGGTAGGTAGAGGGATAGAGAGAAAAACAGTAGATAGGTAGGGGGAGGGAGAGTAGGTAAGTGGGTATATAGGTTGAGAGAGGGGGAGAGAGAGAAATACAGCAGGTGTGTAGGCAGAGAATGAGTGTAGATAGGTAGATAGAGAGAGGGAGAGAGAGACAGAAATAGAGAGAGATAGAGAGAAATACAGTAGATAGGTAGGGAGAGAGATAGTAGGTAGGTTGGTAGGTAGAGGGATAGAAGATAAAAATAGAGAGAGAGAAATACAGTAGGTAGGTAGGGACAGAGAGTAGGTAGGTAGGTAGGTAGGTAGATGTTTCCAGGTGTATATATCCATGTGCTGGAGAAGGAAATCACTGAAAACCTGTAGCACCTAAATCTGTCTATCTAGACCCGCGCCAGCCTGGCTTCCCACCTGGATACAGCACCGAGACGGCATTGGTCGCGTTGGTAGATGATCTCTGGAGGGTTGTTCCTCTATCCTGGTCCTATTAGATCTCTCAGCGGCTTTCGATACCATCGACCATGGTATCTTATTGCACCGGCTGGAGGGGCTGGGGTTGGGAAGCACCGTACTGCGGTGGTTCTCTTCCTACCTCTCCGACCGGTCGCAATTTGTGTTGGCAGGAGGGCAGAGATCGACGTCAAGGCCCCTCACATGTGGGGTGCCTCAGGGGTCGGTTCTCTTGCTTCTCCTGTTCAACACTTATATGAAGCCGCTGGGTGAGATCATCCGTGGTTTTGGGGTAGAGTACCATCAGTACGCTGATGATACTCAGCTGTACATCTCTACACCTAATCACCCCAACGATGCCGTTGAAGTGATGTCCCAGTGTCTGGAGGCCGTGCAGGTCTGGATGGGGAGGAACAAGCTTCGACTCAACCCGTCCAAGACCGAGTGGCTGTGGTTTCCGGCGTCTCGATATAGCCAGTTAGTTCCATCCCTGGCTATCGGGGGCGAGTCATTAGCCCCCGCGGAAAGGGCCCGCAACTTGGGCATCCTCCTGGATTCTCGGCTGTCCTTGGATGACCATGTGACAGCCGTGGCCAGGGGGGCTTTCAATCAGGTTTACCTGATACGCCAGTTGCGCCCCTTTCTAGATCGAGACGCCCTACGCACTGTCACTCAAGCCCTCGTCATTTCCCACCTGGACTCTGGGCTCCCCTTGAGGTGCACCCAGAGACTCCAGCTAGTACAGAACGCGGGGGAGTCTGGGAGTTTCACGGTACTCCCATGTAACACCTCTCCTGCGCAAGCTGCATTGGCTGCCTGTGGCCTTCCGGGTGCGGTTCAAGGTGTTAGTTACCATCTTCAAAGCGCTCCATGGCATGGGTCCTGGCTACCTGCGAGACCGCCTCCTACCACATACCTTCCTTCGACCTGTCCGCTCCCACAGAGGGCCTCCTCAGGGTGCCGTCTACCAGTCAATGCCGGCTGGCGACCCCCAGGGGGAGGGCCTTCTCTGTGGCGGGTCCGGCCCTCTGGAACGACCTGCCCCCCGACCTTTGCATCATCACGGACCTATGCCTCTTTCACCGGGCGCTCAAAACACACTTTTTCCATCTGGCTGGCCTGGCATAGATTAAATGATTTAATTTTAAATATAACGTTTTTAATAGTTTTTAACTACATTTTAGCACAGACTTACTAATTTAATTCTATTTTATACTGTGATTATATGTTATGGGTGTTTTTATTCTTTCTGTGCACCACCCTGAGTCCCACCAAGGAGATAGGGCGATATAGAAATTTGATTAAATAAACAAATAAATAAATAAATAAATAAAATCTTTGTTTCTGCTGTTACAGCACTTACAATACAATACAATACAATAGCAGAGTTGGAAGGGACCTTGTAGGTCTTCTAGTCCAACCCCCTGCGTGGGCAGGAACCTTATACCATTTCAGACAAATGGCTATCTAACATCTTTTTAAAGACTTCCAGGGTTGGGGCATTCACAACTTCTGGGGTCAAGCTGTTCCAGAGGTTAATTGTTCTAACTGTCAAGAAATTTCTCCTTAGTTCTAAGTTGATTCTCTCCTTGATTAGTTTCCACCCATTGCTTCTTGTCCTGCCCCCAGGTGCCTTGGAGAATAGTTTGTGGCACCCTCTGAGATATCGGAACACGGCTATCATGTCTCCCCTGGTCCTTCTCTTCATCAAACTAGACATACCCAGCTCATGCAACCGTTCTTCATATGTTTTAGTCTCCAGTTCCCTAATCATCTTGGTTGCTCTTCTCTGCACTCTTTCCAGAGTCTCCACGTCTTTTCTACATCGTGGCGACCAAAACTGTATGCAATATTCCAAGTGTGGTCTTACCAAGGCACTATACAGTGGCATTAACACTTCACGTGATCTAGATTCTATCCCTCTGTTTATGCAGCCTAGAACTGTGTTGGCTTTTTTGGCAGCTGCTGCACACTGCTGGCTCATATTTAAATGGTTGTCCACTAGGATTCCTAGATCCCTCTCACAGTTGCTACTATTGAGCAAGGTACCACCTATACTGTACTTGTGCATTTTGTTTTTCTTGCCTAAATGTAGAACCTTACTTTTTTCACAATTGAATTTCATTTTATTAGATAGTGCCCAATGTTCAAGTTTGTCTAGATCCTTCTGTATCTTAAGCCTATCTTCTGGAGTGTTGGCTATTCCTGCCAGCTTGGTGTCGTCTGCAAATTTGATGAGTTCCCCATTTATCCCCTCATCCAAATCATTGATGAAGATGTTAAAGAGTACTGGGCCTAAAACAGAGCCTTGGGGGACTCCACTGCATACTTCCTTCCATGTAGATGCAGTTCCATTGAGGACTACACGTTGAGTGCGGTTGGTCAGCCAGTTGCGAATCCATTTGGTGGTGGTGCTGTCTAACCCACAATTTTCTACTTTATCTAATAGTAGGTTATGGTCTACTTTATCAAATGCCTTACTGAAGTCCAAGTAAATTATATCGACAGCATTCCTCTGGTCCACTAATTTTGTCACTTTGTCAAAGAATGCAATTAGATTAGACTTGATCAATGTAATTCTCATCAACCATTCTAACTAAACAGTTTTCCAAAAGCAAAAAACCCCGGTGTTTGCACTCTGCAAACCTCCCCAAAACGGCCCGTTTTTTGTAAAAAGGGGCCCAGTTTTTTTTAAAAAAGACACGAATAGCCTTGGGGGGGGGTTTGCAGAGTGCTCCGGGGAGGGGGGGGGGGCAAAAATGAGCAAAAAATGGCTTGTTTTTGGCAAAAATGGGCACATTCTTTGTCAAAAAAATTGCCTGCATAGCCTTATGGAGGTTATAGAGTGCTCCTGGTAGCTGGGGGTGTGGGCAAAATTGAGCAAAAAACAGCTCATATTTTGCTCATTTTTGCCCTCCCCAGCCTCCAGGAGCTCTTTGAAAGCCTCCATAAGGCTATGCCCGGCCGTTTTGGTGAAGGAGTGTGGTTTCAGGAGGCAAAGAAATGCTATATTCGGTGTATAAGACACGCCCAGATTTTCAGCCTCTTTTTAGAGGAAAAAGGGTGCCTCTTATACTCTGAAAAATACGGTAATTTGGCTGTTTGCATCTCTGGAACCAGCAGTGACCCAGACCTGCCATGCCCCGAACCGGTTCTCCTAGGGCACCACCATCTTGATTTTCATTTCATTGCAGAAATGTAATTTCCCTTTTTTAAACATTTTGCACATGCAGAGATCTTTTAGGTGCAAATGTGCATGTTCGCAGAGCGCGAGTTTGGTGTGTGCAAAGCAAGTGCATGTGCACAAATTTTTTTGCACGCTGAAATGGCAATAATGCCAGCAGCAACCCACCCCTGCTCTAAGCAGTTTACAGAATCAGCATATTGCCCCCAACAGTTTGGGTCCTCATTTTACCCACGTCGGAATGATGGAAGGGTGAGTCAACTTTGAGCCTGGTGAGATTTGAACTGTCAAACTGCAGACAGCTAGATGTCAGCAGAAGTAGCCTGTAGTACTACACACTAACTAATGCATCACAACGGCTCATTAAAATGCATTATCCTTTTCCTGCCAACATTTAATTGTGCAAAGGGGCAGGGGGAGTACCTAGGCTCTTCCTTATGATAATCCCATATTTTGACCCAATCTAAGCAAAGGCAAGGAAAATCTCTTTTGTGCTGTTATAATACTCTTGAATGCATACTATAAGCATTTAAACTTCTGTCACAGGATATATCACTAAAATCAAGCATTGTCCTGTACTCTGAATATTAGTCAATTAGATTAGAGCAGTGCTTCTCAATTATATTCTGTCATGGCCCCCCTAGGAAGAAGAAAACATTTCGCGCCCCCCGCGCGACTGTAAATAGTATCATTTGTCTATAAAATTGTTATAAGTACACCTCTGCCGAGGTCAAACGCGCCCCCCTTTACGGAGCCTCGCGCCGCCCCTGGGGGGCCCGCCCCACTATTTGAGAAGCACTGGATTAGAGTGAATTAGATGTCCACTCATTTCTAAAGAAGGAAGTTGGTCTTGCAGTGTTTGTCAGAACATAACGATTTCAAACAACATAATTATTTATATTTAGCAAAATTGCCTCTAAGAAAGTTATACATTGTAAGAAGGCCAGAGAAATAAAGTTTCAGCACATAGGAAAGTTTGGCTTCAGAATGAGAATTGATAGTTCTGTTAAATATAATGCAACCCCATCCTAATCCTAAAAAGCTGTTGTGTGAATGCAACTATTATACATTTCTTGACTGACAACCACAACTGAACCCAAAATTTATATTAAGTGAGACATTTGTTCAGTGAGTTTCCCCTCCTCCTTTACAAGTTTTTTTGCAAGAGTTGTTAAGTGAATCGTGGAAGTTGTGAAGTTAATAACTTCACTTCAATGTTCTTAAGTGAATCTAGCTTCCCTATTGATTTTCTTGTCAGACGATCACAAAAGGTAATCATATGACTTTGGGGCACTGAAACAGTCTTAAATATAAACCACTTGCCAAGCATCTGAATTTTGATCACATGACAGTGGGGACGCTGCATAAGCTTTGAAAAATGATCATAAGCCATTTTATTCAATGCCACTATAACGCTCACTGAATGAACTGTTTTGTAAGTCGAGAAGTACCTGTAGTTCAATAAACTACTAAAGTACAATAGTGTACACTACATAGGTCTACCTCTGAAAATCAAATGGAAGTTACAGCACAATTAGACCAGAATGAGGAGGCTCAGATGTTGGCAGATAGTCGCTATCAAAAGTTCATCACTTCTATGAAAAGATTTTGTTTCCTACTAGTTTCTATGTGCAATTCAACTGAGAATCAGAATAGAGCTTGAAGGGACCTTGGAGGTCTTCTAGTCCAGCCCCCTGCTCAAGCAGGAAATTTTATACCATTTCAGACAAGTAACTATACAGTCTCTTTTAACTTTTAATCTTAACCTTAACTTAATGACTTGGCTTCAAGGTATCTCTCGATACTTCTCTGTTCAAATTCAAAATTTCCAATGCAGAACTCATGGAAGAATCTAGTAGCAGTTTCCAACTTCCATGAAATAAGGAGAATGGAGAACTACATATGTTGGTTTTCCATTACAGGACAAGTATTATGATGTGTGATAATTTGATCAGCACTTACTATGGTTCAGAAAAGTTACTTATGACACGAAGGCATTTGATTCTTAATATGTGGCCATCTTGTTACTTGATTCTGTGATTGTTTTAAGATTCCTATTTAATACTTTTGGATTTTTTTGATTTATTTTTATTGGGATAATTCAAATATATCAGTGATCTTTTGATTATCTATATAAACAAAAATGTAAAATAGTTTGTACAAATCCACTAATCTCAAAAACTACTGGACCGATTTACACCAAACTTTCACACAATGTAGCCAACGACTTCCGATAATAGAATAGCTACTCATTTTGTGCCTAGCACACGTGTGTCATGTACACAGTACACAAATGTAAAATGTACCCACTGAAAAAATTTTCACCTCCCTGTAACTCCTCCCACCTGGAATTTCCAACAGTCAGTTCCTCAAAAAGGCTGTACGGAGGCCTCTTACGGCCAAAAAGGCACTGAGATAGCAAACTCCCAGGTGGCCCATAGAGAGAGAGAGAGGAAGAAATACAGTTTAACAAAAAGGACTAAGGGTGACATGATAGCAATCTTCCAATATCTCAGAGGCTGCCACAAAGAAGAGGAAGTCAAGCTATTCTCCAAAGCACCTGAGGGCAGAACAAGAAGCAATGGGTGGAAACTAATCAAGGAGAGAAGCAACTTAGAACTGAGGAGAAATTTCCTGACAGTTAGAACAATTAACCAGTGGAACAGCTTGCCTCCAGAAGTTGTGAATGCCCCAACACTGCAAGTCTTCAAGAAGATGTTGGATAGCCATTTGTCTGAAATGGTATAGGGCAGTGATGGCTAACCTTTTTTGGCTCACGTGCCAAAAACAGGGGGAGTGCAGGGGTGATGTGCACAGGTGTGTCACATCCATAATGCTATGTGCATGACCCCCTGCATTTGGCATGCTTTTTACGTCATCCCCAGGCTCCAGAGGCTTTACAGGAGCCTGGGGAGGATGAAAACAGCCTTCTTCCACCTCTAGAGGGCAAAAAACGGCCTCAAAAGAAGGCCTAAATCAGCTGGCCAGGGCACACATACACACTGAAGCTGACAGGGCAATGCCTCGCGTAGCCTAAGAAATGGTTCCCTGTGCCACCTGTGGCACCCGTGCCATAAGTTTGCCATCATGGGTATAGGGCTTCCTGCCTAGGCAGGGAGTTCAACTAGATGACCTCCAAGGTCCCTTCCAACTCTGCTATTGTATTATTGTATTACAGTAGGTAGGTAGATAGAGGGATAGATAGAGAGGGAGAAATAAGGTAGGTAGGTGGGTGGGTGGGTGGGTGGGTGGGCGGGCGGGCGGGCGGGCAGATAGATAGATAGATAGATAGATAGATAGATAGATAGGTAGATACACGGTAGGTAGGTAGGTAGGTAGGTAGGTAGAGGGAGAAAGGAAGAAATATAGTAGGTAGGTAGGTAGATGGATAGATAGAGAGAAATACAGTAGGTAGGTAGGTAGGTGGATAGATAGATAGGGAGAAAAATAGTAGGTAGGTAGGTAGAGGGATAGACAGAGGGAGAAATACAGTAGGTAGGCAGGTAGGTAGATAGGTAGAGGGAGAAAGCAAGAAATACAATAGGTAGGTAATAGACAGAGAGGGAGAAATACCGTAGGTAGGTAGGTAGGTAGGTAGGTAGGTAGGTAGGCGTATAGATAGATAGCGAAAAATACAGTAGGTAGGTAGGTAGAGGGAGAAAGGAAGAAATGTAGGTAGGTAGGTAGGTGGATAGATAGATAGATAGGTAGGTAGGTAGGTAGGTAGGTAGAAAGAAATATAGTAGGTCGGTAGGTAGGTCGGTAGGTAGAGGGATAGATAGATAGGGAGAAATACAGTAGGTAGGTAAGTAGGTAGAGGGAGAAAGGAAGAAATATAGTAGGTAGGTAAGTAGGGGGATAGATAGATAGGGAGAAATACAGTAGGTAGGTAGGTAGGTAGGTAGGTAGAGGAATAGAGAAAGAGGGAGAAATACAGTAGGTAGGTAGGTAGAGGGATAGAGAGGGGGAAATACAGTAGGTAGGTAGATAGAGGGAGAAATAAATAAATACAGTAGGTAGGTAGGTAGAGGGATAGATAGAGAGGGAGAAATACAGTAGGTAGGTAGGTTGGGGGTTATATGGTGGTTGTGTGTATGTGTGCAGGTGTAGATCTACACACAGTTTGGTTGGCCATTTAACCAGACTGGGACACAGCAACGCGTGGCCGGGTATAGCTAGTCTATATAAATAAAAATGTAAAATAATTTGTACGTAGCCGCTAATCTCAAAAACTACTGGACCAATTTACCTGAAATTTTGAAACAATGTTCCCAAGGACTTCCGATAATAGAATACATACTCATTTTGTGCCTAGCATACGTGTGTCATGTGCAAGGTACACAAATATAAAATGTACCCACTGATCATGTTTTTACCTCCCTGTAACTCCTCCCACACGGCTGTTGCATCAGTGAATGGCCTTGAGGTGGCATGTTGCCAAGTGCAACACGGAAATCTACACATGCGCCTCCCTGGGCCAGGCTAATGGCCAAAGCCACCCGGTAGCCTCGTGGGATGTTGTGCTCGGCATCTCCTGGGGGGGGGGGGAAGCCTCGCCTCCACGCTTCCTCGCCTCTCCTGACGCCTCCACCGCCCCCCCACTGCCAACCCACCTCCTCCCTATCCCTCCTCAAGCCAACGGCCCCAGCCACCCCGTAGTCCCACGGGACACTGTGTTTGCCTCTCCCGGGGGGGGGGGGGAAGCCTCTACCTCATTGCTGCTGCCACTGCTGCTCCCGGTGCCCTCGCTGCCGCCGCAGCAGCCCTGCCCCCCACTGATCTCTTACAGGGATAGAGAGAGAGAAATACAGTAGGTAGGTATTTAGAGGGATAGATAGGGAGAAATACAGTAGGTAGGTAAGTAGGTAGGTAGGTAGATAGAGGGAGAAAGTAAGAAATACAGTAGGTAGGTAGAGGGATAGAGAGAGGGGGAAATACAGTAGGTAGGTAGGTAGAGGGATAGATAGAGAGGGAGAAATACGGTAGGTTGGTAGGTAGAGAGTAAGAAATACAGTAGGTAGGTAGATTGGTGGTTATACGGTGGTTGTGTGTACACATTTTGGTTGGCCACTTAACCAGACTGGGCCACAGCAATGCGTGGCCGGGTACAGCAAATAAAAATCAAATAAAATATAATTAAATAAACCATAGCTTAGTATGACTTAGGTATGAACCCTCCCCCTCTAGATTCCCTTGACTTAGAACCATGTGTTTAGTAACTGTTCAAATCTACAGAGGCACTAAAAAAGTGACTTACATTCAGTCCTCACACTTATGACCATCACATTTATTTAGTGATGCAATATAATTCCCATGTTTGTATCCACACTGATTGCAGGGTCCCTGGATCATATGATCATTGGAACCTCCTCAGCCAACTTTGGATAAGCAAAGTCAATGGGGGAAGCTGGATTCACTTAACAACTGTGTAATTCACTTAATAACTGCAGTGATTTGCTTAACAATGGTGGCAAAAAAGGTCATTAAATTGGGCATAACTCATATAACAGCCCCCTTACTTAGAAATTCTGGCCCCAATTGAAGTCATAAGTTGAGGACTACTTGTATTTTTCAGCCTTAGCTCTATTTCACATTCAGATTTTAACTGAATTAAATAGAGCCACCAAAGATGATGTATTAAGGTTTTGTCTTAAATGAGGTGATGCTTTTTATTTGTTCCAAGTACAGGTAGTTTCTATGCACAACCACAACTGAGCCCTACATTTTTGTTGCCAAGTGAGGCAATTGTTAAATTGGTTGCACCTCATTTTACCACGTTTTTTGCTATAGTTGTAAAGCAAATTATTACAGTTGTTAAACAAATCATGTGGTCATTAAGTAAATCTGGATTTCCCCCCATTGATTTTGCTTGTCCAAAGCTAGCTTCAGAGGTTACAAATGGTGATCACATGACAGCAGGACATTACAAGTGACATAAATACATGCCAGTTACCAATGGCCTGAATTTTGATTGCCTGACTTGGAGATGCTGCAACAGTTCCAAGTGTGAAAACCAGCCATAAGTTGTAACTAAATAAATGGTTGTAAGTAGAAGACCACCTGCATTGTAACCAACTGAATTGTAAGTTCTATTTTAAGTTTATAAATGGAATACAATATTGTGAATATCTAATTTGCTAATTACCTAATACAGTATTGCCTGCTACCATATTTGCAGCAATAGTATAGTGCTGCGGTGGCGAATCTATGTCACGCATGCCGGAAACTGCATGTAGAGCCATCCTGAATGGGACGTGTGGCCTTGCTGGCTCCTTTTTTGTGTTCCTGTGCACACATGCATGGTGGTCAACTGGCCTTTGCTTTTGCGGGGGAACACAAAACCAGGTTATGGTGGTCCTACGCACACGAAGGCCAGCAAGACTGCACGGTCCAGCCAGGATTGTTTTGGTGTGCCATTTCTGGCACGCAGTGACGTAAAAGGTTACCCATCACTGATATAGTGTCACATTCAAGCCCTTTGTTTTCTAGTAGAATTATTGCTTTTCAGCATATGGTAGTGCCACCACTTAAATTAATTTATCATAGGGATATTATATAAATGCATGGGAAGTTTTATTCTAAAATCTAGCAAAATTATCTCCCTGTGTTCCATTTTTGCTTTGGTATCCAGATTTTTATTTTATTAAAAACAAGTTTAGGAATGGTTGATACACAGATATCAAACTTCAAATATAATTTACCAACTTGTAATAATCTGAAACATAAAATAAACTGAAGCAAATAATGAACTTTCTTAGCTTCTGCTTTCTGCTTGTGCTTTCTTTCTTTGTAGTCAATATAAACAAATTAGAGATTCCCAAAGTGACCTCCAACTTTTGCCTAGGCTGCATTTGGCTTTTACATTAGTCTTAAAGTATTAGTAAGCACAACAACACCCTTGTTGACTGGAAACATCCTTCAACGTTTTTACTGAAATAAAAAAGCTGACATAATATTTTGAGTTTCATACATAAACTGACATGGAAAGGATTTTGATTTTATTTAAAGAACCTTTCAGTACCAGTGATTGTGTCATTCTGAAAATAACCTAGTTAATTTTTTGTTGCTTTACTTAAATCTAGTAGCAAAATACAAACATTGTACTATAGTCTGGTTTGTAACACTGGGATTTATGACAGCCATTTGTCCAAATCCATTTAATTGTGAAATTATTAGGCAAAGTGCAGCCAATCTTAACATAATATATAAAACTCAGTGAATATTTCCACAATGAAAAGAATAATTATATTGGAACCAAATGCTAATTTCAAACCGTTTGCATAGGAATGAAAAATATTATCTAAAAGGTATTACAAAACTGTTACTCTAAGTAATGTGGACATTTTTATATCTTGTGTATGTGTAATAAACCTGGGAACAATAATGCAGAAATAGGGAACCAGCAGCTTTCCAGATATTGGTGAACTACAGTTCCTAATATCCCTCACCAATAGCACATGGGCTATTGCTACTGAGAGTAGCATTTTAACAGTTTTGGGAGGGCCATAAATCCCCCTTCTCCTGAAATATCAGAAAAAATCTACCTTTTAATTTCCAATGTTAAATAATATACTATTTATGGAAAATATCAATGAATTTAAGGAATGTATTGAATTACCACATGGCACCACAATTTTTTTAAATGTTTATATTCAATGATACATGAGAACAATTGCTGTCCTTAATATACAGTATGTGCATTCAACCTTCCTAAAAGATAGAATATTACATATATAGAACAATCCTGTCTACCCTGAAGAAAGTCTTAAAGAGTTTATTCACCAAGTACCCACACAGAGTTACATAATTGTAGTTTTCCTTTACACGAACCCCATGGTGGTATTTTATTCTAAATAGCATTAACACTACCAATTTTTATATCCATAAAGCTATTGAAGTTAAGATATTTATGGATTCTATAAAAACTTGTATTTGGATAAAGTTTTAGAAAAGGACAGAAAATAATGCAGAAATCTTACCTAAAAGTAGGTAGAGCACTAAGATTGGCAAGCCACAAAGCATGGTGTTGAAAAGTAGCTTGTTCTGTGTGAAGGCCATCTTCTTTCAGTGCATAGACTGAGCCTTGGTCCAGCAGCTGTGGAGTTTATTTGTTAGGGAAATCAGGTGTGAGTTACGAGTCACTGCCTTGTCTTGCTTCAGGTGATTTGACTATGTGTATAAATGACACAGGGAGTGGAACACCTGTTAGATTAGTATTCAACATCTTCATTGCCTATAGTCCTATCATAATTCCCCACTCTGGTATGTTCACAGCAAATATAGAACATGATAAATTAGGCATACAGTATGAATCACTCAACACTGATAAAAAATAAATGAGCTTAAAGACCATATGCAGGTTATATTCAACTGATGACAGCTGACAGTTAAACAACTCCATGAAGAAAAACACAAACTTGTACAAGCCCTGAGGATTGCAAATGATTATTTTTGGTAGTTTGTGTCTTTTGGGTTAGATGAAATTAGACCTAGTACTTTTAAATAAATAAGTACAAAATTGCTTTAAAGAGTAGCAAAATTGAGAACATTGTAAGACTGCTTTGAATTGCAAGATTCAGCAGCATGCAAATATGATAAGGCAAATTAGAAAAAACAAACCTTTAAGTATGTATTTATAACTAAGCAGATCAGAGAATTTTGAAATTCTCCTAAAAGAGAAAGGCTGATTATAAATTCCCACAGGAGGGCCTCAGTAATCCAGGCAACATGAAAATGGTGACAGAGATAACAATAGCCTTGAAAACTGTGGTTTCTATTCTTAGTGATTAGCTAGGCTATCTACCTAACCAGAATTATAAAGGGTGCCCATTGTTAACCTCAGTTTCCCAAACCCAAGTGAATCAACAGAACTGAAAAAGAAATCAGGATGCAGTAAACAGCAATATTATTCAGCCTGTGTTGCATTTATATGCTAACCAAGATATTTATACTATTCCAAGACTTCCTGAACTATAAACTGACTGAATTATGAGGGGAAAATAACATGGGCTTTGTTATTTGTTAACTAACAAAGTTAGTTTGTATTTTAATCTGATTTATATTCTTTCTTTTAAAGTGATGTTCAAGATTTATTAGCTTTTAACATTCCTAAACTGATAAACAAGCTGGAGACTAGCTCTAGAAAAGAAAATTTTGTTAATACAAATTGGGGTATGGCTTATCTCTTGTGAACCCCAAACCAGGGGTCTCCAACCTTTGCAACTTTAAGTCTGAAGGACTTCAGCTCCCAGATTTCTCCAGCCAGCTTTGCTGCCCTAAACAACCTTTCTCCTAATAATTTATTCCCTTTCAGACCTCATTTTAATAAATATGTATGCTATTATCATGTCCAATCAACTTTCCTCTTTCAGGTTTCTTTGTTATATTAACTATAAAAGGAGATGTTAGCTAAAGATCGGGGTTCCCTCTTTGAATGAGGAATCCCTTTTGTCTGACTATTCTGATAAATTGTAATAAAATGATCTTTCTGTCTTGGTTTGTCTCATTGGAAAATATGCACACTGAGGCACGAGCCTGAAAAGGCCATATTTGGCCATCAATAAGCACAACCTAGACTGAAATTCAGTTTCTGGTTCAGAATGTAATGAGAACAATATTAAGAGTTAATTTTCACTTGTGAAATTCAGATTAAATCTTGTTTTGCATAATTTAAACCATGTTTTGCTTCAGCATGGTTTGTTGAATTAAGTCATAATAGTTGAGTTCATTCAGCACATTAAATCAAAACTAAACTTGTATTGTAGCTTAGTAATGTAGGAAACCAATCACTTAGCTATGTCCATACTGCATGACTACCAACGTTAACTGGATTTTATTTAGCTCATTTTGATTTATCTAATTACTTAAGTATAAAAATAACAGCATGAGCCCATCACATATAGCATATCTTAACATAAACTAAAATGAGTTTGCAGAATTGTGGTTTCAAGTGTATTATGGAAAACATAGCCCCTAACTAGTCCCTGCCTGGCATTAATTATACCAATGTCTTAGTAACCAGTCAAGGAAGTTTAGAAAAAAGTAAAGCCCTTTACATTTTCTAATACTTGCTTACAAATATTATTTATTGTACCCAGTTATAAGAAATAAGTAATACTTGCTCTGCTATGTGTAGGTTCCCCTTTCTATTGTTCCAATAGTTGTGGTATCTTTATAAGCTAAAGAAAATGGCTTTTCATAGATTCACACTAGAGTAAACCATGCAAATTGATAATAAAATAGCAAAAGCAAAATTAGGCAATGCCTTTATTAGAATAAGATTCTATATGAGACCATGCCGTTTTCAGTTTATTCCTGAGACCATAAGGGTTTCAACGAGGAGAAAGTGTTTGATTCAACCCAGCATGGTAGAATTGCTGCAAGTTTTTTAAACTGACCAACTCTGAATCAATAGTAACTTTAGCTCTAGGGTCTAGAAGTAGTTTTGCTCCCATGGAAAGATCTAGACTACACCCCTAAGTGGTCCTTCTGATGGAAGAGCAAGGAGCTCCTGCTTTCAGCATATAAGCGAGCAACGCTAGCCACTGCACTGCAGTGGCGAGTCCATTATCCCCCTCGTTACCTCACAATCTTCTTCCTAGCGTGGTTGCCGCGCTTACGGCAAGGTCCCTATTTATCTCACAATTAATTACTGCAATCTATCATATATGGGATTGCCTTTGTGAACCGCCCTGAAATTGCAAATACCAAAAAAATGAGGCAGCCTCCACATTGATTAATGTGGGATTGTCACATAACACTAATATTTATGGGCGTTGTTTTGGTTACCACTTTGATTTTGGATACAATTAGAACTTGCGAATCATTTCCTTTATTACTCATAAAGTAATTCAGCTTCGATGAATGGTATTCTATAGGCATTTACATAGCGATGTTTTGGTGTTTTACAAACTCATTTCGTCCTATCGATACTAATATCCTGGATCAGGCTAATTATTCCACTAGAAGCAAAATAGATTTCTGGAAATAACCAAATTCCGCCACCCAAGCATCGGATGGTTCCTTTAAATTCATTTTATCGCTAAAAGGTATATTTCATCCTGAAAATCCGCTAGCTGGAAAGACAGGAAACACTGAGCTTTGTGGGAGTTGTATTTCTCTCAGCTGCGTGTCGCCATTCAAAATCCGGAAGCAGAGCTCCCATTGTAAACTCCAAATCCCATGATTCAGAAGGAAGACAAGGCGGGTCATGTGATGCCCAAAATGGCTTCGCTGTGTTAGAGGCAGCTGCGTTCCTTGGTCGAAAGGAGTTTGCGAGAAGAAGTGGCCGGCCGGCCGGTAGAAATTGTGTCATCATGCAAAAAATCAAGTCTCTGATGACCCGACAGGTAGCTGGGTGGGAAGAACGGAAGACCTACGTTTGATAAAGCGAGGTTAAGAAAGATGTAACTGAAACAATTTCTGCAGAAGAGAGCATAGGCAGTACGAGAGTCAGGGTGTGTGTTTTGCAAGGCCGGAATTCCTATAATTAAAAAGGAATTTTGAAGGAGAAGGAAAACCACGATAATATGTTATATTTTTCTAAAAAAACGAAAAGCCCAAATGCATTCTGTCCTAGATAAGATACAGTTTGGCGTGCGTTGCTCTGAAAAAAAAGTTCAGTTAAATAGGGCTTGCATATTTAAAAATTCGCACAGGTTTTAAGGTTATTATTTATTACTATTATTTGGGGAGGGAGGTCTGATGCCTGAATAAAGAAGTTGTACAAAGAAGGTTTCCTGGGTTGTCAGTAATTTATTTCTCGGATTATTCATTCCAAAAGCAACACCACAGATGCATTGTAGGATTGAATTGTGGCTGTTCAGGCTGAGCTTGTTTTCCCAGTTTAAATTCTTTGTGAGGAAAGATTTCAGAATGTAATGATCAGTTAAACTTGGAACCTTTTCTCATACTATTGAATAACAAAAAGATCAGGACTCTTGCTCAAAACTGGGCCAGATAATATTTCTTTGAGAGACAAATACAATACAATGTGCTTTTTTGATGAGAACAATCTAAAAAAAATGAGACTTAATATTCCAAAATTGTGACTATTGATCATAAATCTCATTTTCAGTGTTTTTAAAAGAAATAATATTGAACATTTCGTTAGAAAACTCTCTAATTCTTTTCTATGAGATTTAACAAGCAGTTTTGCAATTTTCCTCTGATATAAGTCTTAAGATTGAGCAAATAAGGTGTTTTCTAGAATGTTTGGGTTACAACATCCATTATTTCCAGTACATAGATTGTAGTGAAGGATTATCCTGAGAAAAAGTCCATCCTTTTATTATATAGGTTCTTTTGTTGTACAGGTTCGTAAGGTATTTGTAGCTGGAAAGCCTTGTTCATGAGAATAGCTCGAGTTTATCAAGTTTTGGTTTTCAAATATATGTGCCTCCTGAAGCACTAGTCATGTGTTCATAAATACGTTGCTTAATTGTGACTGCAGAAAGTGATATATTTGATTTTTTTCCTGCTTAAGGGTCTTAAAAGTCCTCAGGATAGTATTCATGATTTGAGCCCCCTTGAGAACTTCAGAATTCCAAGCAAGGTAGGACTGGATACATATAATGTTAAAATTTCTTTCAAATCTTTTTTTATACTTGTTTTCTGAGGGATCTATTTGTATTCCATACAGCTGCCTGAAGTCAGCATCCTTGTCAAATTGGGTTAATGACATTAGCATCAGGATAGGCAATGAGATCTTTAGCAATATGTCAGCCTTGTCCTTTCTATTCTGCAATAGCACTCAATAGGATCAGTTTTGTGATATCCACTTTTCTGTTCAAATAATCGGACGTCTCTCTGCTTGCTTACTATTGTTTAATATTTCCTGGCAGCTTTAATTTATAAAAGTACTTCAGGCAATTTCCATGTGTGTTATGAATCTTATTACTATTTGGTGTCACATAATTTAATTACATTTTACAAAACATACACATAAAAACAATATAGACTAATATAGAAAACCAAGAGAAAATATAAAGTGAAAAAAAAAGAAAAAAAGAACCATATTTGACTCTTCGTTTAAAACTGATTAAATGTCCATTTTCCCCAAAAGAAGAAAAGGGGTAAGAAAGAAATATTTTTTTTCTTTTTAAATTTTAACATTCATCAAATCCATATGTCAAAATTTGATTTTTCTCTGTTTCCTGAAAAAAGTCCACAAAAGACTTTCAATTATAGATGAATTTCATCATCCTCACAAAGGACATTAAGTTAGTCCTCATTGCCAGTTCTGTCATCTTTATTAACCATTCTTCAATAGTGGGTATCATAGAATCGTTCCAATGTTGAGCATATAAATGTCATGCTGCTATTATCATATATAATCATAAAGAAAAACCATGTGAGTTTTACAAGGTTTTTCCATAAAGCCTAACAAAATATTTCTGATCTAAATTATACATTAAATTTTAGTATTTTTATATTACTTTATTAATTTCCATTAAATATTGCTTAGCTCTTGCAAGAACACCAAATGTGATAAAAAGTTCATATTTGAATTTTACATTTCTAGCAACTATTTGAGGATTCTTTATACATTTTATGACTCTTACTGCCATTGATGTCAGAATTCCCACTCTATTAGAATCTGTCTATAGCAGTTGATGCATCAGTTGCAACTGATTTCATAGTAACTGATTCTGCATATGTTAAATTGGAATGAAGGATGAGTTTGAGGGGGGGGAATGATGTAGAATTACTGAGGAGCTATAAAATCTTTTGCAACTTCTGTATTCACAAGAATTTTTACAAGATTCTGTATTTGTGTAATCCTCCGCTTTCTTTTCATATGTTTGCATATTCTCTGTTCTCTATTAGTTTTTGGCAGTCATACAAAAAAAAACCTTTCATATTTTTAACCTTTCTTGAGGTATCATGCCTGTTACTGAAAAAGGTTCTAATAACATAAAATATATAAGTCCCAAGCCACTCTTCTAAATCCATCCATTACAGGTTCATGAAGTCATGAAAAAATGTGAATGAAATAATCTTTACACGGCTTTTTTGTACATAGCTATAAGTAATAATTATGTAGGGATGGTGATTGTCAATATAGAACCTTAGAGAAAAGCCAAGAAAAAGCAAAAAAAAATGGTTATTTGACTTCTCAATTGGAAAGCAGAACCCCTTTTTCTTTTTTGCTAATTCTGGAAAGATGACATTGTTGCAAGAATTATGTTGATCAAATAAATTCAAATGATACCTCAACGATTCAGATAAGTTCTTCATTGTACTTACTTATTTATCATTTTTCTATATTGCTCATCTCATCTAAGTGACATGAATGGGCACTGACAAATTGGAAATATTTTACTTATTTATGTTGCTTGCCTAATTAGGAGTAGTTCTGGATATGAAAGTTACGATTTTGTGGGTTCTAGAAAGAACATGATGGGTTCATTTTTTAAAAATTATAGGCAAGATGGAGTTGCAAATAATGATATATGCATTTCTTGTAAGATGGTGTGAATAAGACATCTATGCAAATTATTTCAAAAACTGGTCTTTTTAATTTGGTGTTTTGGATCCATTGAGTCCATTCAAATAGTTGGACATTAAAAATATGCATGTATTTCAATGTATCATGATTTCACTGCTGAAATATTCTATTCTAACCTCACTATATATACTCTGACTTAAGAGTAGGCCTTTTTGACTGTACAGAAAGCAATCTGGCCTTGAAATACATTCTTTTTCACAGCCCCATGTGAAATTTCAGGCCAATTCATTTTTTGTTAAGGTTGGAATGAGATGATTCCGAGTCTAACTGTTTCAACTTCAATTTTTTGCCCACTTCTGCTACTATCTTAGATCTGGATGCATTGAAAATATTTGTCAATACAGTCTACTAATGCTTTTGTTGTCTGTTTTTCCTTAATACATAAGACTAAAAGGAATTGTTAATTTTTTCAGCAGCCTGTCAGTGGGGAACCTATGTTGGTAAGAATTCTGGAGCCTGATAATTAACTGTTTACAAATCTCAGCAAAATTAGAAGTAATATTAAATCAAATGGTTTTGTTGGGTTGCTCCTAATATGTTGAGCAGAAACATGCTAGTTAGAAAGCTAAAATAATGAGTTATCGCCTTGTTTGTATGCTGAGATTCCCAGATAAAATTCAGTAGGCTTACAATGTTTTTTTAGTTCAGCATAAACAGATCAGAAGGCAGCACAGCCTCTTGATAATGTACACCTTTAATTTCATGCTCATATTGATTTCCACATGATTAATTCACTTTTATTCAAATCTATTCCATCTTTTCCCTTTCTTTTAGTTTTATAAATATGTTTTATTTCTATTTATTAAATTTGTATTCTGCTGGACCCCCAGGATGCACTCTTCATGCACCTTGGTCATCAATAGAAAGCTCCCATTACTGTTGATCCTTACTGGCTAGTATAGTTTGGTCTAAGGAGGTTTTCATATAAAACCTCCTTAGAGCAATTCAGCAATACTTTTGTTACACATCTGAGCTTCTTTGTTTGTTTGTTTGTTCACTCAATTTCTACAGCTACCCAACTCAACCAAGTGACTATGGATGGTGATATAGTAGCAATACAGTCAACACCATTGTTATTCTAGTATACTCATATTACTGTATTCAACCTAGAATAAACCATTTAAAAAAATAGTATTTCCAACTATTCCAATCAGGGATTATGAATATTATGGATATGTTGATCAAAACAAGTATTATTATTTATGATACATCAGCTAATTTAAAAGTGACAGATAACTGCTAACATGATGCAGTTTCTTTGTCACTATTAAAATATTAAGCAGGTGTAATAATTCTAAAACAAGTTTAGTTTATCATGTGGACATTCCTTCTCTTGGAACTTTTATTAATATATCAAAAATTGTTGAAAATGAACTTTTTAAAAATATTCAACTGCAATACTGTGGATTTTTTGGGTTTTAGAATCATAACTATTTACTAGTAAATCTGCAATGTCAAAGATATTCCTCAAGATGGCACTTTAATAAAACTTACGAGGATGGTGAAAACATGCAGAGGGCATTTGATGGAGAACTTTTGTGTAATTCTAAAAGTACAGTTCTGCTAAAAGAAAGAATTGGTCAGTGCGTGAGCTAACTGGCACTTTTTTCCAGGGAACATGTTGGGTCTGAAGCTCTTGCATGCGATTTCATTAAGCTCCTCTTTCAAAAATTTTGGGGGATTCTTTTTGCAAAACATCTTTTGAGTTGCTAAGAGAACATGTATTTAGTCTTAAGGATAAGATTCCAATTCATGTTTTCAAGGTGGAATGTCCATTTCTTAATTCTTTCCTCCTTAAGATATACTGTACATTTCTATATGTTTGTATACAGCAAGGAAAGCTGAAGCCTATGCGAAATTGAATGCTTAGCTTCCCTTCCAGCTTCCCAGTGATAATTCTGTCATATTTTGTTTTTGTTCTACATACTGAGGTTTCATTATATGATTGCTGATTTCAGTTTGTCTCTGATTAATTTCTCTTTGGGTATGTTATAGCTTAGTTATAAAAGTAGGAAGCAGTTCAAAGAACAGATGCAGTAGCTTTTAGAATAATAGAGGCAGAATTGTATGCAAATGTATTGTAATAATGAAATCATACTTTTATTATAAAACATATTTAATATTCAAGTACAGTTAATTAAGTACAAGAAGTAGAACTGCTACTTTATTTTCCAAAATGTTAGGCAGTTTTGTAAAACTTAAGATGAAAAATGAAAAATCTGTCTTGTAAATATATTAGCTCAATAAATGCATTGTTGCAGATATATTGTATGTTGAAAATTATAGATATATGTGTAATTTGCATATAGTTGGAATCCACATAATGATTTTGGGAACTATTTAATCAAATGTGTACCATATCCTACTAGCGCTATCTTGCAATTCAAATGTAAAATTTTATTGGGCCTGATTTTTAACTGCAATTATTTCCAATTTTTACTACAAAATTGAGAGGAACAAGCTTGTCACTTTGATAAGATATAATTATAATTGAATATTGGATATATTTTATACTATTAACTATATTTTATAGATTGCATTCTACTTGGAATCCAGTGGATTGAACTGGTGTATAAACTTCTTTTTTTTTCTCTTTTTTTTTTTAATTGAAGTTTTTATAATATTTTACAATATTTCACCCAGTGCTATACAAGACAAAAGGAAGAGTTGGTTTCAAGTGTCTTCTGTTATCTTTAAGATCTCCAAAATCCACGTTCTCTAGGTACAGGCGTCAAGGCATCCAAAGTTCCAAGTGCGTAGTCCACAAATGGCTTCCAAGTCTTCCAAAAGATATCTTTTTTATAAACCCCCTCTCTGAATTTAATATCACACGTCATTTTATCATTTAAGGCTAATTTCCACATTTCACAGAACCATTCTTCTATTTTAATATTTACCTCTATTTTCCAATATCTTGCTATTACAATCCTACCCATTATAATCATAATTCTGATCAATTCTTTCTCATGTTTTGTTAACTCAGGTTCATTAATTATCAATAACAGTATATTTTCTGATCTCAATATTATTATTCTTTTCATCATTTCACCCATCGTTTTTTCTAATTGCTGCCAAAACTTTTTAATTTTCACACATTTATACCACATATGTTCATAAGTTCCCACTTCCATATTACATCTCCAACATTTATCGCTCATTTTTTTATCTATCAATGATAATCTTAATGGGGTCCAATACCATTTCCAAACAACCTTGAAATTATGCTCTTTAATCCTTATAGACAAAGTCCTCATGATTCGACTCTTCCAGTTCTCATTCCAATCCAAATCCAATATTTTAATCTTAAGGTCTTCCTCCCAATTCCTTTTCATTACCATTTGTGGATTTCCATCAAAATTTATAATCTTATATATCTTACTAACAAGTCCTTTTAACCCAATTTCATCCTTAATAATTTGAGATACTAAACTTTCAAATTTAGTTTTACTTCTATCTATTTTACATATTCCCTTTACTTTCATAGTCCATTTTTCTACCTGTATTTTTTCGAACCAATTCAACTCCAATCTTTGAATTACTTTTTTTTTTCTACTCTCAATTCCTAGAGCTCTTAACCAATTTACTATATTTCCTATATTTTCATCCTCAATTACTTTATCCCGACTTATATTAGTTTTAATCGGCCAACTTTCAGTTGTCTTCCCCAAGAAAGCTATATCCGGGATCAATTTTTTAACAAATTTATTCCAAATTTTACTCAGCCCCTTTAACCAATAACTATTAATTGCCTTTGTTTTTGCTCTATCTAGAAACCATATAGACCCAAATCTCTTAATATCTTTTAGCTCCAGATCACCCCAATGACCATCTCCACCTTTGAGTATTTTTATCACGGTTCGAATATTATACGCCCGATAATAATTAAGTAGATTGGGAATTCCCAATCCACCCTCTTTTTGATTTTGATACCACATTTTCTTCATTATTCTTGGTTTTTTCCCACCATTACAGAATTTATCCAATTTCTTCTGATATTCTTCTATATCTTTCTCTATCAAATTTAGTGGTAGCATCTCAAACAAAAAATTGAACTTTGGTAACAACATCATTTTACACATTGCAATTCTACCAAACCAAGACAGCTTAATCTCTTTATACTTATCTATCTTTCTCTCTACTTCCTTCAACATCACCTCATAATTAATTTTTTTCAATTCTCTAACTTTAAGTGAAAGTGTTATCCCCAAATATTTCAATGTATTCTTAACTCTTATCCCAAATTGTTCTTGCATATTTTCCCACTCCTTACCATCTTTATTCATTAGTAGTTCAGATTTTGACCAATTTACCTTTAAATCTGTCATTTCTTCAAATTCTATCAAATGTTTATTTATCCTCTTTAAATCTTTCTCTATATCTTTCAAAATAATCAAGGTATCATCCGCATACAAATTTATCTTATATCCCTTGTACCCTTCCAATCCTTCATCTACTTCTATCAATTTAATCAAAACCTCCATGACTAACAAGAATAATGTTGGGGACAAGGGACATCCCTGTCTCGTACCTGCTTCCAATTTAATCTCTCCCGTCATTGTTCCATTCACCTTTACCTTTGCACTACTTTTTTGATACAATTTTGAAATAACATGTATAAATTTATTACCAAAGCCTAATGCCTCAATAATTACCTTAATAGTATCCCATTGTACAGAATCAAAGGCTTTAAAAATATCTAACGATATTATACCTATTTCATCACCATTATTTTCAGCTACATCTATAATGTTCAATACTCTTCTAATTATATCACTCATATATCTACCTTTAACAAAACCTACTTGATTATAACTTATATATTTATCTATAAAACTATTTAATCTATTACTTATAATAGCTGTAAATATTTTTGCATCCTGGTTGATTAAAGAAATGGGTCGGTAGGACTCGATCCTCTCAAGATCTTTATCAGGTTTAGGAATTATAGATATTACTGTCTTATTCCATGACATCGGGACTTCTCCACCATGTAAAATTCCATTAAATAATTTTTGCAGTCTTGGTGTTATTAGTTCTTTAAATTCTTTATAGAATTCAGCAGGTAATCCATCTTCTCCTGGGGTCTTCCCTAATTTTAACTCTTGTATTATTTCGTTGATCTCCTCCTGTGTTATATCTCCTTCCATCAAATCTTTATATGCTTGATCTATTTTCATAGCATATTTTCCAAGATGATTCTTCAATTTTTCTAAATCAATTGATTTCTTTAAATATAATTTTTGAAAAAAATTCCTAGCTACTTCACATTTCTCCAATCTCTTATAACACCTTGTACCTTTTTCATCTATCAGAGAACCAATTTCTCTCTTTTGAGTTTTATTTTTCGCCATCTTTGCCAATAACCTAGAATTTTTATTACTAAATTCGAAAAAGTCCCTATTTAAATACCTTAAATTTTTTTTAACTAATTCAATATCTTCTTCTATCAATTTAGTTTTTAATAAGTTCAATTCCTCCAAACATTTTTTATCTTTCGTAAGTGAGAATTGGTTCTCCAATATCTTAATTTGTCTTGTATCCTGTTCTATTTTAGTTTTATATTCCCTATATTTTCTACTTGACAATTTAATACTTTCTCCCCTAAATATTGCTTTCATCGTATCCCAAACAATTTCAAATTTAACCTCTCCATTATCATTCAATCCCCAACTTTCTTCCATTTTTTGAATATCCATATTTTATCCTCTTCCTTTTTATACAATTTTTCATCATATCTCCAACCTCTTTCCTTTTTCTCAAAGTTAAAATCTATTTCCATCGTAACTTCTGCATGGTCAGAATCCTTAAAAATTCCCACATCTACTTTATCTACATTATTCAACAAATCTTTAGAAACAAAAATATAATCAATTCTTGAATAAGTATTATATACCTTAGAACAAAAGGTATACACCCTTTCAGAACCTTTCAACTCCCTCCAAACATCTACCACACTATTTCGAAACATCCATTTGTTTAAAATTTCCCCTTTATTTGTTTGTCTAAAGCGGGTAGGATTATTACTATCAATTCTATCCCTAATTAAATTAAAATCCCCCGCCACAATTACTTTCCCTACACTTTCTATTTCCAAAATCTTAGTAATTTTATCAAGAAATCCCTTTTGTTTTTCATTCGGTAGATATAAGTTAACCAATGTCACTTTTTGCTCATTAATATTCCCTATAATTATTAAATATCTTCCTTCTTCGTCTCTAATTACTTGTTTTTTCTCAAAGTATACCCTATTTGATATCAATATCGCAACTCCTCTAGCTTTAGAAGTCCCAAAAGATTTTTCATAAATCTGCATACCTTTAATATTCATTCTATTAAAATCCTCAGATTTTTGATGAGTTTCCTGCAAAAATAATATGTCAGGTGAGTCCCTTTTAATTTTAAGCTCCAATCTTTTTCTTTTTATATGATTGCCTGTACCCTTCACGTTCCATGTCATTATTTTTATAAACCGCATTTAAACAGTAACTTTTTTAATCCTGACCCCTCCTCTTCCTTTATGTGCACACCCAACACCATACAAAAAAGACATACAAAAGACACAACAAAAACAAACTTAAAACACAACAACAACAAATAACAATTAATCTTCACCCCCCACATCCTCATTCGAGTTACGCCTCCATATAAAGAGTGTGGGGGGGGGAACGTGCCCATGGTCGGGTCATTTCTTTCGGGTTATTCTTGTATTCCACTTTCAAAAAAAGAAGATAACACTGGCTTGTCCCCGCACTCAGCTTCCTGCTTTCTTCTAAGATCCTCCTCCTCAGCTGACGCTCTCTTAGATTCTTCACGGGTTTTCTTATGTCCGGACATTGCCGGAGAGATTTCTTTCCGTTTTAAACTTTTAGGATCTTGACCACCAACTGCTCCTTTTTCCTCCAATGTTGGGGATTCCACTTGTATTCCACCCATCTTAAGCATATGATCTTTAATTTCTTCTAAATCCTCGTCTTTCTCAATCAGCCCAAGCTTCCGTATCAATGTTATGGCATCCGTTTCCGAAGTGATAGTTTGCATTCTCCCTTTGTAAAAGAATTTCAACTGTTGTAACAGTCTTCAATTATACTTAATATCATTGTCTCTGAGGACTTTTGTAATTGGTTTTAAAAAGAATCTCCATTCTCTTTCTTCTCTAGAAATATCTGGAAACACTTGAATTTCCTTCCCCTCAAATTTTGGGGGTTCTCCCAGTTCCCTTATTTTCCCCATAACTTCTAATTTATCTCCAAGGTTTGCAAATCTCACAAGAACATTTCTATTAGCTCCACCTTGTCTCTTGTAACCGATTCTAAAAACACTTACTAAGTCCGCTGCCGTGTATACAATTGATGCATCAAGTTCATTCAGCCATTTTAACATTCTTTGCTTCAAATTATCCACCCTCTCCTCCGGAATCCCACGAATAACAATATTATATTTTCTTGCCTCTTCTTCCAAAAGACTGATTCTCCTATCTTGTTGCTGATTTTTCAAAAAAATCCCTTCAAACTTACGATCAGACTGCTCCTCATGAACAAAAATCTGTTTAATATCATCCTTTATAAAATTAATTTCCATGTTTTGCTTTTCAAAGTTAACATTCATGTTATTAACCTCTTCTTTAATTTTTTGAACCTCCAATGTCAAATTATCTAAACGATCAGTTACAACAGTTAGTTTTTCCCCAATTGTATTCAATGCTCCTATGATTCGTTCAAATTCAGAAGGCTGTTGAGTCATCGTGTCGAATCAGTAATCTCTTTAAAAAAAAAAAATTTAAACCTGCCAAGAGGGTCTTTTATGAAGAAAAAAAGCAGAAACCCAATGAAATATAGCTGAGACGGCTTTTAAAAACACCAAGAAGCCAGAACAGAAGTAAAAAGGCTGGAATCCAAACTCATAAAATACAAAGTCTGTATCTTTTTAGGCTTGCCAGAAGCTCTCGCTACATTCAGCATAAACAACCCACTTAAAAAGTTCAAAAAAGTTCAACAGCTTGCAATCCACATAACTCAGCTAATCTTCCGCTGCCTTAATTTTCAAGCCTGTGTTTATGCCTTGTAGCAGATAAAAGAAACTTACAAATCACGACGCTTGTCAGAGCAAGGGCAAGCTGCCATCGCCGCTTCGATCAAACCTTTGTTCTTTGTTCTCCACGAAGAAACGAAACTTTGAAATTCAAGCAGTCCGGTTTGATCTATCGGTGTAAAAATCAATCTACACAATCCTCTGCCTTTCGGACCCCGTTGTAAACAATCTCGGCTTCTAACGGTGCATTTAATCACTTTTAATCCACAGTTTATTAAAAAAAAACAACCCTACGAAATGGAGGAATGTCCTCTCGCTACTCGGCCATAAGCCACGCCCCTGGTGTATAAACTTCTAAAATAAATTTCAATGTTCAAGTCTACAAATTATATTTTAATCATGATTTATTGAGTAAACTAATTTATTCGAAGGCACATCTCTCTTTGCAATATATATGTATATATATGAAACACCTTCTCTGGCTTGCCTTTTCTATACTTTTTACAAATAAATTGGTGATATATCATTTTCTGTCATATATTGAAGGAAGAACTTAGAGAACTCCGGGAGCAACCAACTGATCCTCAGGCCCAGCAGGAAATAATTAACAGCATTGAAGAAATCTATTTTTCCAATGATTCCTTTGATATTATTAAGTATGAGTTAGAGGTAAGAACACTGAATTGGAAAAACAGTGTATTTTTTCTTGATGATATACTTTGATCTTCATTGCTGTGTCAGTGCCATTAAAAGAGAACACGTTATTCATTCAATTGATTTCTATAGCTGTGCAACTTAATTAAATGAATTGTTTGCAATTCTAAAATTATAAAACAATTTTTAAAAATCCACAAAATAAATATAGCAGCCATGATTTTTCTTAGTTTACTGGCCTGAGTCGAAGTCATACTTTTCAAGAACTTTTCCCCTTAGGTAGTGTATTTTTAAAATGGATTTTGATTGTACTTATCTGTAGAAGCTGCCAACTGTTCTTAGTCTTCAGGAACTGGAAGAGTATAGAGATAAACTAAAGCAGCAGCAAGCAGCTGTAAGTAGAAAGTTCTTTCTTCTTCCCTGCTAATTTTTTTGATTTCCATAAATCTCATTATTTCTCAGAATAGTTATATGACCTTGAAAACAGGTTGAAGTACTTCAGTGAAGACAGTGAAGGAATTATAATTAAGATGATCACATTTCACTTTCTGCTCTTTTTTATTGATTGCTTTATTACCATGAGCTATATCATTCCCAGCCTTTTGCTATTGGTCATGGCTAAGTTGGACTGATGGGATTTAAAATTCAAAATACTTAAATGACAGCAGACTTCTTAACCTTATAACTCCACGAGGCAATATAGACTTTGCCTTTAAAGGTTACAGTTCAATCTCTGGCATACGCAATTGAAAGCATTTGAGAGATATCTGTTATTCAAGAAAGTTGCCCACCCATACCTGACTTGCGTTGCTTGCTGAGTATTCTCCCCAGTTGGGGGACACAACAGCCAGAATGGGTTATCTCTGTCCAGTGACCAATCAGACTGAGTCTACAGCTGTGACATACCACTGGTGACTCCTCCAGCTTTAGACTCAGTATGATCAGAACTAGATGCATGAATTAATCCTCCAAATTAGTTAATTAAGTTCAATTTTCCAAATTTCTCAAAATTAGCAATTTAATTATGCTGGTGTCTAAACACTATTTTGAGTTTTGAAAATGAGCTTACAATCATTTCTCGTAAGCAATTATTTTTGCTGGTCTGTGAAATCTAGTAGTTAAATGCATACGAAGTTTGTTAACCACAGTTTGAACACATACAGCTGTCTGAGGTGACATACCACCATACTACAAACCCAAACAAAAGAAATAGCATAATTTAACATAGTGTATAAATCAGTGATGAAATTCAAACCAGGTATTTGCTGGTTCTCCGAATTACTCAAAATTTCGATTTACCAGTTCTCCAGGACCTGTCACCCCTGATGTAAATCCAATTTGGTGATATAAAGACGTTTATATAATTAGCAGAGATTCAAAGATAATTTAGTTTCTTAGGCGATTTTCACATTTTCTGCATGTCAAAGAGAAAAATGGAGAGTGGTCATTTAAATTGTCATCTTTTTCACCTGCTTACAAATAATTATTTGTGGCTGCTACACTTTGCATGTAAGAATTAGATGTTGGGAGTCTTGCTTTCTTTAGGAAATATATTATAATCTGAATGATATGGACAAATGAAGATAAATTAATGCTTTGAAGGAATCAGTGTAACAATTATTTCCTTGTTCCTCCCAGAAAACCAGCTATAATTGAATTCAATATAAATAAAAATTTAACAATAGTTTGTGCAAAACTGCTAATCTCAGAAAGTACTGCAGCGATTGCCACCAAATTTTTACACAATGTTCCTAAGAAATACAATAACAATCATATATAGATTGTGTGGATGGCACACCTGTGCCATATGCACGCTACACAAATGTAAAAGTGTGGCACTTCTGTGTTTTTTACCTCCTCCCACCTGGTTGCTTCTTATGCTGCGTCACGCACACGTGCAGCATTGTGTGCTGATGCTCTTCCCCCGCACTTTCAATGTCACATTTCCAACGGTTGCTTCCTCAGCAACCGAATAAGCCGCCAATAATAATGTTGCCTCACGCACCAGCTTCCTCAACAATCTGTCAGGCCTAAACCCTCCTTGCCGGTTCCGTCGCTGCTGACTCCCTCTCCTCGCCACTTACGTCACTGCCCACCTCCTCTTTCACACCTCTGGCCTCTGCCAGCACCGACCCTGCCGCCCTCCTCCTTATCCAGGCACTGCTTTTGGTGAAGACTTGGTAAACAAGATTCTCTCTCCCTTTTGCTAACAGCCTGCATCTTCTCAAGCCACGGAAAACTGGAGTAATTTCACAGAGAAAGCCACTTAGGACAGGGACTGGGTGCGCATGTGAAGAGCTTCAAAAAGAGGCAAATCCACTGAGATTTGTCTGCAAGTGCCCTCCCTCTGGGTTGGGACCCAGAGTCGACTTTACGTCCACCCCCCCCCCCCCATCTGCTGCAGCCCTGGATGGGACGGCAGTGAGAAGTGGGGTTGACTTGGCGCTGGCGGTCGCCGAACTCCCTGGGGCAAGAAAAGCGCTTGGCGATTGAGGGGAGGGAGTGAGGATGCATGAAGCAGGATCCGATCGCCCAAACTTGTGGTAAAAGAAGCGGTGGGAGGACTCCCAGCTGCAGCAATGTCTGGCGCCTTCCTATTTGCGGTGTCTATGTCACATGGCAGGCAAGGTTCAGCCAGAGCGACCAAGCCTGCTCTTTAAAGTGTTGAAAGGCGGGGCTCCCTCTGGAATCTCGCAATATCCGTCCTAGTTCCCCTCCCCAAGCCAGTTAAATAGCAGCCCAATGCCACTTCCCCTTTTACTCTAGAGCAGTGTTTCTCAAACTTGGCGACTTTACGTCCTATGGACTTCAACTCCCAGAAAAGTCCCCAAAGTTGAGAATAACTGCTCTACAGCAAGGATAGCCTGTGCTTTACTCGACAGCAAGAATCCCTGAGGTGTTTTGATGCCTGTGAGAAATGGAGCCCAAAGGCTTCTCATTGAAAGTTATAATGGCCATAAGTAGAGGGTAGAGAGAGAAGGGGAGAAATACAGTAGGTAGGTAGGTAGGTAGGTAGAGGGATAGAGAGAGGGAGAAATACGGTAGGTAGGTAGGTAGTGGGATAGAGAGAGAGGGGAGAAATACAGTAGGTAGGTAGATAGGTAGAGGGATAGAGAGAGGAAGAAATACATTAGGTATGTAGAGGGATAGAGAGAGGGAGAAATACAGTAGGTAGGTAGGTAGGTAGGTAGGTAGGTAGGTAGGTAGGTAGGTAGGTAGGTAAAGGGATAGAGAGTGGGAGAAATACAGTAGGTAGGTTGATAGAGGGATAGAGAGAGATAGGGAGAGGGAGAACTACAGTAGGTAGGTAGGTATGGAAAAGGGATAGAGAGAAAGAGGGAGAAATACAGTAGGTAGGTAGGTTGGGTGTATATGGTGGTTGGGTGTATGTGTTTGTGTGCGCAGGTGTAGATCTACACACAGATTGGTTGGCCATTTAAACAGACTGGGCCACAGCAACGTGTGGCCGGATACGGCTAGTAATAAATAAAAGATACTTGTCTTGTTCATTTCTTGCAAAATGCAATTTTCATATACTAGAATTCAGAATGGGAAAAAGAATTTATTAAACAGGAAAACAATTTTTTTAAACTTAACTGTAGTAGTACTGCATTCTGTAACTTTGCCCTTTACAGAATATATTCAGACAATATATTTTTTAAAAATGCAGTGTTCTTTCACGCTTCTTTAAAGATGAATCATTATACTTATGACATAATGGGGCACCTTAATTTTTATTTAAGTTTGTTCTTCAGTTTGCAGTGGGATGGAAAGTTAATTTCATTAGTATTTTGGATTTTGGATGAAAACTTGTAATTTTGATTTGTTTATTTTGTGAAGCATGGCAATCTAAAGGAGTGTTTATTATTTCTATCTCCATTTATTTAAACGTGGAATAAAATAAAGTGGAATAACATGTTTAAGATGGATTATTCCAAATTGCTTAAGATCTATGTGTATGATTCAGATTCAGTTTGATACAAGTACACATCGTAACTTTACCTTTAAATGTCTCATCTATAGGTATCCAAAAAAGTTGCAGACTTGATCCTTGAGAAACAGACTGCATATGTCAAGGTAAGATAATATAAACAAACTAATAAATTTATAAAACTTATATTTATAACATTAAATATTTACTCTGAGCCTTGTGTGTTTACTGCAGAAAGAAAACTGAACATAATTAGTGAAAAGTCAGGTTTGTCTATGTATAAGCTTTACAATTGATTGGGTTGATATATCAGAGCTCTAGTGTAGAATATAGTAAATATACATAGCGTTCTCTGATGCAATGTGGAGTTCTCCACATTGCATGTAGTTTGGGATATTCTTTACCAGTTCAGTAGCATATCTTTGTCATCTTTATGGAGAGTATCCTGCAGCTATGCGTCATGTTTATTTTCTAAGAAAATAAAGGTCATTCTGAAGGTTGGTACTTGTTGGCTTTGTTGCATAGCATTTTCCATGTTTGGTTTCCTTTAATTAAGAAACTCTAAAAATAAATTAAGATGGAATTGGGAGCCTGATTAGAACCAAGGAGATATATGAAGGCACTTTTGATTGTAGGTACCACATTATTTAACTTGTTCTTTTTTTTTTTTTTTTTACTTTAAGCCCTTTTTGGCTGTTTCATAGCTTGCTATTTAAGCAATTCAGTAGCTGTCATTTGAAAGAAAGAAATCTAGATAAAGGATTTAGAGACTTGTTTGAGTCGACATTACTTCTTGTAAACATTCAGAAGCGTCTTTATTTTCCAATGAGTCATTATACCCATTGTTATTTTTATATCATATCCGAAGGCAAAAAAGTAGTTTGATTGCAGTTTGAAAAAATGCTTTCAGTGTTGGAAAATTGCATATTTTGTGTTTAGCACTAGGGATATATTTAATTGAATTCTTGAGCCAGACCAGAAGCAGTTAGTGATTAGAAACCTCGGTACAAATGATGCTGATTGCTTGGGGACATGTTGTGCTTTGTATCATTTTATTCCACGCTCTTTCTTTCTGTCCAGCTCCACATAGCATAAACTGCATATTACTCTTATTTGAATATTTGCTGCATCCTTTAGATTCTTGTTATTGGGCAAGAATAAATTCTGATTTACATGTATTTTCCTTAATGGCAAAACTGCATTTAAGAATTTTGTTCAAAGAAACGGCTACAATTCTTTCCAAAATTACAATTTGGTGTCAAGCTCTAATGCATTCCTAGTGTGAGTTATCTTTGTGCAAGTGATGAATTCTTACATTGTCTTCATTAGATCATTATCATGGTTTACTTGAATGTTTAACTGTTCTTTACTTTTTATATAAAATGTTTGTATGAGAACATTGCATTTTGATCAATGGTTCTATTTCCCTAAAAGCTAAATGGACTTTATAACATTTCTGTAGGAACTTGAACGAGTTACATCATTGCAAACAAGTCTTCAGTTAGCTGCTGTTATCTGTACAAATGGAAGACGGTATGTTATATTTTTGAATTAAGTTTAATTACTTTAGAAAATAACAGTAAAAAAGCTTCATAATTGGTTTATTGTTTTGTTTTGTCTCATTTATATAAGTACAAAACATATAAAGATATCCTGGACTGTAAGACATTGCTGGCTTATATCTCTGGTAATCCAATTCATCATGTCCAATACTGAGTATGAATATGATTGTTGAATGAAAAGTAATGCCTCCACTCCCATATGTTTAATTTTATGGAGATAGCTTAATGAATGAAACAGGAAACTAATCCTTGAAATGATCTCTTTTATCACTGGCATTCATTTCCATATATAACCACAATCATTTGCAATGCATTTCTGCCATAATAGACAATATTATTTTTTTCATACAAAACTTTAGTTTATTCAAAAAAGATTAAAATACAAAACATTTAAAAAAAATTTTTAAACAGCATAAAAATACAACAGAGACATTAAAAAAATTAATAGATATACATCAGGGATGTCAAACTCGCAGTGTCACGGTATCGTCATGTGATATATCGGGACTTTTCCCCCCTTGGCGAAATCCTAGTTGAATGCTGATTAGTATAATACAGCAATTTTGGTTTCCCCTCCTCCTTGCATAACAGGCCAAAAGAATTTCAAACTTGTTAAACTACTAACAAATTGTTAATAGGCAAGATTCTTAAAAGCATCATGAAGGAACATTATATTTTGTCTCTTCATGCAAGTCCTGACAGTCCTTTTCATATTTTCATTTGAGTCAAACAGATTCCTGTGAAAGTAGTCCTTCGTTTTGTGGGGGGGGGGGAAAGTACCACCATATTGACATTTCTCCATGGCAGATGGGGTAAGAAAGGGAAACCCAATTTCAGAACTACGTTTTTAGTGGCTTATGAGGTATGATGCTTAGCATTAATATTTAGCAGAATTTTCCATGATCACCCTCAACAGCTCTTGCATCTCAAAAATAATAAGACCTCCCCAAAAATAAGGCCAAGCACTTATTTCGTGGTCAAAAGAAAATAAGACCCTGTCTTATTTTCAGGGAAACACAGTAATTAAGAATTACTTGTCAAATGTATGGAAATGTATTATTGTATTGAATCTCCCCTCCCCCAAGCTTTTGGATGGTATTTAACAGAATTCTGCATTAACTACAGATTGAATATTTGAAGATTAGCACAATATGACTTTTTGATAAAAGCTTTGATGTCATTAAAACAAAAATATTTTCTGCAGGCATCTGAATACAGCCAAGGTGGGCTTTACTCAAGCCAGCCTGGGTCTTCTTGCAAATCAACGGAAACGCCAGTTACTAGTTGGGCTGCTAAAATCTCTAAGAACAATAAAAACCCTGGTATGAACAGAACATATAATTGACAAATTAATATCCTATAATTTGTGCCACATATAATAATACCTTTCTTCTTTAATTTTTAGCAACAGACTGATGTGCGTTTGAGTGAAATGTTGGAGGTAAGAAATAGATGTAATTGAGGTTGAAAATGTTATTTGTTCTATATATTCCAGATATATTAGAATACCAACTCAAGACAAGCAAGCTAACAGTAAACAGCAGCCCAATCAAAGAATCACCAAGTCCACTGCCACCGACATTAGCAGGGCAAACCACTATGAGAGCAGTATACAAACCAGTATAAAATGAGAGCAAACCCTACTCCTTTACTAGCATTATTGCTTAACTCAAGAGACCACCAAGGACCCCACAACTATGCATCAGAAATTGCTTTGACAAAAATGGACAGCTAACTGCAACAAGAAAACGATATTTTATGTTGCTGTCTGTGGGCAAAGGTTTCTCCTGGCTTTAGTAAGAATAAGCCCTCCAACACTCCTCACTGAAGCTTGGCAATAAGAACCTAATGGTGTCAAGATATGGAGTAGTAAATCAGACTATATCTCCCTTCTAAAAGAAGCTACACAACTTTTAAGTAGGTTGTATAGCAATGGTCTTATACTGACTGAATTCTGAAAGCTGCAGTCTCAAATGTCAACAAGGCTAATTTCTTAATTGGGATATTGTTTGCTTCTTGATTGTTGGTCTAGTGTTAATCTTGGCATTAATCTCTGCTCATCTTGAATGTTGATTTCTGATTAGGTCTTTTTGTTTCCTTTTTGGCTTTTTAATTTTTCTTTTGAATGGTATGTAGATATTGTTTATATCTATGTGCCTGTTGATGACTGATTTGTCTGAGTGCCAAGCTTTCAGGAATTTTCTAGCAATTTTGGGCTTAGCTTCCATAAGCGACACGGCCTTTGTCTCCCCTTGGCGGTTGACATACACCTTGGCCATCATGTTGTCTGTCTGGACCAGCACATGTTGAGTTGAGGATGTATGATTGGAAAGAAAGCTTCCCAGTTGAAACTATGGTTAAGTCTATCCATGTGTAGTGAAATTAAGAAGTTTTCATTCTTGCTGTTGTTCATGCTCTGCTAGTGTTCTGTCTGTTTGCCCTACATAATGACTTTTGTAGTCTTTACACAATATGTTGTAAGTAATTCCTACTTTTTCTTCTTTTAATTTACTTAGGATGTCCTGGAGACGTTTTTCCATTGTTGTTTTGATGGGGAAATCACATTGCCCCTTCAGAGACCTTTTCATTTAAGTGAATTTATATCGATGTTTCTAAAACTCAGCAACTTTAAAGATGGCTAGACTTTAAATCCTAGTATTGCTGGCTGAGGAATTCTGGTAGTTGAAGTCCACATCTTAAAGTTGCTGAGGTTGAGAAATGTTGGTCTATATCAGGTGTGTCAAACTGGCAGCCCACAGGCGGGATGCATCACATGCAGGCCATGCCTGCCCCAGCTCCGCAAATGGGAAAACATCATGTGACGACAATGTGATGCAGCAAATTTGACACCCATGGTTTATATTATCTTACATTGGCCTGAAGACTGCTGCTTCATGCAGATGAATCAGTGATGTTTCATAATTTGCACTGCTAAAAAAGTCTGAAAGTATAACAGCCATGTCCTCTTTCATAGCCTCTACCCAATTGTTTTTAAAAAATATATATTTGATTTCTTACAGGAGGAAGATTATCCAGGTGCTATACAATTGTGCCTGGAGTGCCAGAAGGCAGCTAGCACTTTCAAACACTACAGTTGCATAAGGTAACACCAGGAACATTTTGTGTACCTGATTCTTTTTTGGAATCAAATAGGGTGAACGAAGAGGCAAAGCAGTATTTTAGACAGTTGTTAGTTACTTTGAATTTAGTTGGCTTTGATTATAGAGATTAATTATCTAATTAGAATAAAAAGAATGATATATGTATATGTTTAATGCTTTTAAATTGTACTTTAATAAAGTTTCCGAGATGCAAGTCGTGGCTGCTAACTATGACAGTGCACTTGAGTCTTAAGGGGCTTAGTTGTTATGCAACATAGTATTTCTGTTCCAACATTAACCGATTGTCTTGTACTGAAGGCTGTAAAGTCTCTGCTGCATAAAGACTATATTTGCAATGCTAAGCATACATCTGGAGACGGGCATACTTTAAGATTAATATGCATAGAGTTGGAGTGCATGGTAAAAATGCTTAGACTTACTTTGTACATGATGTTAGACCAAAATGTGATTTGTTTGTTTGTAAATCCAGTCTCCGACTTGTTTGCTTGCTTGTTTATAAAGTTTGTTTTTATAAACTATAAATGTTTTTAATTGTAATTTTAATCAAATTACTATAATAATCAGTAAATAACTTGCTAGGCAATCACATTTTATATTCAATTTCAGTAGGAACTTGTCCTTTCGTCAGTCCCAGGGAAAACATGAATTTTTTTTTAGTGTGTTTCAAAATTCCAACTTAAGGTTAAAGGTTGGTCATCTTTCAAGGAAGGGATGGTTCCAAGAAGCAGGTTCTGCTAAGAAGGGACATGTTCCTATATCCCATTAGATAGTATTATTTCAAGGAAAGGTGATATATTGTAATCTGCATGTTTTAAGAGATTTTGGAATTTTAATATTTCAAGTAGACAAAATATGCAAAAGTCATGTACTAACATTGGTCCAAGATTTTTATAATTGTACATGTAAAGGATTAGACAGAATTCTAATGATTGTAGAATTTCACCCGACTATATTTTATATTTTTTTATTTTCTGATGCTTGAGAATTTGGTATATCCGTATTTTTAAGCCAATCTTATTTTTACTTTCTCTATTAAATGTTCCATTTGTGATTCCTTGAATATTGTGATAAAGATTGCTATTTCTAAATATTTGCAAACTATGTAAAAAAGGTATGAGGAATCCAAGAAATATGTATTTTAGAAGAAATTTTATATTTTACAGAAAAATATTTAAAATAAGAAATATTCTGAATTTTTAAGAATATACTGATGTAGAATTGGATTTAAGAATAAATACATGTAAAGCTGACATCGATCTGTTCATCTATGTGTTCCATCACCTTTTTCTTTATCTTGAAAAAAGAAAGCCAATTTATATAATAATAATAATAATAATAATAATAATAATAATAATAATAATAATAATAATAATAATCTTTATTGTCATTGTAAAAATTACAATGAAATTGGTTAGATGAAGCCAGGTCTCTGTGATGATCATCACACAGCAGTCACGAATGAGCTTATTCGCTGCCATCCATAGCTCTAGTTCATCGGTTTTGTGGACAAAGGATCTAGAGTTGGTTAGGAAAATGCTTGGTAATGCTGGTCTGTCAGGCTGCTTTCGTAACTGAACTAGCAAACCACCTCTGCATCCCCGCTTCTGCTTCCTCTCTCTTCGCTGCCTCCTAGGCCAAACAACGATCCATGGAGAGCCTGGCAGTCTTACTATGTCATTCGGTATATTATGAGACTGCTGGAAGTCGCTGGTAATATCTAGTCGACTAGAAGATCCAATCTTTAATAACTCCCTGCGGGTATAGACTAGTTTTTGCCTAACTCTACTACTGTGACACCAGGAGCTCAAAGCCGCAGCGTCTAAGCGCGCCGCCATCTTGATACTGCTATATGAATATATAGACATTTTAATTAATCGTTAAATACTTTAATACATTGTATTCCCAAATAAATACTTAATATACAAGTATTCCTCCAGTTACAAATGTTCACTTAGCGAATGTTCAAAGTTACGACATTCCCACCACCAAAAGTATTTACAGTCAAGGCCCAAAATTTCATATATTGCGGCACCATAGTGGTCGTTCGCCCTTTTGAACAACCGCAGAGACACTTCAACATGCTCCTTTGGTGACATGCCTGAGAGGCTTGTGCTGCCCCTGTCCATGTCCTGTATAGCCTTGGTACTGTAGCCTTTTTCCAGCCACGTGGAGAAGTGCCAGGCCAACTTCCTTTCTCCACAAAGCCCAACTGGGTGCGGCCCACATAGATTTTACAAATTGCGCTGCTACGGAACTGAAGAGCTTGGTGTGTTACAACCTTGCTCCCCTCACTTGCCAGAAGCATTTCTTTTCCAAATTGCAACAAGTTTGTGGTGCTAAAACAAAAAAAAGATCAGCCTTTCCAGCTTCTTGCAAAAAAAAAAAAAAAAAAAAGTAAGATCTCATGAAGTTGGAAAGGCTGATTTTCCTTTTTTTTTTTTTTTTTTAGCCCCATGAACTTGCCTCATGGAGTTGCTTGGTCTCCTGCTCCGTGTTGGGGAAAGCGACAACTTCGGAAGATTCTTCTTTGGTTTCCCTATGTTTTTCTTCCTTTTGCAACACATTTTCCATTTCTCCATGAAAGAAGGGTGTCTTGAGAAATGCAATGGATGGAGCTGGAAAGCAGGTCTGTTTAGAAGCCCCTCTTGCAATTTGAAAAAATGAGTGCTTTTAGCAAGTGAGGCATGCCAAGCTTTGCAACTCCATGGTGGTGCAATTTGTGAAATCAGAATGGTTTCGGCACTCCAGCAAGTGGCAGAGCAGAGCAGCACCCAGTTCTGAGAGAGGCTGGGGCTTGGCAGAGAAGGCTGGCCTGGCATTTCTCTGCCTGGCTGGACAAGGCCTCTGACACCCAAGTCTGTGCAGGAGGAGAGCGTGCTCAAGCAAGGTGCCAAAGGTTAGTTAGCGGTTGGTGATGGGGTGGAGAGGAAAAGTCCAAGCAGCTTGGGCCCCAAAGGATAAAAAGAGGAGCACTGGATCTCGCAGTGGTGAGGGGAGGCCTTTGGTGGAAGGATACTATGGTCTTGTCCCTGCACTAGTCTTTCCTTGGTCTTCCCCACTCCTGAGGTACCCCATGCGCTCTTAAGGACCTGCGCATTTGATTAATTGGTGGGATGAGGCTCATTCTTTTAATTGGCAGGCTCCATTACTTTCATAACTCGAGGATACAGCATATTTTCTGTATACAGCATATTTTCTTTAGCATGCGAAATTTCTATCTGAAATTTCTTTTCCTCAGTGAAATGGTGCTATTTTCTTTTGATTATTTTCCAGCAAATAGAGACTAAAATAAACTGGAGTCTTAACATGCCTTAATTGTTTCAATAAACGAATGCCACAAGTGAATAGTTTTGGCATAATTAATTAGATCATTGAAAGGCCAAATAATTATTCTGAGAACAATTGTAACTTATTTGTTTCATGTTAGGGATTTGAGGTCTGAACCACAGATTTCCATCACTTAACTTTGATATGAATAAAGTGGCTTTCTGGCAAAGTTGATATAGATGTTTCTTTTTTAAAGGAGCCCAAACACTGTTAGCTCTAGAATGGAATATAAGCTCAATTTTAAAAAATAAATCTTTCTGAGTGAACTGATACTTATTTCTATATTTTGACTCGGTCGAGTCTCAGAGGCTGCATGTGTCTCAGTAAAGTCTCTGTGATGGTGTATAAGATCAGGAAGATAATGGTTTTGACTTAATGTTAGCAATAACATTGTTTCTTCCTAGTTTTTTTTTAAATTCCCTTATAATAGCTTTTTGAAAGTTAATTCTGTGTTGTTGTTTTTAAGGGTTTCTACATGATTCCTCCAAAGTCATTTCTATGCTCAAAAAAGTATTTAGCTTTTGATGGATTTCAGTTCAGAAAGAGAGAGAATCCCTTGAATTAATTTTAACACCTATGACTGTCTAGACACATCCATGTAGTTTTCTTACCAGCAGGATGGAATTGGTGGTCATTGTCTTTTCTGTTTTCTTTTTTCAACTTTCCAGTCTGGTCTGCAACCCTGGTTTCTGATGGTCTCTCATTTAAATAGGTGTAACTCTCCTTAGCTTTTCTGGAATGAGGCCAGTTTAGGCTAGATCCGTGATGGCAGATCTATGGCACGTACGCCGCAGGTGGCAATCAGAGCCCTCTCTGCGGGCACGTGAGCCGTCGGCCAGCTCAGCTACACTGCGCATGCGCCTCCTGTTAGACAGCTGGTTTTTGGGTCACTATCGCGTATGCACAGGGGAACACAGGAGTCACACGTACATGTGGGGAGGAGAACGGGGTTGCACTTGCATGCACAAAAGGTGGGAATGCGGGGGTCGCACATGTGATGATGGGGTATGCGAGGGAATCGCACATACATTGCATTATGGGTGAACATACGTGCACGTTCAGTACACGATGACAAAAAGGTTATCCATCCATGGGCTAGATGCTGTTACTTGTTATAGTAGACCTTTATCAATACTACGAGATTTCTGAATTTTGAAAATTATTTAGTGGGCTGCCCATTTTATTGTTTGGTTTATGCAAATTATATCAAAGGATAAAATATCTGGCTATCAGATGTTTTAGTAGAAATGTATTGTGCATAATATTTTAGAAGAGTAGCCTTAAACGATTTCTGGAACGATACTAATATTCATCTTAATTTGAAAAGAATTATGACTTCTGAAATTTGAAAATGTTATAACTTCTAGTGGTTGTCTTTTGTTTTGCAGTGAATTGAATTCAAAATTACAGGACACCTTGGAGCAAATTGAAGTGAGTTTAGTTGAGTGTAAATAGTTTTGCACATTAAATGATAAAAATATTTTCATCATGCTAGATCAGACTGAAATCCTATCTATTCCAACATTCTGTTTCCACATAATTTAATCAGATGCAGGATGCAAGTTCAATAACTCTTTTCCTACTATTGTTTGTTATGCTGACTTTGAACTAAAGATAACCTGCAGTATAGGCATCCAGAAATTTGCTAAATTATAATTAAAAGGCTTCTAGCTTGTGGTTGTCACCATATTTTAGAAAAAGATTTCCATCATTTCATTATTGGTATGTATTGTCTGCCCAGAATTTAACACACAATTTAGATTCATTGTGTATAGTAATCCTACTTCTGTTATAGTTAGGATTTTGAGAAAATGGAAGAAACCTCCATATCCAATTTCTCCACAACCTACATAATTAACACGTCTTTATCATAACCCATACTTGTATTTTAATTAAACACTAAAGCTGTAAAGCTCATGAGGAATTAATCATTTCCATAGACCATTTAGTTGATTTCTGTCTACTCAATACTCCAAAAGTAAGTTCCTCATACCTTTGTTTGAAGGCATTTTGTTTTATTGCGAACAAATGCATCTAATGTATTTGAATTGTAGTGGGTTTTTTTTTCATACTATCTTTTACTAAATGCTAAATGATTTTTACTTTACAGGAGCAGTTAGATGTAGCACTTTCTAAAATATGCAAGAACTTTGACATAAACCATTATACTAAGGTGCAACAGGCATACAGACTTCTTGGAAAAACACAGGTTAGTATTCTCTTGTTCAAATTACATCCTGATATGCAGTGGGTTAGCCTGCCTTATGACGGTTTCACACTTATGACCATGCAGCATCCCAGTGGTGATGTGATCAAAATTCAGGCATGTATTTATGCCAGCTACAACATCCTAGTATCCAGTGATCACCATTTGTAATATTGACAGCTGACTTCTGACAATCAAAGTCAATGGGGAAGCCAGTTTCTCTTAACAATTGCATGATTCATTTCATTGCAGTGATTTGCTTAAGAACTGTGCTCAAAAGGAGGTAAAATGGAGCAGAGCTCATTTAATAACAGTCTTGTTTAGCCATAGAAATTTTGGACTCAATTGTGGCCATAAGTCGAGGACCATAAGAGAGAGAGAATGTGTGTTTGTGCGCGCGTGTGTTTGTAGAGAGGGAGGGAGAGAGAACAGACAAACGGGGAGGGAGGGAGAGAGAAATAGAGAAATACATAGCACAACTGAAGGAAAATTGAGTCTTGGAAATGAGAAGCCTTATTCAAATGTTCATTCGTGGCACCCAAAATCAACTTTAAATCATGTGCATATTTCTTTTTAAAAGAATTAATTTTGCATTTAATGCTCCCTGGAGAAATAGTTTAGAATCATAAATGATTAAAGCATAGCCTCACAATGTCAATGTAAGAAGAGCGAAATATATTTGTTCCCCTTATTTCAATAGTGTGTTCTTTCATGATTCATCTCTATTTTAGCTTTCAATTATACATTTCCCTGGAGGGGGGAAAATTCACTTTTGACTGGGAAACACTCAGTTGCTAATTTCTGATATTATTCATGAATGAAATTTTTTTTGAGATCTAATTATGTTGAGGTGGTAGCAAAATACGATTCTTATTCTGATTTTGGGAATATAATTATTATTCACTTCTGGGAAGGAAAACCTAGGAAAAGAAACAAGGAAACCCTTGACCTTCAATTTTCATTTGAGTATAAAGAGATACAGATGATCAAATTTGTTATAATGGATGGGAAAGTGTGCTTTGAATGCTATGTTGGAAGAGCGTCGGTGGCACAGTGGTTAGAGCAGGGGTCTCCAACCTTTGCAACTTTAAGTCTGAAGGACTTCAGCTCCCAGAATTCTCCAGCCAGCAAAGCTGGCTGGAGAAGTCTGGGAGCTGAAGTTCTTCAGACTTAAAGTTGCAAAGGTTGGAGACCCCTGGGTTAGAGTGCATACTGCAGGCTACTTCTGCTGCCTGCTGGCTGCCTGCAGTTTGGCAGTTCAGATCTCACCAGGCTCAAGGTTGACTCAGCCTTCCATCCTTCTGAGATGGGTAAAATGGGAATCCAAATTGTTGGGGGCAATATGTTGACTCTGTTAAACCACTTAGAGAGGACTGTAAAGCCCTGAAAAGTGGTATATAAGTCCTATTGCTACTGCTATGGTGCTGTGTGAGCTTTTTTCTTTGTTTGCAGATGTTTCATTGTGTAATTAGGTAATATAAGTGTGAATGAGTTCAAGATTTGCTCCCTATTTCTATACAGTATTTTACCCTGCCAGTTTTGCTGGCAGTATGGTTTCCTTAATAATTTCTTGATTAATGTATTGTTTCCTACCTGATTGTTTGATTACTTATGCTATTGTTACTTAGATGGATAATGAAACATCTGTAAACACATCAAATTCAGAAACTGCCAAGGGTTTCATAGTTTAATCCTGAGCTATAGATATATAGATACATTCACTTTGTTGGAGTTGCAGTGTGTTCATAGAATTAGGGAACTGAATGATTATATGATGCCTTTAAATCCTTCATCTCTATCCAGACAGCCATGGACCAACTACATATGCACTTTACTCAAGCCATTCACAATACAGTATTCCAGGTTGTTCTAGGGTATGTTGAATTGTGTGCAGGAAACACCGACACCAAATTTCAGAAGCTTCAATACAAGGATCTTTGCACAGTATGTAGTTCTACAGTGGTTTTGAACATTTAATGTTTGTATATGCTGATATGCCTACCTATTTTCAAAAGCAACCTTTTAAAATTAAGTCCATATTTAATTTGGGATGAAAACATATGTCATAAATGTAAAGCAACCTTTTAAAATTAAGTCTATAATTAATTTGGGATAAAATGTGTTATAAAGATAAAGTATAATAAGATGGATAGGTAAATTAAAAGCATATTTATAAATTTATAAAGTTACCCCTCTCAACTAACAACTGAGCAGCTAGAAATATAGAAAACATAAAGTAGAGCAAATGGAGTAAAAACAGTGCAAAAAAAAAAGTAAAGTGATAAGGGTCATAGCAAAACATTTCCTATAATAAATCATGTATTTATTTTACACTATAAAGCATGTATGTTGACTTTTCAGACTAATAGTGTATTTAAAGCCTGCTAATTACTGCAGTAGCAACAATTGGTGAATGTTTTTGGAGAAATTTATGTTATTTAGTAAGTATAAGAGTTACAAATATTTTATATTAAATGGAAAATGGTCTGTTTTATTATTGGAAAAGAATTTTTTTTTTAAAAAAAACTGTGATCCATTTTAGAAGTCCATGGAGATATTCAGGCATGTCTCAAAGGTACTTTTTCAAGAGACAACATGATTTTCTGATTTTTCTTTGAAGACGCTTCACTTCTCATCCAAGAAGCTTCTTTAACTCTTTAGAAACGTCTTCAAAGAAAAACCAGAAAGTTCAGTTTCCTCTTGAAAAAACACTTTTGGGACAATTCATTATAACTTTATTTATTTATTTATTTTTCATATTTATAACCCGCTCCCATCTCACAACAAGGGACTCGGGGCGGCGAACATAGAATTAAATCAATAAATGCAAAATACAATACATAGATATTAGATGCCTGTGTTGTAACCGTTTTTAAAACCCTCGTTTATAATTGGCGGTGCTGGGGTTACGCAAGGCCGGCTAGTTGGAAGAAGTGAGTCTTAAGACATTTGCGGAAGAGGCGGAGGTCAGGAATGGTGCGGATTTCAGGGGGCAGGTCGTTCCAAAGGGCCGGCCCTGCCACAGAGAAGGCCCTCCCCCTGGGCGCCGACAGTCGACATTGCCCGACCGACGGCACCTTGAGGAGGCCCTCTCTGTGGGAGCGTGTCGGTCCCAGGGATGTATGGGGCAGGAGACGGTCTTGCAGATAGCTAGGTCCCGAGCCATGGAGCGTTTTGAAGATGGTCGTTAGGACCTTGAAGCGCACCCGAAAGACCACAGGAAGCCAGTGGAGCTCGCGTAGGACAGGTGTTATATGGGAGTGTTTAGGCGCTCCCGTAATTATCCGTGCGGCCGCGTTCTGGACTAACTGTAGTCTTCGGGTGCACTTCAAGGGAAGCCCCATGTAGAGAGCATTGCAATAGTCAAGTCGAGATGTGACGAGTGCTTGAGTGACTGTGCGTAAGGCTCCCCGATCCAGTAAGGGACGCAATTGGCGCATCAGGCGTACCTGATGGAATGCCCCCCTGGCCACGGCCGCCACCTGGTCTTTCATAGTCAGCCGGGAGTCCAGGAGGACACCTAGATTGCGTGCCTTCTCAACAGGGGCTGGTGTTTCGCCCCCAATGGCCAGAGTTGGAATAATCTGGCTGAAACGGGGTGCCGGAAGCCACAGCCACTCAGTCTTGGACGGGTTGAGCCTGAGTTTGTTACTACCCATCCAGATCCGTACAGCCTCCGAGCACCGGGACATAACCTTGACGGCATCATTGGGGTGGTCCGGGGTGGATATGTACAGCTGGGTATCATCAGCGTACAGATGATATCCCACCCCGAAACCACGGATGATCTCACCCAGCGGCTTCATATATATGTTGAACAGCAGGGGCGAGAGGACCGACCCCTGAGGGACCCCACATAAGAGGGATCTAGAAGTCGACCTCTTCCCCCCCGTCAACACATATTGTGACCGACCAGAGAGGTAGGACGAGAACCACCGTAAAACGGTGCCTCTCAGCCCCAACCCCCCCAGTCGGCGTAATAGGATACCATGGTCGATGGTATCAAAAGCCGCTGAAAGGTCTAATAGGACCAGGATAGAGGAAAATCCTCTATCTCGTGCCCTCCAGAGATCATCGACCAACGCGACCAATGCCGTCTCGGTACTGTGCCCGGGTCGGAAGCCGGACTGGCGCGAATCTAGATAGTCAACTTCATCCAAATGTCGTGGAAACTGTTGGGCCACCACACTCTCAACAACCTTCACTAGAAAGTGGAGGTTGGAGACGGGACGATAGTTTTCTAATAATGCCGGATCCAGGGACGGCTTCTTGAGGAGGGGCCTTACCACCGCCTCTTTCAAGACGGTAGGTAAGGACCCCTCACTCAGAGATGCGTTGACAATGCCCTGAAGCCAGCCTCGTGTCATCTCCCAGGATTCCAGTACAAGCCAGGAGGGACACGGATCCAGTAAACATGTGGTGGCCCTGAGTCTCTTTGACAGCTTGTCCATATCTTTGATAGTAACAAAGTCAAACTCCTCCCACAATGGTGTCTCGAGCTGCTTTGGCACTCTCGACAGGGCTATTGACAATGGAGGGTAACTCGCTTCGAATCCGAGTCATTTTCTCCTGCAGATAAATCCCAAATTCCTCTGCTCGACCCTGTAAAGAGGCTTCCCGCGGCCTCTGTTGGAGGAGGGAGCGGGTTACCTTAAACAGGGCGGCAGGGCGGTTTTCTGCGGATGCAATAAGTGTGGCACAATATTCACGTTTGGCCAGCCTTATTGCCACTAAATAAGTCCTAATGTGGTCTCTTATTAGTGTTCGGTCGGATTCAGATTCACTTGAAGCCTGATGAACAAGAGATAAATGGTTTTTGTTTTGTTTTTAAAGGGAGGAGGTTGGGTGTCCTCTTAAGAAGAAATTGTTAACTATTCCATCTGTATCAGACAGACATATGTATTATTAAATTACAAAAGTATATATGGAGCTTATCATTTTTAATGTTTGTTTATTCATGTTGTAAGCATTACAGTTAAAATTAACGCATGCTAAGTGACATAGAATTTAAAATACAAAATGCAAGACTAAAACATGTACAAGTTAAACAGTCATTTTTAATTGTTGTTTTTTGCTAATAGTTAACTTTTATGTCTATTTGGCATTATTTTTGAATTAAGAAAGCAAGATACTTTCACAGACCTGTTTTGTTTATTGCACAGCACATTACATCAGACAGTTACATTCCATGCCTTGCTGATTTGTGCAAAGCTCTATGGGAGGTCATGCTGAGTTATTATCGTACAATGGACTGGCATGAAAAATATGACCATGGGGAGTCTCCATCTTCTGGTAGGAAATGCCTCTTGCTATTTTCAGTTTCCAAGCATAAAAACTGGAGTGGAGCCCATCTGATCTGTTTGAACAACATGGTCAATGTGTTTCCATTGTTTCAGTGGGAAGCTGCGTGTCTTAGTTTAAGGAACACATACCAAGTGGTTGTTGTATTTTATATTCAGCATCTTTTTTGATTAATTAGCATTTTCTTTGGCACATCTAAACATTTGTTTGCGAGAGGCCATTCACTTTTATTTGGTCATAGATTTAGGGTCTTAATTATATTTAGCATGCTTGCCTAGTGCAAAATATGCACAACTTGTGGTCCCAGAATCTCCTTCTACTCTGAAAGCAATGGCTTCACAAACTCAAAAATGTAATATAAATATTAGGACCTTCAGATCTACTCTCTACTAATAAAACTCACTGGAAGACTGAACCAATTCATTTTCTCTCAAACAATTTACTTAAGTTTTTGTAGCGGTGAAATTAAAGGGGGAGGTGCTATGTACATCACATATAAATTCCTGGAAGAGAGATGAGATTAGCTATACTTAGTTTAATTAATTGTCCTGATTCCACTCACTCCTTTTTTGCTTCTAATAAGTTATTCATAGGCTAAATGTGATCTTTAGCTTGCAAATGTGTTGTATCTCAGGTCTCACATACAAGGCTGAAGTCTAGAACACATTTATTAGGGGGTTATTTTTGTTGAACATAGTAAAGTATTTTATTCCACTTCTACGAGTGAGAGGAGGACAAATGATTAAATGAGCATCATGCTATTGTTATGCAGATTCTGCTGCTTTGGTACGTTTTGTCAGTTTGGCAAAATTATTGGATTTGGGGGGAACTCTATTACATACCTTATCAAATTAGATCTGCATGACTGACTGGTAATTTTTTTAGTGATGTAGTGAGGCATCAATGAGGCAGTGAGCATTGGGCCACATTCAGTAGCATATTAGAACAGATCTGTAAGCTCTTTAAAACAGCTCTTTTATTGTTACATAGTTGGCTTCCTTATCATCAGGACTCATCAATCCCAGCCAGCAGATTAGTCAAGGACAATGTGAGCTGTTTGAAGTTGTATCTACCGTATTTTTCGGAGTATGAGACACACCTTTTTTTGTCTAAAAAGGGGCTGAAAATCTGGGTGCGTCTTATACATCGAATATAGCATTTTTGCCTCCTGAAACCCCACCCCCTTCACCAAAATGGCTGTGCCTAGCCTTATGGAGGCTTTCAGAGAGCTCCTGGGGGCTGGAGAGGGCAGAAATGAGCCTAAATCGGGCTGTTTTTTGCCCCCCCCCAGCCCCCAGCAGCACTCTATAAGCCTCCATAGGGCTATGCATTCAATTTATTTGACACAAAAATGGCCGATTTTTGCGTTAAATGGGGCATTTGTTTCCTCATTTTCTACCCCCATCCCCCAGGAGCACTCTGCAAGCCCCCCCCCCAAGGCTAGTCATGCTTTTTATTTGAAGAAAAATGGCCCCGTTTTCGTGGAGAAACAAGCAGTTTTGGGGAGGTTTGCAGACTGCAAAAACACTTTCGGAAAGCTCTTTTGGAAGGCTCTTTAATTGTTTCTGTGCCAGGAGAAACAAAGTCCTAAGGTTTGTCAGCGATTTTCTTCTCCAGGACATGGATAAACACACCTGGAAACATCAACCTACCTACCTACTCTCTCTCTCTCTCTACCTACCTACCTACTGTATTTCTCTCTCTCTCTCTCCTACCTACCTACCCACACACACACACTCCCTCCCTCCCTCCCTTCTGTATGTCTCTTATCTCTCTCTATTTCTTTCTGTCTATTCCTTTATCTACCTACCTACCTTCTCTTTCCCTACCTATCTACTCTATTTCTCTCTCGCTATTCCTTTATCTACCTACCTACCTACTAACCTACCGACAGAGACACTCTCTCTCTCTTCCTACCTACCTACTGTATTTCTCTCTTTCTATTTCTCTCTATCCCTCTACCTACCTATCTACACACACTCTCCCTTATTTCTCTTATCTCTATTTCTTTCTGTCTATTCCTTTATCTACCTACCTACCTTCTCTTTCCCTACCTATCTACTGTATTTCTCTCTAGCTATTCCTTTATCTACCTACCTACTTACCTACCTACAGAGACACTCTCTCTCTTCCTACCTACCTACTGTATTTCTCTCTCTTTCTAGTTCTCTCTATCCCTCTACCTACCTATCTACACACACTCTCTCTCCCTATATACCTACTGTATTTCTTTCTCTTTCTTTCTCTCTATCTTACCTACCTACCCACACACACGCTCTCTCTCCCTACCTACCTACTGCATTTCTCTCATCTCTATTTCTCTCTCTATTCCTTTATCTACCTACCCTCTCTTTGCCTATCTATCTACTGTATTTCTCTCTCTTCTCTCTCTCTATTCCTTTATCTACCACCTACCTACCTACCCACACACACACTCCCTACCTACCTACTATAGTTCTCTCTTTCTATTTCTCTCTATCCCTCTCCCTACACACTCTCCCTCTCCCTACATACATATATTTCTCTCTCTCTCCCCCTTTACCTACCTATCTACACACACACACACTCTCTCTCCCTACCCACCTACTGTATTTCTCTCTTTCTCTCTCTATTCCTCTATCTACCTACCTACTTTTTTTTGTAATTTGCCTCTTCAAAACCTTGGTCGACTTATACTCCGGTGCGTCTTATACTCTGAACAATACGGTACTCATAGATTCTCATGTTCTAAGTTATAAAACACAAGACTTTGTTTATAGCATTTAATTTCTATTTGGAGATGTTGAAGATTGAAAAGAAATAAAATCAATCAACAATGCCCGAAATCTTTCCTTTTTTTTGTAAAACTTAATTTTGTCCTCATTTCTGATGTCTGAAATTACAATTAAATTATATTTTAGATGGAAATAACATTCTGGATACTGAGGAGACTAATTTTGATCGCAGCTACGTGAAAAAAAAATTGGAGCATGGCCTTTCACGAATATGGCAGGTTTGTTTGAAACTTTATCTATCAAAATAAGATCAATTTCTGTGCATGATTTTAAATGACATGTTTAAAAAATGGAAAAAACATTGTTGATTTATCTTAAAATGACAGATGTTCCCTGGGGAATGAATATCAGTTGAAAGGCTTTGTTTTCTATGTATTTATTTTACCCTGTATCTTACTCAAGCTTTTGTATTGAGTGCAAGGTGATTAATCTTACTGATATTTTATCTTGTTTTTATACTGAATTATTTGTGAACGAAGGAAGAGTAACTCCTAGCATTGTCATACTGCAGCAACATTTTTGTTTTATGCATGCTGTTTTAAAATTTTAATTGTTGCAATGCAGTACTCTTGAGTTGTGTGCCAGATTCAAGGAAATTGATATGAATAACATCACCAAAGACTAATAATGAGCTTTCTTTCCAAATCTTGGGTTTTGAATCTTTAGTTTTTGCAGTCTTGAAATTCTAAGACTGAGGCCTTCTTTCTAGATCATTTTGTTGGCCATCATGTTCTGTGAAAAAAATCCTCAACTTCATTTTTGTTGTCTGATAACAATTGCTAGCAAATTACAGTTCTTGAAACTTTCATCCTGCTATCATCAATTTAAAGGATGTATCTTACAACATCTTCCATTGTTGAAGGACAGAAACCCATTCCTGTGAAATGTCAGTCTTGACAGCAATTTCCCTTCAATGATTCTATTATTGTCTTTAAACAGTTCAGCAACCTTTCTCATATGAAACTAGTTGTTTGGTGTCATAGGTCATCCACTTAATTCTTGATCCACAAATAGCTCTTCCCAGTTTACCATTTTTTCTGTTGTTTGATTCAGCAATGCACACTACTTGTGTCAACACAGCCATCACTATGAACAATCAGTATCTGGTTGTCAATTCCATTTAGAGGAACCCCTTTGGTAGTAAAAAAATATAATTGCTGCATTGCTTAGAGTACACTCATAAGTATTCACTGCAGAATGCTTAATATGGTCTTTTCTCATAGCAACTTTCCCCAACTAAAGTAAAAGAACAGATGCTAAAAAACATACAAGATCTTCTGCATCTGTTCTATGATTTTTTGATGATTTATAACATTAAAGGCATTACTTTCTATTTAACCATCAGTTTATCTTTATCTATCTGTGCTTGTACTAAACAGTTGGTTGTACATGTGTATTTATTATCTGAAGAATAGCCCTAAACTGCTATAATCAAGTTGAATTTCCACAATGTTATCGAACTACTTTTAAATTAAAAAAAAACTTTATTGCTTGAATTTCTATAAAATATAAGAGTAATGTGTGATATGAAGAATATCTACACATGCAGAGTTCATGCTAACTCTGTAATATTATTGTCCACCTAGAGTAGCCTTATCAGGAAGATGGGCAGCATATAAATTTAATAAAATAAAACAAAAAATTATGTTCTGTCTATACGCATTTCAGTGTATAGTGATTCCAGGCTAGCTCTATGCTTGATCCTTCCCTGTCAGACTGGGTGCTTCTCAACAAGTAATAGCAAGAGACAGACAATAAACTATGTTAATATTAATTTTACTTTTAAAACTGAGTTTAAATAAACAACTATCCTGCAAATCTTTGGGGGATCTTTGATGAATTTCAGCTAATGAGCAAACCATGAGGAGCAAACAAATGAAGAACAATCAAGATTTTCCCTTTTTTATGCTTTGTGATTGTTTAATTATAAATAGTTAATATAGCAAATTATTGTTTCTCTAGTATTGTTTCTCTAGTATTCTCTAGTATTGTTTCTCTAGCCTTTTTGTTTTTACGTAGGATGTCCAATTGAAAGTGAAGATCTATTTGCTGGGCACCGATATGTCTAACTTCAAATATGATGACTTCATATTTGTACTGGATATTATCAGCAGGTAATTTGGATAGCATCTATTTTAAGGAAATGTTATCAAAACAATTATGCAGAATAGGTTGAATAGGTTGTTAATTACTAAGCCCATTTGGCTATTAATAGGACAATCTCCTGAAGCTCTAAGATATATTGTAGATTAACTTTCTCCACCTTGGTGTTCTCCTACAATCCCTTAGCCTGCAAGGAGGATAAATTTATTCAGATAAATTTGATATGCCACTTTAGGTAAGTTTAGGATATTTTCATGCAGTAAAAATGTAGAAAATGAGACCAAAACACCTTTCATAAATTATAAACATTTCTGAAAAGAGTTAAGTGTAATGAATAGGAACCAGCCTCCATTTCCAGTTGCTCCATAGAAAAGTCTTTACATCCACAGTAGGTCTGCAAAAAAATTTCCTTTGGATATCTTATGTGGAAGACATACACAGGCATAGATGATTCTGCTAGTAATTTGGACCCAAGAAATATAAAGCTTTATATGTTGTAATGAATTGCTTGGGAAACAACTGGTGATAGGTTCAACTGTTTCCACTTTGAACTGATGCGATATCTCCCAAAAACACAATTTAATATCTTTGCAGCCCTAAATTCAATTAGCTACAGTTTTTGTACTGCACTACAAGCATTGAAACTATTAGCATCTTTGTCATTTTTGTCCACCATTGATGACTGATCCAAGAAGGTCATTGAGAGTCCAAATGTTCTGATTTTCAGGATTTATAAATTAGGTTCTTATATATTTAGAAATAAATGTCTTATTCAAATCAGATTCAGTTTCTCACTAAATTAAGTTTTATCTATGCTGCTGTTGTAAGCAAGTTAATATTGCAATATTTTGCAACATGTCTTTAATTAGAAAGTGTTTTGGGAGAACGATTTCAAAAATTTAAGAAATTTTTCTAGATTTGCAGAAATTAGAGACCCATAAAGATAAGAGTTTTTTAAAATATTTACAATTACATGGTGCAGTGATTGTTTAATTGGAATATTTTTTGTACTAGGCTAGTGCAGGTTGGAGAAGAATTTTGTGGCAGCAAGTCAGAAGTGTTGCAAGATTCCATTAGAAAACAAAGTGTCAATTATTTCAAGAATTATCACAGGTAAGTTTTACAATTTTTTCAGTTGTAAAAATTTTATAATATAGTGGAAACAAATTATAAAGCACATACTCATGCATCCCACATTATGTGATGTTCATATAATAATAAGAAGCAAAATGAATGCTTACTTATAAATGTGTAAATTAATATAAACTTTTCCCTAAAAAAAGAAGTCATTTATTTTCCATAATGAAGAGATATGATATGATAACTGACGTCTATTAATATAAAAGGTCTTTATTTGTCTAGATAAGTATTGCCAAATCTGGCTAGGAGTAGCCAGGAATTTTCTCAGGAATTCTTGCCAAGCTTTTCCCCATCCTTATAGATGGCAGAAATTAAATCTCAGACTTTGAGTAACAACTTCTGACTATCTGACTGCTAATTTAAGAATATATTCCTACATAATTTCAATAATATACAGAATATAGCCTAATCCCTAATTCCATTTGTACATTAGGCTAAATAAAAAAATAAAAGAACCACAATATAAACTGCTCTTGTTATTTAAAAAAAGTATCTTTCTTTTTCTAGCAATGAAGAGGGTTAAACTACTGGATAATTAATCCCACGTTTTACTCTAAAGTTTATGCACAGGCCTTCAGGTCAACCTTGGTAATGACTGTTGGACAAATCTCTTCAGTTTTCTTGGCAAGATTTTGGGAAGTGGTTTGTCACGAAGTGACTATTTCAAACTTACACAGTTGGCTTTGTGCCTGACAGCTAGAAATCATGATTTCCTTGTTTCTAATCTGACACTTTTAACCAGAACACCAAACTGACTCTCACTTTAAACTTAAAAATTCATTTACATTACTATTTCTGTTTGTTAGGCTGCTGACTGATTTAAGTCTCTTACAGATACCTGTTGTTCAGTTTTTGTTGAGCAAAACTATTCAGTTTTTATCATTTCTAAAGGGAAATGGTAAAAGAAAAATGCATTATTTGCTGGATATTTTGAAAACTGTTTCTTTATATTTTAGCTTGGTGAGCAATCAAGAAGAAATAACTCAGTAAATATTTTTGTAAGCCACCCGAAGTCACTGAGAGTCAGTTGGGTCACCATATAAATTTTCATAAGTAAATAAAAAGTCATTTAAATTAATAATAATGTAATTATTCTTCATTATAGTGTTTTTCTAAACGCTTTTTACTGTTGCTAATTGAGTTGCTAAAAGAGTGATACATACATTAATTATATTTCTGTAATTGTGTTTTAGCTGTCGTCTAGTCAGTGGAAAATTGTTGCATTTCTTTTTGGGAGTAAGGATTGTAGTTTTGAGAAAATCCTACATGTACTTGTTGAGAACATTCCATAAGGAAAGACAACCAGGAGAGATGAAAAGGCTAATCAAGTATTGCTCCCATTTTGTTTCCTGATGACTGTTATTCAAAGACTCTGCTTATAGTTGGAAGTTAGAATAATAATGTTATGTGCATTATGAAGCTATATTTCTTTAACTAAATTACTATAGCTTAGTTTCATTGAATGATCCTAGTGAAAACAGAACCAACCAACCTCCATCCATCTGTCCCCTATCATGTATAACAATATGGCCCTGGTGAAGACTTTGCTTCTTCTTTTCTATTTTTTCTAAAATAAACTACAGGGTCTGCTTTTGCTGATACTAATTATTTATTTTAGAACTCGTCTTGAAGAACTGCGGATGTTCTTAGAGAATGAGACTTGGGAACTTTGTCCTGTTAAGTCAAGTTTCAGCATATTGCAACTTCATGTAAGTCCAGACCATTTCAAACGCAGGAAAGATAATGGCTGCTTTGACCAAGGCTGCTATATAATGTTACTGAAATCTTGTATCATATACATCTCCACTCATTAACTTTTCAGGCATCACTATAATGGTTTCCATGGATCTCTAAACTAGGTTAAGAGAAATAGCTTAAGAGAAAGTTTGTGCAACTAACCAAGCCCAAACCATGCTCAGCATTAACAAACTAGTTGCATCTTCTGCTTAAGGGAAATATGGAATTGCCAGCTGTTCCTAGCTAGTGATAGCTCTAACTTTCAACAGCTCTGAAAATACTGTCAGACTCCATGAGTGAAGGAGAGCCCATGCGGCATCCCTTCTGGGAATACAAATATTTTTCACTGTCAGCTTAGGGTTACAGGTTGCATATTGATACATCTAAAAGCAGTTTTGGCAACTTTTCTGAGCTCAGTTTTGACAATCTTTTATATATTTAATTATTTTTATTGTTATATTTTTAAACAGCCATTGAAGCCAAGTGCATTTCAATTCTCATAGTTGTACACATGTTAAATCTCTATTTGCATAATTCATTAAAATGCATTAATTAAACTGTTTAAAAAGCTTTTTAGTTCTAAGATGTATTATATACCCTGTGAAGGAATTTGACAGATCTGTTAAAATTATACAGGCATTCAAATAATCATTAAATATGGAGTTTTTAAAAATGCAGGAATGAAAGCATTACTGACTAAAAAGTTAATATTGCAGGATTTGTCCAGAAAGTGTTGTATCAATATGTAATAATATTGATAAATATTTAAACTTCACAACCAGTGTATAAATAATCTTCTGTTGATGGTAATAGGAATTTAAGTTCATGGGACAATCACGTTCCCCTACTGTGTCACCAAGCAAGCAGCCTGCATTAGAAACAGAAGGAGATTTAACTCTTTTTGAACAATATCGTAATGGAGGAAATCCCTTTGAAATCCAAGCCAACAACAAGGATGATGAGACAGAAGACGTGTTGGCTTCTAATGGGGTAAGTAAAAAAAATCCTGCAAATTATAGTGCATAGAACAGTGATGGCGAACCTTTTTAGGCTCGCATGTCTTAAGGGGGGGGAGTGCAGGGGGGTCGTGCGCAGGTATGCCGCACCTATAATGCAATGTGCGCATCCCCAGTGCACCTGCGCGCATGACAGGCACTCCACAAATTTTTCAGTGCTTTTTTCGCCCTCCCCAGGCTCCAGAGGCTTTATAGGAGCCTGGGGAGGACAAAAACAGCCGTGCCATGGAGGCCCTCCGGAAGCTTCAGGAACTTCCCTAAAGCCTCTGGAGGACTAAAAATGACCCTATGAGGAAACTGGAAGTGACTTCCAGTTTGCTTGTAGGGCTGTTTGCTTGTAGGGCTGTTTTTAGTCCTCCGGAGGCTTCACTGGGGTACTGAAGCACTGTAAATGGTTCCAAGAAACCCAGTGAACTTTAGTGGCTGAAAGTGAAGACCATGAGTTCCCTAACCCACTTCAGTCTTTGGGCCACTATCCCATGCTAGGTCTCTTAGTCATGTTTAAGCTTCTTAACACGATCCTTATGAGAACCCCCTGATCGTGAAGCCTCCGGAGGACTAAAAATAACTTCCGGTTTGTTCATAGGGCTGTTTGTAGTCCTCTAGAGCCTTCAGGAAAGTTCCTGAAGCTTCCGGGGGGCCGGGAGGGGCTGTTTTCGCCCTCCCCAGGCTCCTATAAAGACTGGGGAGGGTGAAAAATGGCTTTAAAAATGGCTCGTGCTGGCCAACTGACAGGGCAAGGCCTCGCGTGCCCTGCCAAATGGCTCCGTATGCTGCCAGTGGTACGCGTGCAATAGGTTCGCAATCCCTGGCGTATCGAACACTGATATTCAAAAGAAATACTACAAAATAATTAATAATCAAAGGATGATTTGAAGTTTGTTTGGAGATTGCATTGTATAGCTTATACATTAAACTAAAAATGCAAATAAATTGGACATGATTTATCTTTATCTGATTTTTTTATATCTAAAAAACCTGGCATTTTAATAGGGGTTGTATAGATTTCCTATATCTACTGTAATTGGTTAGGCATAGGGGCAATTGATGCTGTTTAAGACCAAATAGTGGCATCCTTACTATCAAGAATTGAATTCATTTGCCAGACAGAATGTTAAATTGTGATTAGACATCTGACAAAGACTTCTCCCATATATATCATCGAAAGAGATGGCTTACTTTCATACAGAATGAAAGGGGAATAATTGGACATTTACAACTGGTAACAATAATGTTACTATTTCTTTGGATTTTAAAAGATATATTGTTTAAAAAATCACTATTAAGATGCAAAGCTGCCCATTTGGAATTAGTCAGAAATCTTGGGTATAACAAATTAAAAGAATCGATAGTTTGCTCTGAGAAGTAAATTACTCTTGTTTAGGAATATTTTGATACTTTTTATTTTATGTTACCTGTCCATCTAATGAGTGTTGATTTGGAGTGGGCTGTAGGTTCAGTGAATAGTACTATTTATTTATGTAACTAAACATTTAAACTACTCTCTGCTCTCACTTGATATAATTCTTTAATTGCTGGATCTAAATTTGCTTTTTTTGTTTTGTTTTATGTGTATGTACATATACATTTTATCCCACAAGTATACACACCCATTACTACAGTTGACTTGTGGTTAGCTTATGCCAATCTTCTCTGTGTGCTCCAGATATGTTTGGACTATAAGTTCCAAATTCTCCTGTGTGCTGCTTTGGGGAATCCAAAGCATGGGTTTAACATAGCCTTCTAGCCTAGAGACGACTGAGTTATTTGAATAGATGGCCACACCTCCTCCTTCCGCACATGCTCAGTTTATTAACTCAGTCCAGCCTTAAGAGACACGTTTTAATTCCTCTCTCAGAGGATTTTATTTGTATTGAGTTTTTTTCTTGTTTTCGTTAAAAATTTTCATACCTTTGGTTGGATTGTTTCGTTATTCTTGAACTGTAAGTGTTTGAATTTATTTGTGTTTCTCCGTCCCCCGCGTTCCCCTTGCGGCTCCAGCGGCCTCAGGGGGGGGGCCTCCCGAATCTGGCTCCGTGACAGGCTGGTGCGCCGCCTGCAGTTTGTTCCCGCGTCAGGAGGTTGGTTCGCCACCTTCAAGTTCGGGGGTTTCCCAGCCGAGCAGGCTGCGGCTTTCGGAGCGCGATCCGCGGACTTGCGCCTTAACGCGGCTGCGGTTGGAGGCTTGGCTCAGGTGCCGCGATGCAAGCGCCCGGTTTAAGCGGCTGGGGAAAGGGTCCAGCGCGCTGTGGTTGGGGCCGTATGTGCCGGAGTTTCGGTCTTCGGGCGCGAGGTTGAGCGCAGCCATTTTGGGCGCTCCTTTGAAATTGCCGCCGTTTCGGGCGCGCCGCCGCCATTGGCTGCAGGACTTTCGCGCCGATTGGAACCGCGCATGCGCGACTCGGCTTTTGCCGCCGGTGCTGCCTCATTGTCGCGCCTGCCGTCGGAGGAGTTGGTTCGCCTGCTCTCCCTCAGCTCGAGTCTGTTCGGCCTTGCTTCGGCTGGCTTTTGGCCTCATTCGGCTTGTACTGCGGTTTGTGATTGAGCCCTTTCAAACCACCTCATGGCTGAGCAATCTGCCGCCGGAGGAAGCGCTGTTCCTTCTCCCTCTCCTCCCCTCCCGTCCACCTCTAGGGCGAGTAGAGCTACAACTAGGGCCTCTTCCCTGCCACCGCGTGCTTCGGCCGCGGCCCCCGGGAAGGCCGCAAAACGTCCGGATAGGGGGAAATCGAGCGCGGCCGCGCGCATAGCTCCCAGGGCCCCGCCTTCTCTTTTGCCCGAGGGGTCTAACCCGGAGTTGCCCGTCGCCTCTCCTCCCGTGCGGGGGTGGTCCCCGGATGCCCCGCCGGTATTACAGGCCCAAAATGAAGGCCTTCCTTCAGTTCCTTTGGGGACCGCAGGGCCTACCGGGGCTTTAGCTGGCCCTGGGCCTTCCAGATCAAGGCCTTCGGCCACATTTACTCCTACGGCCGCGGGCCTGCGAATCTCTGAAGGTTCGGGGGAAGAACTTTCCCCTGGCATCCGCAGCATGATTGCTGCGGCCATTTGTCAGGGCGTGGATGCTGAACTATTGCGCAGGACCCATAGGCCTACAATCCCGGCCTTGCCTAGGGATCCCTCTGTTTCCCTGGTCGATCCGGCCTCCCCCAGTCATTCCCTACTGAGTGAGGGCCTTGAGTTAGTAGAGGAAGGGGAACTTCCTGAATACGATCTGTCTGAGGATGAAGGGTTAGCGCAGGGATCTGCAATTCACTCTGGTCTGTTTAGTCCGACCTTGTTCAAATCTTTATTGTTTAAGGCCAAGGCCACGGCTCACATGGGAGGGGCCTCATCCCAACCTGGCACTGATGTAGGTTTCGAGGCCGCGGATCGTGTTTTTGCGGAACAGGTCCAGGAGCAGGATTTGGTTCCCTGTCCCAAACTATTCATGGACCTCATCCAAAAGCAATGGGAACAACCCACAGCTATTTCTCCCCCCAGCAATGGGGACAGGAAACTGTACGCCTCAGCCACGGATCTGGACAACCTTCTCCAATTCCCAACGGTTGATCCGCCAGTGGCGGCCTTGGCCTCCCCTGCATTGATCCCTTCAGAGATTTCTGAGGGCCTCAAAGCCGAGGACCGCAAGGCGGAGATTGTTATTCGCAAAACGCATCAGACTTCGGCCTGGGCATTGAAGGCTGCAACCGCAGCCTCTTTCTTCAATAGGACTTCACTTCTATGGCTTAGGCAATTGCAAGACAGACTGGCCCCAGAGGACTTCCGCCTGCACCAGGATGTCAACAAACTGGTGGCGGCCCTGGAATTCTCTGCGGATGCCACCCTCACGGCGGCCAAGTTCGCATCCAGGGCGGTGGCATCCAATGTGGCTTCCCGCAGGCTTCTTTGGCTCCGCCACTGGCAGGCGGACGTCCGTTCAAAGTGGCGCCTGGCCTCTACCCCGTTCAAAGGGGGGTCTCTCTTTGGAGCGGCCTTGGATCCTATTCTAGTTGAAACTAGGGATAAGCGGAAGGTCCTTCCTTCAGTGGCTAGGCGATCTGACCGTAGGCATCAGCCCTTCCCTCGGAGGCAGTCCTTTCGGGGAGGCGACTCGGGGTTCTCAACAGCACCCTATCACCAGTCCTATGCTAGACCATACGCCCCAGCTCAGGACAGAGGTCAGGACAGGCCCGCAAACCGGGATCGGAACAGGCAGCCGCCCGGTTAGGCGATGCACAGACGGCCCTTTCGAGGTTCCGGCAACCATCCCTTTCGCCGCTACCGGTGACTTCCCCGGGGTCAGTTCTATTGGCGGCCGACTCTCAGCTTTCGCTCGCCAATGGACCGAGACCACCTCAGACGCCTGGGCACTTCAAACTGTGACCCAGGGTCTCACACTAGAATTCCTCTCTCTCCCCCCGAGACGCTTCATCAGGTGCCCGGTACCCAGGTGCCCGTCCAAGCGGCGACTCATGGACGCCGAAATCAACCATCTCTTGGACATCGATGCCATCGAGCAGGTGCCTCAGGGTCAGACTGGATTGGGGTTTTACTCCATCCTGTTCCTTGTTCCAAAGGGCTCGGGGGGATGGCGAGCTATTCTCGATTTGAAACGGCTCAATTATTACCTGATGTATCGCAAATTCAAGATGCAGTCTCTAAAGAGCATCTTGCTGTCTATACGTCAAGGAGATTACATGACGTCTATAGATATCAAGGAGGCCTACCTCCACGTGCCCATTCATCCAGCCCATCGGAGGTTCCTCAGGTTCCAGTACGCGGGGCGGCACTATCAGTATCGGGCCCTCCCGTTCGGCCTCTCCTCGGCTCCACGCACCTTCACCAAATTGCTGGCGGTAGTGGCGGCTGCCCTACGAGCGGTGCCAGTGAGAGTCAATTGTTACCTAGACGACATCCTGGTCCTTTCGTCGTCCCACCACCTCGCTCGTCAGGACCTTCAAACCACCATGGAGTCCCTTCAACGTCACGGGTTCGTCCTGAACCTTCCGAAGAGCCACCTACACCCGACCAGGTCCCTGCTCCACCTGGGCACAATCCTCGACTCTGTCGATTGCATCGTCTCTCTCTCCCAGGACAGGCGTCGAAGCATACAGACCTTGGCCTCACAGATTCTCCGTCTGAAGTTCCCGTCTCTGGCTTCCCTATCGAAACTTCTCGGGAAGATGGTCTCTTGCATAGATGTCGTTCCATGGGCCCGGTTCCACGCACGTCAACTGCAGTGGTTCTTGCTTCCATACCAGCGGAATCACACCAGCCACTCCAACGCCAAGACACGTCTTCCACCCAAGGTACTGCGATCTCTACGTTGGTGGACGTCCTCCAGCCTCACCAAGGGGTGCTTATTCAAGGAGCCGGAACGGGTCGTGGTGACGACCGACGCGAGCCTCTTCGGCTGGGGAGCCCATTCCGAGGGTCTGGTGGCGCAAGGCAGGTGGTCGCCCCAGGAACTGCGCAACAGCATAAACTGGCTGGAGCTCCGCGCCATTCGCCTGGCTCTTCGCAAGTTCCACCCGACGGTGTCAGCTTCTCACGTTCTGGTTCTGACGGACAATGTGGCATCCAAGGCTCATGTGAACCGCCAGGGGGGAACCCACTCCAGGGCCCTTCTACAGGAGTCCGAACTCCTTTTTCACTGGGCGGAGAGGAACCTGCTGTCCATCAAGGCGGAGCACATCTCGGGTGCCTCCAACACACAGGCAGACTGGCTGAGCAGGGCCACGGTCGATCAGGGGGAGTGGCAACTGCACCCCTCTCTCTTCCGGGAATTATCGAACAGGTTCGGCCATCCACAAGTGGACCTCTTTGCGCAGCCTCACAATGCGCAGCTGGAACGGTTCTTCTCCAGGTTCAGGACTCCAGGAGCGGAGGCCACAGATGCTCTCCGCAGTCCATGGCCAGAGACGCTGCTGTATGCCTTTCCTCCGCTGCCTCTAGTACTTGTCGTCATCCAAAAGATCCTGGCGGAAAGGGCGGAGGTCCTCCTCGTCGCCCCAATGTGGCCCAGGCGCCTGTGGTACGCGGATCTGGTACATCTGTCCGTGTCCCCTCCATGGCGCATCCCGGACGACCAGATCGTTCTATCCCAGGGGCCTCTAGTCCACCCGGACCCTCAACTCCTGCAACTAGCCGTGTGGCATGTGAGCGGGCTCTCCTTCTGAAACAACATTTTTCAGAGAAGGTCATCGCAACGATACAAGCGGCCAGGCGCCCGTCCACACTTCGCATATACGAGGCCACCTGGCGCGCCTTTTGTTCCTGGTGTCGCACGGCGCATGTGGACCCCTTGCGGGCAACCATTCCACAAGTACTTGATTTCCTCCAATCGGGCTTGGACAAAGGACTTGCTCCCAACACGCTCCGTCGGCAGACGGCGGCCCTATCCACGGTGTTGATCTGCGGTGGGTCTCGATCCCTGGCTCGTCATCCCAGGTTTCGCAGCTTTATACGGGGCGCTTCTAACATCAGCCCGCCCGTCGTGCACCGCTATCCCACATGGGATCTTCCACTCGTGCTCCAAGCTCTCACCGCGGCTCCGTTCGAACCCCTTCGAACTGTCAGCCTTCGGCTGCTTACTCTGAAAACGGCGTTCCTGGTTGCTGTGACGTCCGCGAGGAGGGTTTCGGAACTGGCCGCGTTATCAGTTCGCGACGACCTTTGTATTTTCCATCCGAACAAGGTTGTGCTTCGTCTGGACCCGGCCTTCATCCCGAAGGTCAACACGCCATTCCACAGGGCGCAGGAACTCGTCCTCCCGGATTTTTGTCCGCACCCGTCCCGTCCACAGGAGCGCCAATGGCATCACTTGGACGTCCGTAGGGCGCTTCGTAGATATATTAAACGCACGGCCTCCTTCCGACGTTCAGAGGCCTTATTCGTGTCGTTCCAGCCGACTTCCATGGGTCAGAAGGTGTCAGCTAACACGATAGGGCGCTGGATTAAGGCTTGTATTGCCCTGGCCTATGACAGCCGTTCTCGTCCCTCTCCAAGACGCATCGTTCCGCATTCCACCAGGAGCGCCGCTACGTCCGCAGCTTGGGCGGCGCAGGCATCTGTAGAGGACATTTGCAGGGCAGCGACATGGTCGTCCCCTTCACCGTTTATACGGCATTACCGGATTGACTCTTATGCCTCGGCCGAGGCTGCCTTTGGGCGGAGAGTGCTCCAGAGAGTTGTGGCCACACCTGCAGCTCCTGAACAGCCTCGTTCCAGCCCCTGACGTCTACAGCTTTGGCATGTCCCATGCTTTGGATTCCCCAAAGCAGCACACAGGAGAACGACCGTTGACTTACCTGAACGGTCCTTCTATGTGTGCTGCGAAGGGGAATCCAACCCCACCCGTTCGGCTTCGGCTGTTCGGCCCCTTCCTACCTGACTGTGACGGATCACCGGACTTGGCTCATTGTCGTTCTGAACTATTGGACTCTTAGACGGCTTCCCTTCGTATGAATAAACTGAGCATGTGCGGAAGGAGGAGGTGTGGCCATCTATTCAAATAACTCAGTCGTCTCTAGGCTAGAAGGCTATGTTAAACCCATGCTTTGGATTCCCCTTCGTAGCACACATAGAAGGACCGTTCAGGTAAGTCAACGGTCGTTTCCAGCCATCATAGTTGAGGAAAATTGTAGTCATAACTCTTGAAGTTTCAAGCTACCTTACGCCATAGCAAGTTGTTTGCTTAATATGATTTGTAAAAAAATTTTTAAGTTTGTTGAAGTCACATCCACTTGTGTCAGAGGCATCAAGGCTCTTATGAGTTCAAAGAATTAGCTGGTGACATCACTGTTCCCTAGGGACACTCAATAGGGGACTCTTCATTTCCCAGCCAGAGTAAAGAACGGAAGCTCATCCCTTCCCATGGTAGCATTCTGGTCTTGCACATTGCTTGCTAACCTCCAACCCAGCATCTGAGCCATTTGATAAGTTGTACTTCCTGTTTGCTTGTTGAAGTAAAACAGCAGAACTACCAAGAGTGAAATCATGCCTACTTTATATATGATGCTTCCAGACCGTTGAGAACTTGAACAAATTAATAATGGTATAAACTTGTTTTTGTGCTCCTACAATTTTTGGATAATAAAATTCAAATTCATATCTGTAGTTAATCTTTCTTTTGTTTAATATGAGATCAAAGCAACCAATCACTAGGAGGTCCATTGCATCTGTTTCATATAGTAATGTGTTTTTCTATAACCAGGCTTTGGATTGCTTATAGTTGGATGGAGATGGGTGCTATTTTACATATGTTTTGCATTTATTATAGCTTACAGGGCTACTTCCTAATTTAAAATAATTAGAATGAGTTAATCCTCGGAGTGATACAAGAACAAGTCTGCAATGGGCAAACTTTTGACTTCCTCTAGTTTGTGCAATAAACAATGTTCTGCAAAGAATTATAAAAATGGAAAAATGAATGTGTATATTTTTCTTAAACTTGATTGGATAGTTATTAGCTTTAAAATATAAGTTTCACCAATATTACATTTGGATTTCATTTATTTTGAAACATGCATTTTTTTTTAATATTGAAAAAGTTTTATTGGTTTTTACAAATTTTTTAAGGTAGGGTAGGGGTAAGGTAAAATACAAAAATATTTTGAGAGCTTTCACGTCGAGGTCGTTGGTCCCTCCGGGGCTTCTTAATAAGACATTGGTAATACATTTTTCAATAGTACTACAAGGTGAAAACAAATGCATACATCATAAATTCTAAATTCTATGCTGGCAATCGTGTACAAACATCCAGATAAAAGTTATACTGTATTAATAAAAAGCAAAGTCATTTTTTAGATCTAAGTCTCTTGGCAATTGTGTCTTCTTGTTCTCCTTCCTGGCCCCCAGCGGGTGAGGCTGTGGCCCCCTCCGTCCCCCCTGGATCTTCCCCCAGGATAGAGGAATGTTTTTTGAGAAAGGCTTCCGCCTCAGCAACTGTTTTAATCCTTACTCTTCCTCCTTCCCAGAACACCAACATCCCTTCTGGCATCGCCCACTTAAACCAAATCCCGTGATTAAACATTTTTTTAGATAAGAAGGAGTACTTCCTCCTACCTCCCTAATCTTTTTTGGGATCTGCTTCAAGATAGCGACTTTCTTTTGTTGATAAATTAACGGACCCACTCTCTGCGCCTTCAAGATTCCCTCCCTAGTCGACCTTCTGACAAATTTAATATGTATCTCTCTCGGTACTTCATTTATCCTGGCATATGTTGAATTTATTCTGTAAACTAGGTCAATGTCCCCCCTGATCTCATCTTTGGGTTTATGTAAATAGTCTGCTAAAATTGTGCTCATGAGATCAGGAAGGCATTCACCAGTTTCCTCCAAAATATTCTGAAATCTTAAAAAGTATGACATCCTTTCAAAATCTATCCTAGACATATGACCAGACAAATCTCCAATTTCACTATTAACATTTTTCAGTTCTCCCTTTGCCCCAGTCAACCCCACTTCCAATTCCTCGGTCTTCTGTGTATTCTCCATCAATTTTTTCTGTGTTTCTAAAAGCTCAAGTTTAGAACTGCAATGGTCCTTTCTTAATTCTTTAATTTCCAGCACCAAGGAGTGTAACACTGCTTCCATAGCTGTCATCCTTTCTTCCAATCCTGGATTTTCTGGTTGTTTTTTTTTGAAGCCATGGTGAGCTGTTAAAGTCAGTGCCACTAAGATGGCGTTTTTTGGGTGCGGCCGCTGGAGCACGTCAGGAGAAGAAAGTTCAAATCAAAGTTGTAACAAATTATAGAGTCCAGAGAGAGAAGCAATTTTCACAGTCAAATATTAAAACAAAGAAGGCACTCCAGGGAAGGAGTCAATTAATCCAAAAATTCATCCGTTGGTAGAGAGAAACAGTCCAGGTCACAAAGAGATGTTGGTAATTTCCCATGAAAAAATAATCATTTAGGAACAAAGGGCAGCCATCTTCCACCGCCCAGTCTGAGAGCCAGCAGGAGAAAGTGACAAAGAAAATTGTTTCAATAAAGCCGGACTTAGATACATTGTATAGAAACAAGCCGCGAAGCACTTTCACTTGTTCCGCAAAAGTCCGGATGAGAAATATCCGCTTCCTCGGATCGAGGAGACATTTACAACAACGCCGCTGTTGTAAATCCGAGGGGGGGGTTTAGCAAACACCCCCCTCCACGTTTCTCTCAGTCCAAGCCGCCAGCAAAAATAAGTTTAAAGTCACTTACTCTCCACCTCGCAGCCAAAGCCCCGGCAAAGCCATCCGACTCGAGCGCTCCGCTCTCTTCAAATCCATTATTTGTTACCGTCCTCCGTTGGCGAAGGGAACCAAGTCCCCCGCAGCATGTCTTCTTCCACCTGGACCGAAGACAAGGACCGTTCCCCAGCCGCCGCCAGGTTGAACCAGTCCAGGCAAGCCGGTCCTACGGAGGGTCCCCCAAAAAAGGGGCACCCCGCCCCGTTTGGGGCAGAAAAAAGAACAAAATGGCGGACGAACCCCAAGGCTCGTCCGTCGCCGCCAGGAACAGGAACAGGAAGTCGTCCTAAAAAACATGCATTTTTATTAAATCATAATTTTTGACAAATTATTGCCTCATTTTATTTAGATCCAAGTTTCAAATGCATATTGGGTGTGAGAACTTCCCTTGGGTCTTTTTCCTTTTTGCTCATCATCCATTGTTTTCTCTCACTTTACTAAAAGCTCGCATTCAGCATTCAAAAGAGGTTAAAATAAAATGCTGACGAGAACGTGGATTTTGGAGATCGTGAAGATATATCCGAAGGACCAAGTCTTCCTTTCCCATGTATAGCACAGGGTGAAACATTGTATTGTATTATATGATGTATGTAGTTTTTGTTGTAATGTTTTAAAACTAAAAATAAATTTTAAAAAAATGCTGACTACAATGTTTGCAAGTCCAATTCTGTTCTCTCTTGCACTTTGGATGACAATAGACAGTTTCTCTTAAGGTAATATTTGATGCTGATTAAAACAAGTTGTGGAAGCCAGATTTGTGGAAGTGAAAATTATTTCTTTCTGAAATTTCTAAAAAAAAATTGACAGGATATTCTGGCTGAACTGCAATACATTTTCTAAAAAAACAATAAATAAATACAATGCTGTGAAATAGTAGAAAATAGTAAATGGTAAAATGCTATAATTTATATTACTTGTATTACTCTGTATATACATTTATATTCTAAGGGCCACTGAAAATTTAATGGGGATTCTGGATTGTAACAAAGAAACTAAAAACACTTCCAATTTGTTCTTGATAGTATGAATCAGATGAACAAGAAAAGAGCGCCTATCAAGAGTATGATAGTGACAGTGATGTTCCTGAAGAACTGAAAAGGGACTATGTTGATGAACAGACTGGAGATGCTCCAGTAAAAAGGTACTTTGAGCATACATATTTTACAATTTGTTTTATTCTTGAGAATTTGTTAATAAATTCAACATTACTAACATTGCAAAAGGAAGAACATTTTTCCCTTTTGCATGAGGCTTAAGTTTCGAACCTGGGCTGTTACCTTTCCAGCATGCTGAGCCAGCATGAAAGAGGAGGAGTCTATTTAAGATATTTTGGGTCATTTGTCAGGGTAATTGAAGATCCCTGCTAAATGGTCAAAGATTTCACTTGCCTCGAATTTTATGACACATAATGATCAGGCAAATATTTCCTATAGTTCACAAGCATGGAAAGGAGTATGATACCTGTATACCATGGGTGTCAAACTCGATCATATCATGATGTATTTTGCCTTTGCAGAGCCAGAGTGGGCATGGCTGCACACAATGCATCCGGCCAGCAGGCTGGCAGTTTGACATCTCTGTCTTATACCATTATTCGTCAAATAGTATTTCAAGATAGTCCTTGCTTCTGCCTTGTCTAGGGACTGTTCTAAATTACAGTGTGTTAAAAAAAAATTAAGCTGTGCAATCAAACTTCATATTTGTGACTGTTTCAGAGTCCTTCAATCACATGATCTGTGCTTCACAATTGACTTGTGACAAGTAATATAAAGAAGGCAGAAGTAAACTTCTATGGTGTGGTCATGTGATATTTTACTTAACGACTGCAGTGAGGTTGTAAGCTCATTGGGCTAACAAGATTTTCCCCTTAGCGACCATGGTGCTTATTTGTCGGTTTCAATTGTTATCACTAGGTGAAGACTCTTTATTCTGTGATCTCACAAATCAAATCCAAGCGAGTCTGATTAACTTTTTAAAGCATTGATGCTTGTTAGATAGAAAGAAGTTAGGTAGACTTCTGGTTTAGGATTGTTAAAACTAATGGCCATCACAATACTATGTCAATTGTCTTGTGTCCTGAGGTACTTGACTTCTAGTGATGGTGAGCACATGCTGTGTTATCTTAGGCAGCTAAAATGTCTTGACTTTGACATTAGGTATATCTTCAGTGGAGAGAGAAAGAAATCCTCTAATTGGAAAGAAGTTACATAACTTTTTAAGCATCTGTAACGCTAAATCCCCCCTGTGTAAAGATTTATTTTCTTGTAACACTCCTTGCTTTCAAAATTAGGGAAACTTTAATTATAAGGCATTATTGATTTGTACTCAATAATGTGTTTGTCAATACACAAACTTTATAGTGAAAACCAATAAGTCTGTTCTTTCTAGTCCTAATAATACTTATTATACAGAATAATAAAACACTATAAATCACCTAATAAAATAGTTACCTGCTGTATTTTCCAATCCAAAGAGTAAAGTGAAAGAGGATGACAATGAATAGATCCTAAAAGCAATTTTAAGGAACTGCTATGATACTCCAGCAATTGTTTTCATTTGAATATGAAATAAAATGCGAGTAGGCACGGTATTATAATTTTCTCATGTTTGATAAAATTAAATGATTGAAATTAAATTACCAAGATGTCAGAACAAAAGCAGTGAAAATATATTAAAATACGAACACATTATCTTCAACTTTGCTTTATATTGTAAGAATTGTATTAAATTTTTAACCCAGTATAATTAATTATACAAGTAGTTCAAGTAATAATATAAATGATAATACTCAAAGCAGAAAAATATATTACATTTCATTTAACTACTATTAAGAAAGTTACATAAAGAATAAACTTAAACTAATAACTAAAACTTTAAACTTGAACAAACTTTAATATCTACTGCTTAATTAAACTGCAGTAGAAATAGATTAAAAAAGGAAAGGGGAAAAATCCCAACCAAACAAGGAAGAAAAAAATAATTGAATTTTTGAAATATGTGAGAAAGAGAAAAATATTTCTTTGGTTTTTCCTTTCCCTCCCTTCCCCCATCCCCACATATATACACACACTTTTTCAACACAGTATTTATTAGATGTCTCTGATTTAAGATTTTTTAATACACAAGATGTATCATGACACTGACTTGGGATAATGAGAGTTGTTTCCAATAGTCACAGATTGCTAGTTTGATATAGAACAGGAATGTAAAATTTGTGTCATCACAGTTGTGATGTATCACAACTTTTTTCCCCTTCACTAAACCATGTGTGACTGTGGCATGAATCATCTGGCCCATGGACTGTAGGTTTGACAGTCCTGATATAGAATGTGGATACATAAATATATAATACTGCTTGCTGACATAAAATGAAAAAATATTTGTTTTGCTGACACTTTTGAGCATTTTACTGGATATCTGTGTATTTAACAATTAATATCTTTAACCTAGTGTTTCTCGAGAAACTCTGAGGAGCAGGAAGAGATCAGATTATTGCCTCAACAAGGTGAATGCCCCAATTTTAACCAACACTACACTTAATGTAATTAGGCTTGTTGGTAAGTGAATTTTTGAGATTTTTATTTTTAAATGTACACTATCTTACATATTTTATTAAGACTGGAACTTAAGCTTTATTAGAAAAAAAGTTTTTATCAGAGGTCTCCACATACTCATGAAAATATATCAAGCTTTTCTTGGGCACCAGAACAAACACTGCAAAAATACAAGGGTGCTTCATTTCAATTGTATAATAATTATCACAAAAGATATGTATGAATATACAACGTTTAAGTGTGTGTGTGTGGGGGGGGGGGGGATATTTTCTTAATCTTTATTATAGTGTTATAGCCTGAAAACATATCAGATATATATGGAATATTAGATATGTAGAGAAATACATGAATCAAAATCTATAAACATAAATAAAAACTTAGCATATAATAATGTAATAGAGGCACAGAATAAAGCAACCTGGGAGGATTCATCCACAGTCTTATTATAAAAATATCCATCAGCACATACCCGTGTGGGGATGCTCTGTGAGATCTTCCATCTGCAGAATTCTGGGAGCTGAAGTCCACATATCTTGAAGTTGCCAAGGTTGAAATACAGAGATCTATCCCAATGCCAAGCTTATTTGTTGCTGCTTCTGTTCAATCAGGATAATAATGTATTATCCCATTCTGTGTGCCTCTATTTTTTTCTATTTGCCTCATTTATGATCGATCAATCTTGGTAATTAGTATTGTTCTTTTGTATTTTGTGCTTATTTTTATTGCGAGCTTTTGGATGTATGAGTCTGGCATACATAACAAAGATTATGTTTGTGTTTATGTTTAAAAAAATCATGGTTCTTCAAGCTCACATTTGAAGTACTCCGTTTTTTACTGTTTTAGAACCACAATGTCTCCAGCCTCTTGGTGGTGATTGACTCTTATGGTTCTATCATCTGCAGCTTTGATCTGGGGATTAGGAAACAAAAACTCTGTCTTCTGTCATTCACCCTCAACCCCAGGCTAGTAAAGGGGAGTGCTGACTGGGGGGGAAATTACCTCCATCTCCTAGGCATTGAATTTTACCTCAGTCTCACCTTCCAGGTGATGGCACTATTGCTTTGGAAGAACAGGAATATTTCTAAATCAAGTCTCTTTGTAGCTACTCACAAATTTCAGGAACAATAATAATATTCTATCAAGTGGGATGTCTGTTGCAGCACTCCTTGCTTCTGCTGTTTTTTTGTGCTTTTTATATACCTGGCTTGAGTTTTTGGTGTTGCACTCCATACTCTCCCCATCACCAGGTACTATGCAGCTGTTATTCTTTTTACCTTTATTTGACTTTATGCGAATTTTGAGTTTCTGTTTTTGAGAATGCATGGATTTTTTAAGAATGAACATGTTATATCTAAGGACAAATTTCCCGACAGTTAGAACAATTAATCAGTGGAACAACTTGCCTCCAGAAGTTGTGAATGCTCCAACTCTGGAAGTTTTAAAGGAAATGTTGGATAACTAACCATTTGTCTGAAGAAGTGTAGGATTTCTTGCCTAAGCAGGGGGTTGGACTAGAAGACCTCCAAGGTCCCTTCCAATTATTCTATTCTATTCTAGTTATTCTATGTTATTCTATTCTATTCTATATTAGAAATTTGCTGGGTAAATGGTCGAAATAGCTGTCTCCCCCCCTCCCCCCCATTACTATTGTCAACTTGTATATTATGATTTGGACTGAAGAAAAAAGAGTTTTATCCCATGCTCAATTATGGATTTTTGATGTTTCTTTTTTCTGCACTGTTTGCCTCATGCATGAAACAGAAAGCAAAAAGGCATTCTTTAGAATTTAACAAAGAATAGGTAAACACAACTTAATGTCACTGAATTCAGAAGAGGAAGATTCTTGTGGATCAAATAGTTCATTTTACAGGTAAAAATAAATCATTGTGAAATAGAGAAGACCCTTATTTCTATATACATGTATAGCAAACATATTTGATCTTCCAAAGATATCAATAAAAGGCTAAGGAGCCATAATTTTCTTTTCTTTTTTATTTGTATCAGAGCTGAATTGGAAGTAAACTCACAGCAAATAGTTTCTGTCTGGAAGTAATATTCTTACGTGTAGAAGTATCTATAAACTTTTTAGAACTGCATTATATGCTACAGAGCCGGGGCCCTAGGCTGATGCTATGTAACACCAAGTCCGTGGTCAACAAAGCCCACCTCATTAATGACCTTGTGTCAGAGCGGGAGCCGGACCTGGTGGGGATTACGGAAACCTGGTTGGGCCACGAGGGGGGGTTACCTCTCGTGGAAATGTGCCCACCAGGTTACCGCGCATTTCATCAGCCACGGGCCCTAGGCAGGGGTGGAGGGGTGGTGGTTATTGTTAAGGAAGGTCTTGAGCCGAGAGAGACCACTGTGCCATAGACTACCGGTTGTGAGTTCCTCTATGTGAGATGGGGCCTGGGGAGGCAGTTGGACGTGCTGATTGTGTACCTGGCTCCCCGCTACGTATCAGCAGCCCTGCCCGAGCTCCTCGAGGTGGTCGCCGGAGTGGCGGTGGAGACCCCCAGTCTTATAGTCTTGGGGGATTTCAACCTGCCTTCGGTAGGTGAATCATCCGAGATAGGGAGTTCATGGCCTCCATGACAGCCATGGACCTGACCCAGGTGATTCAGAGCCCCACCCATGTAGGGGGACACACGCTGGATTTAATTTTTGTCTCTGACCAGTGGATGAGGGATCTGGGTGTAGGGGATTTAGCCATCATGCCCCTGTCATGGTCAGATCACTCACTTCTCCGACTCGACTTTCCCACCGCTACACCCCACCGCGGGGAGGCGGAACCAGAATCTCCTAGATGGTTCCGCCCCAGGCGCCTAATGGAACCTGAAAGGTTCCAGACGGAGCTTGGGCCATTACCTGTGGCCTTATCCCGCGCCCTGACGGAGGACCTAGTGGCTGCGTGGAATACTTCGGCCGCTGGGGCCTTGGATCGGGTCGCGCCCTTGCGGCCTCATGCGGCGCCGAGTCACCCAAGCCCCTTGGTTTACCAAGGAGCTGAGAGATGAAACGCTACAAGAGACGCCTAGAGAATAGATGGAGATCACACGGTCTGAATCTGACCGAACACAGGTAAGAGCCCATTTGAAGACTTACCTTGTGGCGATAAGAGTGGCCAAACGTCATTACTGTGCCACTATTATAGCATCCGCAGAGAACCGCCCTGCCGCCCTGTTTGGGGTGACCCGCTCCCTCCTTCAACAGAGGCCGCGGGAAGCCCCTCTGCAGGGCAGAGCTGAGGAAATTGGAGAATATCTGCAGGATAAAATCGCTCAGATCCGGAACGAGATGGTCTCCATGGAAAGTAGTCTAGAGGGAATTCCGGAGGCAAGTCTTGAGACTCCTTTTTGGGAGGAGTTTGACTCTGTTACTTCCGACGATATGGACAGGTTACGTAGGCGACTGAGAGCCACCACATGTTTATTGGACCTGTGTCCCTCCTGGCTTGTACTGGCATCCTGGGAGGTCTCACGAGGCTGGCTCCAGGAAGTAGTAAATGCTTCTTTGAGTGAGGGGTCCTTGCCCGCCGTCTTGAAAGAGGCAGTAGTGAGGCCCCTCCTCAAGAAGCCTTTCCTGGACCCAGGATTATTAGTCAATTATTGTCCTGTCTCCAACCTTCGCTTTCTGGTGAAGGTTGTAGAGAGTGTGGTGGCACAACAGTTTCCCCGTCACCTGGAGGAAATTGATTATCTAGACCCGCGCCAGTCCGGCTTCCGTCCCGGTCACAGCACGGAGATGGTATTGGTCGCGTTGGTAGATGATCTCTGGAGGGCCAAAGATGGGGGTTGTTCCTCCATCCTAGTCCTATTAGGCCTCTCGACGGCTTTCGATACTATCGACCATAGTATCCTATTGCATTGACTGGAGGGGTTGGGGGTGAGGGGCACCGTTTTACGGTGGTTCTCCTACCTCTCTGATCGATCGCAATTTGTGTTGGCAGGGGGGCAGAGGTCGACCTTGAGACCCCTCACATGTGGGGTACCTCAGGGGTCGGTCCTTTCGCCGCTCCTGTTCAACACATATATGAAACCGCTGGGTGAGATCATCCGTGGTTTTGGGATAGAGTACCATCTGTACACTGATGATACTCAGTTGTACATATCTACCCCTGACCACCCCAACGATGCCGTCGAAGTGATGTCCCGATGTTTGGAAGCCGTGTGGAGCTGGATGGGAAGGAACAGACTCAGACTCAACCCATCCAAGACCAAGTGGCTGTGGTTTCCGGCGCCCCGATACAACCAGTTGATCCCATCACTGGCCATAGGGGGTGAACTTCTAGCCCCCATGGATCGGGCACGCAACTTGGGCGTCCTCCTGGATACTCGGCTGTCTTTGGAAGATCATGTGACGGCCGTGGCCAGGGGAGCATTCTGCCAGGTTCACCTGGTATGCCAGTTGCGGCCCCTATTGGTCCGGGGCACCCTTCGCACAGTCACTCATGCGCTCGTGACATCCCGACTGGGCTACTGTAACGCTCTCTACATGGGGCTTCCCTTGAGGTGCACCCGACGACTACAGCTAGTCCAGAATGCGGCCGCGCGGGCAATTATGGGTACCTCCAGGTACTCCCACATAACACTGCTCCTGCGCGAGCTGCACTGGCTACCTGTGGCCAGGTGTTGATTACCATCTTTAAAGCGCTCCATGGCACGGGTCCTAGCTATCTGCGTGATCGTATCCTACCCCACACATCCCTTCGACCGATTCGCTCACACAGAGAGGGACTCCTCCAGGTGCCGTCCACCTGGCAATGCCAACAGGCGGCACCCAGGGGAAGGACCTCCGCTCCCTCCATCAACAATTAAAGACCCATCTTTTCCAGCAGGCCGACCTGGCCTAACCTACCGTACCAGCCTAGTTGTAGTAAATATTACCTAATCGAGTTTTTACGACATAAATTTAAACGAGGTACTTTTTAACACAGGGTAAAACATTTAATTTAGTTTTAGTTATTTATAATTGTTATATGTATATGTTTCTTAAATTCCTGTACACCGCCCCGGAGATAAATCCAAATAAATAAATAAATAAATAAATAAATACATGGAGGTCCGGTCAGGAGAGATTAATATGGCAATATTTATTGCAATATTTTTACAGAGTCAATGATGTGTTAAACAGATATGTGTTACAAGGAAGCTTTAAATAGTTTGGTTGCTGTGCTTGCTACTTAATCTTTGTTAAGATGTAAGAGGTGATCCTTGGAGAATTTGCTACTTCTGGATGTGCGTCAATATAATCCCTGATGAAACAAAATTTGCTTCAGTATTTAAGGAGATTTTTCATAACAATCCTCAATCAAGTGATCCTACTGACTCATTAGTTTATAATTTAAATGAAGTTTTATCATATGGACATAAGGGAATGTAATTAAATTGTTTTCCAAAGAACTTTATTTTTATGCATTTTTTGCCTGTAATGCTGTTTTCCCTGAGCTCTTTTTGATATTTCATTATGCTTGGAGAAAATCTACATTGGTTAGCCACACCTAAAAGCATGAGTTATAATTCTTCATAATCTTCTGAGATTCTGCCATAATAAGTTAATAAATTTTTCCAATGCTCATGGCCAAACTCTTAGTATCTCTCTTTGGACTAATAATCTGTTGTTATATTTGCTTGTTTAAACACTATGCAGAATTATCTTTATAAAACTTGACAAGAGATTTTAGTCAACTTTAGTGGATCTTGTCATATATAAAACAATGCATAAGTTTGAAATCAGAAAAATAAGGGGAAAAAATCCTAAATCTAGTCCACAAATTGTTCATTTTTAATTATTTGCATTATAACTTCTATAAAAAGTATCTCTAGATAGCCTGGCAGGTATGTTGCTGAGGTTTTCATACCTGCTTTTAAATATTACGGTAGTTTGGGTGTAAGAACCTGGGCATAGCACAGAATAGAGATGCACATCATTTTTGAAAAGCTACGTATGAATGTTGATAACTTCTCCAGAATAAAATGGGATATGAAATATGGAAATAATAAAAACAAATACCCCTGAGTTATATGAATAGAAATATAAGATTTGGATTTATCTCATACTTTTGTATGTTTATCTTGAGCCTAAAAGTACATAACCCCTATATTGAGAATTCTGTACTGCACCTACCGTATTTTTCGGAGTATAAGACGCACCGGAGTATAAGACACACCTAGATTTTAGAGGAGGAAAACAAGGAAAAAAGTATTCTGAACCAAATAGTGTAGTAATAAATTATTTAATGAAATGCCAGTATAGCAGAATTTTTACAACCATATATACTTTTTAAAACAATATATACTTTTTACAACAATATATACTTTTTACAACTGTGTACTTTTTACAACCATATATACTTTTTAAAACAATGTATACTTTTTACAACAATGTATACTTTTTACAACAATGTATACTTTTTACAATTCTGTAAAGTCAACAGCAGCATTAAGAACCATCATCACTGTCATTAACAAAAGAGGAGAGACTTGAAAGTTCAAGCACTCCTCTAATTTTCTGGAAACCCCAAGAACTCTTCATCGTCGCTTGTGTCAAAATTTAGGGAGCTCGGTTGCTCACAATCACTTTCTTCTTCGCTATCTTCATAAATGATATCATCTTCAGTTCCATCTAAGGCATTGCTAATGCCACATTTTTTTGAAGGATTGTGTAACAATTTCATCCTTCACTGAGTTCCATGAGGTTTTCACCCATTCGCAAACTTGAGTCCTGGTTACTTGAGAGACCGCCTCCTACCACATTCCTCCCTTCGACCTGTCCGCTCTCACAGAGTTGGCCTTCTCAGGGTGCCGTCAGACGGTCAATGCCGACTGGCGACCCCCAGGGGGAGAGCCTTCTCTGTGGCGGGTCCGACACTCTGGAACGACCTTCCCCCCGATATCCGTACCATCACGGACCTACGTCTCTTCCGTCGGATGGTAAAAGCTCATTTCTTTCGTCTTGCCGGCCTGACATAGATTAGAGACTTTTAATTCGTTATTTGTGTTTTTAACTATTTATTCAATTTTAGCACAGTCTTATTGGTTTAATTGTTTTTTAAATTTTGTATATTGTGTGGGGTTTTTTATGTTTCTGTGCACCGCCCTCAGCCCCTTTTGGTGAAAAGGGCGGTGTATAAATTGAAAATAAAGTAAAGTAAAGAGTGATAGTGGGCCTCCTCATTAATCCACAGGTGTCAGAGCATGATTACCAGAAGCCATCCATTTGTTTCACTTTTCTCTCATGTAAACTTTGAATGGCTTGTTGATGGAAACATCAAGAGGTTGCAACTGGCTGGTAAGCACCCCAGGAATTACAGCTAGATTAGTCTTCACTTCTTTGAACCTTTTCTTAGTGTTGTCAGTAATATGTGCTCTAAACTGGTCAAGCACATTTCCACCCCTCGTGGAAATGTGCCCACCAGGCTACCGTGCATTTCATCAGCCTAGGGCCCTAGGCAGGGGTGGGGGGTGGTGGCGGTTATCGTTAAAGAAAGTCTGGAGCCGAGGGAGACCACTGTGCCTCAGACGACCGGCTGTGAGTCCCTCTTCGTGAAATGGGGCCTAGGGAGGCAGTTGGCTTGCTAGTTGTATACCTGGCTCCCTGCTATGTAACAGCAGCCCTGCCTGAGCTACTCGAGGTGATCGCCGCGATGGCGGTGGAGACCCCCAGACTTATAGTCATGGGGGACTTTAACTTGCCGTCGGCGGGCGAAACATCCGAGGCAGCTCGGGAGTTCATGGCTTCCATGACGGCCATGGACCTGACCCAAGTAGTTCAGGGCCCCACTCACGAGGGAGGACACACGCTGGATCTGATTTTTGTCTCTAGACACTGGATTAGTGATCTCGGAACAGGGGATTTAGTCATCTTACCCTTGTCATGGACAGATCACTCTCTCCTTCGGATAGACTTTCTAACCATCACACCCCACCGCGGGGAGGCGGAACCGGAGACACCGAGTTGGTTCCGCCCCAGGCGCCTGATGGACCCGGAAAGGTTCCAGAGGGAGCTTGGGCCAGTACCTGTGTCCCTGCCCCGCGGCTCGACTGAGGATCTAGTGGCCGCATGGTATAGTGCGGCCACGGGGGCCTTGGACCGAGTCGCGCCCTTGCGGCCTCTCATGCGGCGCCGAGTCACCCAGGCTCCTTGGTTTACCGAGGAGCTTCGGGAGATGAAACGCCGCAAGAGACGCCTAGAGAGTAAGTGGAGATCTTCTCGATCCGAAGCTGACCGAACACTAGTGAGAGACCATATTAGGACTTACTTAGTGGCGCTAAGAATGGCCAAACGTGAGTATTGCGCCACTCTTATCACGTCCGCGAAAAACCGCCCTGCCGCCCTGTTTGGGGTGACCCGCTCCCTCCTCCATCTGAGGCCGCGGGAAGCCCCTCTGCAGGATCGAGCAGAGGAATTTGGAGTATTTCTGCAGGACAAAATCACTCAGATTTGGAACGAGTTGCCCTCCACTTGTGGTCCAGTCGAGGCGTCCAGCGCTGGTCTTGAGATTACACCTTGGGAGGAGTTCGACTTTGTTACTACCGAGGATATGGACAGGTTGCGGGGGAACCTTAGAGCCACCACATGTTTATTGGACCCGTGTCCCTCCTGGCTTGTACTGGCATCCTGGGAGGTGACACGAGGCTGGCTCCAGGGCATTGTGAATTCATCTCTGAGTGAGGGGTACTTGTCCACCGTTTTGAAAGAGGCGGTGGTGAGGCCCCTCCTCAAGAAACCATCCCTGGATCCAGCTTTATTAGAGAACTATCGTCCCGTCTCCAACCTTCACTTTTTAGTGAAGGTTGTTGAGAGTGTGGTGGCCCAACAGTTTCCCCGACATCTGGAGGAAGTTGATTATCTAGACCCGCGCCAGTCCGGCTTCCGGCCCGGTCACAGCACCGAAACGGCATTGGTCGCGTTGGTGGATGATCTCTGGAGGGCACGGGATAGAGGTTGTTCCTCTATCCTTGTCCTATTAGACCTCTCAGCGGCTTTTGATACCATCGACCATGGTATCTTATTGCACCGATTGGGGGGGTTGGGGCTGAGAGGCACCGTCTTACGGTGGTTCTCGTCCTACCTCTCTGGTCGGTCGCAATGGGTGTTGGCAGGAGGGCAGAGGTCGTCCCCGAGGCCACTCACATGTGGGGTCCCTCGGGTCGGTCCTCTCGCCACTCCTGTTTAACACCTACGTGAAGCCGCTGGGCGAGATCATCCGTGGTTTTGGGGTGGAATACCATTTGTACGCTGATGACACTCAGTTGTACATATCCACCCCAAACCACCCCAACGATGCCGTCGAGGTGCTGTCCCGGTGTCTGGAGGCCGTACGGATCTGGATGGGTAGTAACAAACTCAGACTCAACCCCTCCAAGACCGAGTGGCTTTGGTTTCCGGCACCCCGGTTCAGCCAGATAAGTCCAACACTGGCCATTGGGGGCGAACAACTGCCCCCCCGTGGAGAGGGCGCGCAACTTGGGCGTCCTCCTGCATTCCCGGCTGTCCATGGAGGACCATGTGGCGGCCGTGGCCAGGGGGGTTCTATCAGGTACACCTGATACGCCAGTTGCGCCCCTTACTGGACCGGGGAGCCCTTCGCACAGTCACTCAAGCGCTTGTGACATCCCGGCTGGATTATTGTAACGCTCTCTACATGGGGCTCCCCTTGAGGTGCACTCGAAAGCTACAGTTAGTACAGAATGCGGCCGCGCGGGTGATTATGGGTGCCTCAAGGCAAACCCACGTAACACCTCTCCTGCGCGAGCTGCACTGGCTGCCTGTGGCCTTTCGAGTGCGCTTCAAGGTGACGACCATCTTTAAATCGCTCCATGGCTCGGGGCCTAGCTATATACGAGACCGCCTCCTGCCCCATACATACCTTCGTCCGATCCGCTCCCACAGAGAGGGTCTTCTCCGGGTGCCGTCAGCGGGGCAATGCCGGTTGGCGACACCCAGGGGAAGGGCCTTCTCTGTGGCGGGCCCAGACCTCTGGAACGACCTACCCCCCGACCTCCGCACTATCTCGGACCTCCGCCTCTTCCGCCAACGTTTTAAGACGTATCTATTCCAACAAGCCGGCCTAGGATAGCCCCTACTTCTGACTTTTTAAAAATAAATCAATTTGGTATGGTTTTAACATGGGTTTTTAGCACGGGTCTAGTAATTTAATATATTTTAATTGATATTGTATTTTGTGTTTTAATAATGCCTGTGCGCCGCCCTGGGTCCCAATAAGGAGAAGGGTGGGGTATAAATTTAATAATAATAATAATAATAATAATAATAATAATAATAATAATAATAATAATAATAATAATAATAATAAAGCTGTTTTTAAGGACGTTTGGACCATTCTTTTTCAATCCATACTTTCATGCCATGCTCATCCATCCATACTTTTTCATGGACATGCACAACAACACCTCTTGGAATCACTTCTTTTGGGAAGGTTTTCCTTTTAAATATTAACATTGGTGCCAATTTGGTGCCATCTGCACAGCAGGACAACACAACTGTGTAATGGGTCTTCTCATGCCCTGTATGCTTTTGGCACCTTTGACATCAACAGTCCTGTTTGATGGCACATCAAAAGTTAGCAGGACTTCATCCATATTCCTAATCTGGCCAATCTCAAAATTATTTCTCTTCTATCACAAAAGTATGAAAAGACAGAATCTTAGCCTCATACTCTTTTGGCATTCTTTGCGCAATTCTAGTTTTGGTGCGCATAGCAAGGCCATATTGCCTCATAAATCTGAAGCACCATGATGGTGTTCCACTAAAATCCCGAATGCCTTTCATTGTAGCAATGCGTTTGGCTTCATACATCACCATTTTTGTGGTGACTGCGAAGCCACTGTTCCGGTGACCTGTGATCCAGTCTCTCATTTCCTCATCTAACTGTGGCCACTTTGCAGGAAGTCCACGAAAGTTGTGCTTGCTTTTATCTTTTACCTTTTGCAGCTTATCCACCTGTTTCTTCCACTCTCTTATCATCTTTTTAGTTGGAGGTGGTCCAAAGTGTTTCTCTGATGCTCTGTTTCCATGTTCCTCACATCATATTTCAAGACTTCCAGCTTGAAAGAGATTGTATATGCCTGCCTTTTTTGCTTTGACATTTTTCTGCAATAAAGAACAATAATGTGTCATTTATAACAATACAGTGCACTGTAGCTGAAACCACATTCATACACACACATTAGATCATTACACCCCCCCCCTAAATAATATGCCTTAGCCTTAACCCTAACACCAACCTGCAAATAGACAATAAGCCTTAAACCTTAAAACCAAAAGTGAAACCCATTGCAAAAGTGCTGATAGCTTTAAGACCTGTGGGCTTCAACTCCCAGAATTCCTCCTCCAGTCATGTTACCTCAGGATTGCTGGAACGTACAGGTAAAGTCAACAAGTCTTACAGCTGCCACATTTAAAGACCCTTGCCACCCCTAACCAGTGCTTACCTACCTGTGTGGTGTCTCAGGAGCAAGTAGCAGGCTTCCCCCCAATATTAGGACAACCACGGACCTCCGCTCCTTCCGTCTGAAACTAAAAACACATCTTTTCTGCTTGGCCGGCCTAGGGTAGTCTCTCTGCTATAGGGTTTTTATTTAATTATTGGGTATTTTAGTGTTTAATGGGATTTTAGCACAGGTATTAGATTTAATTCGTTTTTATGCTATGTTTGTATATTTATTGTTTTATTTTTCCCTGTGCACCGCCCCGAGTCCCTGTGGGGAGAGGGAGCGGTTTTACAAATTAAATATTATTATTATTATTATCTCCAGGTAGCGTTGTCTGGGGCAGGAAGCATGTGAGGCAGACAGCTTATCCAGGCAGCAGCGACTGTCACTTTAAATTGTGCCCAGGAGCAGGTCATGCTCTTTGGGCACAAGCGAAGCGGCTGTGGGGTTCCTGGGGGGTAACAAGGCAGCGGCAATGGCAGCGGCAGTTTAAATTGTGCCCGGGAGCAGGTCAGGCTCCTCGGGCACAAGCGAAGTGGCGGCGGGGCTCCTGGGGGCTTAGCAAAGCGCCGGTAGCTTTAAATCAGGGGTTCCCAAACTTGGCAACTTGAAGACTTGTGGACTTCAACTCCCAGAATTCTCCAACCAGCAGAGAAGAGAAGAGCTGGCTGGAGAATTCTGGGAGTTGAAGTCCACAAGTCTTCAAGTTGTCAAGTTTGGGAACTCCTGCTTTAAATTGTGCCCAGGAGCAGGTCAGGCTCCTCGGGAACAAGCAGAGCGGCGGCGGGGCTCTGGGTGAGCAGCAAAGCGGCGGCAGCTTTAAATTGTGTCCGGGAGCAGGTCAGGCTCCTCGGGCACAAGCGAAGCGGCGGTGGGGTTCGTGGGGGGTAACAAGGCAGGGGCAGTGGCAGTTTAAATTGTGCCCAGGAGCAGGTCAGGCTTCTCGGGCACAAGCGAAGCTGCGGCGGGGCTCCTGGCGAGCAGTGAAGTGGCGGCAGCAGCAGCTTTAAATTGTGCCCAGGAGTGGCGGGGCAGCTCGGGTGGCA